>JAKZAP010000008.1:15896401-15963098 GCA_023053575.1 Branchinecta lynchi
TAATCTCTGATCTATGTCTGTTTTTTCCTTTTTGGTCTGACCCGCTGCCCCCCCCCCCCCCCGAAATAAATTCCTGGCTACGGACCTGGTTCAGCGTGACTGTTCCAAGTTTCTTCTCTTCTTGATATGTAGAGGCAAGAGCTTTTAAGGATATATAATCAATATAAAAATTACCATTAAGTAGAGCTTGGATACCTGAACGGGATTGGACAAATAAGTTTCTTTCGTCAAAGTTTTGCTATATCATCGATAAATCAGCAACGATCTAATACGTCGGAAAACCCTTTCCCTTGTCCATGGGTACATACAAGCTCTACCGATCAATCATCCAGCAATGCAAGGTTGGCTCCCATTGAGTTGTGGTACTTTTATTTTAAGCTAAATATGTACCGTGCGGAGTTCAAAGCTAATAGAGTTATCGGAAGATTAGTGTGACATAGGCAAGTGTTACGAACATGCTACTTTAGCAGGTGCGAGGCTTAGTCAGGTAGGTGACGACAACTATCGGACTTCCAAGAGCTTGGGGATTTGAGGAATAAAGGCTATGAGAAAAGTATCAATAAAATTTACTATAACATGACTGCAGTCTTACAGTATAAGGAATGAAACTTACAGACGTAGTGCCAATAAAATGTACACTAGACAATTCTGTAAAACTTCAATTTCAGTTGGCAAATTTTATTTGCCACTATTTCTACCTTATTCGCTGACAAGGCAGAATTGTTTGTTGAGGTCGCTAATGCTTTATATCCACACCGGGGTCAAAGGCTTGTTGCTTGAGAACTTAACTTTGAAAAAAAAAAGAATTTGAAAAGGATTAAGAAGAAAAGGAATAAGAAGAAAAGGTGCAGAGGAACAGGGCCCTTGCTGGCAGGACTTACAATCCTAGTAGTTAAAAGACAAAATAAATATATGATAGTAAAAAACGGATTCGTCAGTTGAATTTTATTGGAGCTATATTTCGGCCCTTCTTGGCAAGAGTCCTCTTCAGGCTCATCACCGCTCAAGTTGGAAAAACCGAACTTGTGGGAAAAATTTCTACCCGATCAACGACCCAATCGAGCAGCAAAAACAGCAGCTGTGTCCAAAATGGAATCACAGCAACCTTTTTAATTCCAAGCAACTCTCACAAAGGAATTTAAGAAGTTAAATATTTAACGCTAAGATAGAATCTTTAGTTTGTTTTTCCCACAAGTTCATTTCTCCAACTTCAGCGGTTTTGAGCCTGAAGAGGACCCTTGCCAAGATTCAAGACGGGCCGAAATATAGCTCCAATAAAATTCAGCTGACGTATCCGTTTTGCACTATCAAATATGATTCGCAGTCAGCTTGGGAGAAGGAATTTTTAAAATAAATATACAAAAATAAAAAATATATAAAAACGTGTTTACATCAATTTAAGATGTGACAAATGTGTTTGAACAGGCTTGAATCCCATCCGTTCCTGGAAAATACATAGAAACGAGCAACTGATTTCTGCAAGCTAAAAACGAGCTATATTAATCATAGTTTTCCTTTATAAACAGGCACACAAATCCTTACTATATTTGTAACGATAAATGCTGTATCTGTACGAACGACTGATTATATATCATATTAGTCTTTATTAAACATACTGACACTTTTCAAATATCATACAATCTCGCACAAACGAAGAATAAACATTTTTGCTCAACCTCGACGCGGCTTTTCGATTTAGGAAACTAGTGACCCCTAGAATATTTATGGCAACCGATTAGACTGTCTGAAAACAATAGCTGTGAAACTTCCAACTCAAACAAAAGGGTTGAAGTAAGAGCAAACCTCTTCAGACCCCTGAAATACCGAACAAGATTAATGGCATAATACCGACCGACAAACCAATTTCCCAATTCTGCAATTCCCCAAAGCCGGCTATTTTCTCGGTTATTTATGGAAATAAAAAGAAGGGCGACGCCGAAATCGAATTCTGAAGTGCTATTTAAATTTCTGAAAACAATTAAAAGCGCATCGGTGGGATATGATTCAGTGGCAGTCGAGATGTCCTGTTTTCTTTCGCTTTTGGAATGCCGTGTAAACAAACTGCACTAATTGTAGTATTCTGCTACATTCTTATCACTCTATCCATTTTCTTACCAAAAAGTCCTTCCGATACTTTGTCCAAATTCAAAGGAAACCTAACTGTTTCTATAATCCAGACTTCTTTGTGATATGGTCTATAATCCAAACTGTTTCTATAATCCAGATTCTTTATGATATGGAATTTTACCTGTCGAATTTTATGTCCACTCTAATGAAAAATGACTACATTTAATTGCATTTCAGTTGCTTTCTCATTAATTGCTTCTGAGATGCTAAACTCCTTTCGAAGAACCTTTCGTCTCCTGTATCACGCTTTTTCAGAGGGTACTGTGTGCAGGTTAGTGTAGATTAGATTATAATATAAGGTCTGCCTCTGCGAATCATAATTGCTATTCGTATATATTTTTTATCATATCTATCACATTTATTTTAATATTATATATACATTTTAAATATATATTTCCTCAGGCTGAGAATGGAGCGCAGACTTTGTGATGTTTAGTAGATTATCAGCGATTTGTTATTTCTTCTAAGTTTTTGGCATGTTTTTCCTTGCCATGACCCTAAGGCTTTAAACGCAGGAAAGTTATTATTATATGATCTACGATGTTTATATGAATACGATAAGTAAGCTAAGACTGGAGCTATCACTTGAGCAAACCTTAGCTTTGACCTCTGCCGGAGGGCGACGAACTTCAAGGGAGGTTAAAGACAACCTCGAGATGTGCTCTTTCTACTTGAACGCAAATCCGCTGTCTGTTTCGTCTTAGACGCAAGCTTCTTCTTCCACCAAAGTATCATACAAAATAACACAATTGCACAAACATTCACTTTCTTCAGGTTGTTAATACTCAGTCTTGATGATTAACTCTTTGATGAAAAATCGCCGTATGCCTAGCGAAGAGCCAGAAACACAACCTGACTACAGTACACGTTGTAGATTGGTTTACATAGGATTTGAATACATAATGAGATTCGTTTGGGTGACGTTTCTCGTTCTTCCCGAGGTTCACTGGTGTGTTTCGGACTTAGTCGAGTATCGCAGAGTTTCTAACCCATGCTGCTCACCTCACATCATCCTGTTCCCTAGTTCCGCGACCCCACACATCCTAATTTCTCCCATTCAAGTCCCTTATTAAAAAAAAAAAAACGGAAATCGATCAAAATGCAGAAACAAAATTTCCTGTCATCGCCCTAATCGCGCAGCAAAAACAGCAGCCGTGACAAAAATTAAATCTCAACACTAGTTTTTCAAAGTAGTGATTATTGCAAGTAAAAGATACAGTCGAGTACTCTAGAACAGAATAGAAATCGATCAAAATACAGAAACAAACCTTTCCTGTCATCGCCCCAATCGTACAGCAAAAACAGCAGCCGCGTCAAAAATTAGATCTCAGGACTAGTTTTTGTCCTTACAGTGATATTTGAAAGTAATTTGCCTAATAAGATATTTATTCAGTTAGCTTCAGTTATTTATTACAGGTTTGTTTCCTTCCCCGACGTTGATCCTGACGACTGACAGCCTGACGAGGACCCTTGCCAAGAAGGGTCGAAATATCGCTGATGAAGAATCATAGCTGACGTACCCGTTGTATACATTGATTATTTGAATATATATTTCAAAGTCAGCTTGGGCTCAAAGAATATTTATCCCCTCATTAGCATAACGAATCATGAGTGAACATTTAGCGACGACATGTTGCTGAGTGTTAGACATCGTCGCGTAAACACTTCATCCTTGCGTAGGCCTACATTTTGAACGTCGTCTTTCATCTTTATTATCTTTCTTGCTCGAAATTAGTTATATTTAGGATGGCAACGTTTGATGCCTGAAATGTTGTCTAGTCTTGACCACGGATCACAAGAGTGGGTGCGTTTGTACGAAGCGGAAGCTGAAGGTTAGATTGGGATTAAAATCCAAGTTTTGACACGGACTTTAAACGCTGGTTAGAAGTTAAGGGGTGTACAAGCAATCACACATAAATCTTCCATCTGAAGGCAGAATGTTCCAACGTTAGGGCATACCGAACCAGTACTCATCCGATGGGGCACCATGCCCTAATGGGGCAAGAGCAAAGTACCCCTTAAAAATCTGTTGAACTTAAAATCTCAAATAAAAACTTGCTTTTCAAATAAAATTAAAACACTTCAAATTAAAAATACTTTTTCTCTGCGTAAAAAAGTATTTTCGCAGCCTTAAATAAAAAATTTCTGTCTTTTTTCGTCATTTTTTTTTTCTTTTTACATTCTTCTTCCCTTTTTTTATTCATATTTTTGACGTTTTGTTGGATCATCGTTGCACCATACTTTGGAGGCTAAGATCCAGGTTTATTTAAGCAGAAAATAAGACAATTACAGTGTAAATAGGTCGATGAAGTAGTTGCTAAGTGTGTTTCTTATTTTTAGTGGGAGGTCGTCCAGTTTCAGCTATGCTTCCGGTTTGATCTAATAGATCCCTCCTGGACCTCCAGTGCCTTAAAACTTGTAGTGTATACAGTAGTGTTAATAAATGGAAATTAAAAAAAAAAAGATTTCTATGGGGGTGCAGTGCCCAAGCTCCAGGGCGCTGCCCCAACATATGGGCACCGCTTGGGGCATGCCCTGACGATGGAGCAACGTGCCCAAATACTGAGGATTTGTGTGCGACTGGTACGAAGAGCTCCTATCAGCTAGGTTGCGCACAGTCCCTTTATCTCAACTGTACCATATATTCTACACATTTTTAATTCAAAAGCCCTACCTTGGGTTGCTTTGGGGGTTGTTCCACGTTCAACGTTATTGCATGTATCCTTTTTCTTCGGGTTGACTGGCGTTCCGTCTGGACAAAGGCATTTATAACTTCCCGGGGTATTTACACAATCTTGTGGACAGGAGGAGGTCTCGTCCAGACACTCGTTGATATCTAAAATCAGAAAGCATCCTTAAAGGACCTGTCTTACCTATAATACTAACGTAACCCACTTCCAGAATCACTCCATATATTTCTAAATCCGGAGACCCCAATTTCATAAGTACATTCTAAGCCGTCTAACAAAACCACGCTGATTTTCTTACTTGCCGTGTTTGGCTCCCTTCGATGTGTATCATGCTGTCGACGGTTGTCTGCGAGAAGTTTTTGTATCAGAAAAACCGGTTCTGTAAACTGTTTCCCTGTTTTCGCTATAAGTCAACGGTCTCGGAAAAGGCTTAAAACAGCTAACACCATAGGTTATTTGTTGAAACTACAGTCTAGTTTTAAAGTATTCAAATATTTGAAGATACTGTAAGCTGACGAGTAAATACTGCGAGGGGTTCCTTAACAGAAATTCGGTAGTTACTAATCCAGTCTATTCTCTACACCCCCATCCCTTTCCCAGAAACTCTATATCTACGATGTTTCCGGAAATTAAGAGCCGGAATGGACAGCAGGCCAGTCATGAGTATGATATGTTATATTTGCATAAAAAGCCCAAAGGCCATGGCAATTAAGAAAAAAAAGCATAAGAAAAACCATGTGCTCACATTCACTCGAAACTGAAGCCGACCGGAATGTGACAATAGAAATACGAAGGTAAGTTTTTTCTAGGTAGGTGGGTTTACATTCTTTTGTTCTTATCTGAACATTAATAAACATAATTAAACAATAATATATGCAGCAGAAAGAAAGTCCTAAGGACTTGCGCTGCGAATTACCAATAACTAAGATAACATGCAATGATGCGACGCAACACCTATATTAGTTTGAGAAGATTGAGCCCGGCTTGAAAATATACCTAACAAAAAGAAAGTATCTAATACCACATATTACTTAAAGACTTGAAACAAACTACTGATCATTTATTTCAGTTTAGCCTTTATTTTATTTTTTCAGTTTGCCTTTAAATAAATAAACGAACAAGAAAGAAGTTGGCATGAACAACACCAAAGGTGTCGATGGGATCCCAAAAATCTAAGATTTGATCCAGACAATTGGGTCTTGTCTTCGCCAGGCTAATCATCAGAGAAAACCGAGTTCAGATATTCTATCTACCTATCTATCTATACCTCTACAAGCCATATCTATTTTGACGATACTGACCGAAACTTTCTGCTTTACTACTGCCAAATTTGCGGTTTCGCCAGAATTCTGAGCGAACTACTAGTCCAGCAAAAAAAGAAAATTCAGAAACGAAACCGGCGGATCTCCTTATCCCTATAAAGAACATCTAATCAACTTTAAATAAAACCTTGACTTAAAAAAAAAATGCGGGTACAACAGTATTCCGGACTAATTATATGTCCGGGTAAAAAATGATCATCATATACTGAGTCTTCTTACCTCTAAATTTATCATCGAATCAACTTCAGATAAAGCTTTTGCTTTTAACATATTTTCCGGTTTTGGCCGGATTGCAGGCGAGCTAGTTGTCCGGCGAGAAAATGGTTTTCACCATCGGGTTCAGCATGTATTCTTACCCCTAAATCAAACATTTAATCAACTTCAAATGAAACTTTTACTTCGAACAAACTTTCCGGTTTTGGCCGGATTCCGAAACGAACTGCTTGTCCGGCGAGAAAATGGTTTTCACCATCATGCTCAGCGTGTCTTCTTACCCCTAAATCAAACATTTATTCAACTTCAAATGAAACTTTTACTTTTAACAAACTTTCCGGTTTTTGCCGAATTCCGGACGAACTACTTGTCCGGCGAGAAAATGATTTTCACCATCGTGCTCAGCATGTCTTCTTACCTCATAATCGACTATCACATTAGCTGTTTAAAAATATTTTGTTTGTCCCTTAATTTGAACCCCCACCCCCAAATACAGGGCTACAGAGCCCATCTACGAACTCGACCTTACCCTTGACCCAAACACTCCTCAAACCAAGTTTCATCCAAATATCTCATTCCGTCGAGAGTTATCGTGCTTACAGACGGACGGACCGACAACTTTTGCGATGTCATAGGTATCCCTCCACTTACGTTTTGGGATCCAAAGAAGAACCAAAAAAATCAACCATAAGATAAAACCCATAAAACTAATACACTAACAAGAAAAATCCCAAGAGAACCACCAAACAATCTTCCATCCAAACTCTGCTCTCTGTCACGTGACATCTCTTGACCCCTTCCAGAAAAGTAGCATCAGTAAAGACAACAACTGGACATTCATTTACATAACACGGGTTGCAAGTTGCAGGATCTTCAACCCATTTCATCATATGTGTACGGTTCGGCGAGGCCGGGATTCTTAAGTCCCTTTCTTGGGCATCATGTCAGTGAATAACTGGTAATGCCATATTCATGGGTTTGAGTCTTTTGTAAACAGTTCATCCTTTAGTATTTGGATGTCTTCTTTATGTTTTTATTTCTATTCTTGTCATCTTATTGATTGTTCTAAGTGAGTTGCAACGCAGGGCAGCGTGATTGAAATCTGGCGTAACTTCGAGGGTGACCAAGAACAGAGGCGAGTTTGTAAGAAGCAGGATCTGAAGACATAAGTGCAGTTTCGGATACACACTTAAGGAGAGTTTAACAATCTTTAGTTTCTTTCATATTCACATGCTACACCGGAAATACATGTTTCGAAACTGCTCCTGAAACCGAGGCAATTCTTTTTTTGCTCTATGGCCTCGTGCCGACAAACTGAATTTATTGACTGATCGAAAAGTCTGGGACTGAATGGAAACCTCTGGCCGCGAATCCTAGTCAAGTTTTCCTGTCGCTCTTTACTCAAGTTAGTGAGAAGACATGAATAGACTAACCCTCGGAGGAATGTTAAACTAGTGTCACAAGCGCCCAACTATCTTTACCTTAACTTGAAAAGATACATGGTACCAACCGTTCTTCCTCTGACTACAGATTTCCTACTTGGCATTCGGGAGTCGGGACAAGAGCTGCATTAAATCTGTCAATTCCATTAGATACTTTAATAATCCTATTTCTCTACTTTCGCTGCGCCATCTTTCTGTTCCACTTACCACAACGGTCACGGAGCTCACATCTACTTCAAAAATACAAGTCTGTGAATCTGTCATCCTCTCTGGCATAATTTCTTTCGTTACCACACCCCCCTCTACTCCATCGTTTACGTGTCAGTTATTCTGCAAGTGAATAAAAATTAGTTGTATTTTCTTTCTTTTATTTCCTTGATGCACCGACATTCATTTACGGTCGGGTCTTTGATAAATTAGTTGGCTAAGGAGTCCTCCACACTCTTCCGGGAAGCTATTTTGCTTGGCACTGAAAATAAATTGTGGTGCTGCAAACTTGAGCAAGAAGAAATAAGTATTTTTTTATTAAGTTTAAGAAGGCTTTGGTCTCCATTTCCATCTTAGCGTCGGCATTCGAGCAGACTCAAACGTATCCTACGCGTGTTTGATAAACAGATATTTACATTCTTTTGAAATGCCTGTCTATTGCAAATGGAGTAACCCAATCACTATACATGGAGCTGCACCTATATGTACTCTCACCCACTGAATGCGGGGTTCTTGCGGAACTGGGCACAAGGCATTCCTTCTTTGTTCAAACAGTATAAATCTCAAGAAGGAGAACCCTTTATTGACGTAAAAGGAATTGAGAACATTTGCCGAACTATCAAGTTACAAGTTCGAAGGGGCGCAGACGATTTGTAACACTCCAAGACGATGGCTATCGCTGCGATAAACGCTGGTCTCACGACAGCAGACTAACGACCAACCATTAGTGAAATACCCCCACATGCTTGTAGCAGGTCTGAGCCGATTGCCCACAGGTTCCAGTGAGTACAGTGAAGAGCTGAACAATCTCAACGCTGCGTACAGCCTGACAGACACGGCGCCTCATTTTCGTGATGCGGTTACAATATCTTCTTGCATCTCGGACTCGACAGTTCAGTGAGGAAACTTTGACGGCTGAACCATCTCAATACTGCGTAGCTGACTGCCCACCGAGTCTAGTAAGAATCCAGTAATGATCAAGACATACTCGGCATCCGATTTCCCTGATGCTGTTGCGAGTTTCGGAATCCAGGCAGGCATCTACATTGAAAGACTAGATTCAAGGGGTCTATTCGGCAACCTTGCTGGCAAGCGCTTTCCCTACGCTTTCCAAAGTCACGGAGAACGAGAGTAAAACCCCTCTGTCACTGAAGAACTCTTTCAGCTCAAACCCATGGAAGACATTCTTGCTTGAGTTTGGTGGTTACTGCTATGTCGGTAAGACCACAAGATCGCCTGTCAATGCGTTGTCGATCAACCGTAGGGAATGAGCAAAAAACAGTGGAAACAGTTCTTTGCACAACACAGTCTCAAGAAGACGGTTAAGCAGTTGCTCACACACAGTTGCCTACAGCGGAGCGAAAATGTAGCAGATAGTTGGCCGCTTCAAATTTTTCTATTCGACAGCTAAACCCAGACAACGGACGAGATGACCTACAACATCAACAGTAATGGACGCGAGGTGCGTCGCGGATTGTCAGACCAAAATAACACTCGGGAGTAATGCCAACACTTGAAAAAAAGTGACACACATTTAAATAGCAGCGACGCCGGCACCACTAGCGATAGAGAACGTCCCTACTGGAATTCAGTCAATCCTGCAGTAGCGCTTGATCCGATAATTCCATGTTCCGAACAAAGCAAAAGAAATATCCAACTGCCCCTTGATGACCCTTAATAACCCGGGGTTATTAAGAGAAGGAAATTTAAGCTTCAGTCCCTTATCAACAACAAAACCAAAGTCGGTCAAAATGCAGAAAAAAACAGTTCCTATCGTCGCCCCAATCGTGCAGCAAAAAAAGCAGCCGCGTAAAAAATTAAATCTCAGCACTAGTTTCTCGGGGCAGTGATTATTAAAAGTAATAGATACAAGCGAGTATTCCATAATACAAACGTGGAACGAGGTTATTAATGAAATAATATTTAAGTTTTCAGTCCGTTGTTAATAAGAAAACAGAAGTGATCAAAATACAGAAAGAAACCTTTCCTATCATCGCCGCAATCGTGCAGCAAAACAGCGGCCGTGTCAAAAATTAAATCTCAAGACTAGTTTTTTCTTTACAGTGGTATTTGAAAGTAAATTGCCCTAATAAGATATTTATAGTCGGTAGAAGCTTCAGTTATTTACTACAGGTTTCTTTCCTTCACCGTCGTTGACCCAGAAGATTGAGAGCCTGACGAAGACCCTTGCCAAGAAGGGCCGAAATATCGCTGATGAAAAATCGCAGCTGACGTATCCAAGGTTCAAGGTTTTTTTATTCTTACTTTATATAATACATAAACATTAAAAATACTATACTCTGCACTTACAATTATTTCAGGGTTTGAACCGTTGTATCCATCGTCATATCCGTTGTATCCATTATTTGAATATATGTTTGAAAGTCAGCTTGGGCACAAAGAATATTCACCCCTGTTTCCTCGATGTGTGCGGACCGCATCTTAGCTGTATTAGAAATTTTCAAAATCCGCAAGTTTAACGGCGCTACGAGTAAGGCCCATTTTCCGATGTATGGAAAGCATGGGTCTGGGCGCTACTCCCTAACGTTGTTTTGCTCTGGGGGTTGCTGAGCCAGGCAAAAGTAGCCTCAAGCTGAACGCCTGGCTTTCAGGGGAAAAACTCGCTGATTACTGTCTAGTGTATTTCTGCTGACAAGTCCAGGGGATCTTGCTAAACAATGAAAACCCTTATCAAACAAATATAGAGTCCTATCGGAGTTCATAAAATCACAACGAACATGAGCTCGATTTTTATCGAAAATCGTGGGTATTAGAGGGATCTTGTCTCCTTAGACCCTTGGGGTAATCAATTTGGCAAGTTGGTGAGTTATATGACGCGGTAGGGGGTTTAGGGCAGGGAAATTTTTTGCACCGTACTTTTATAGCCTACCCGAAACGGACCTCCGCTGTTGATTGTACCCTGCATATTTTTCATCGAAGGTTAGGTAGCCTTTGTACTAATATAAGCTTGTACCGCCATGTCCAACGGCTGATGAATGACTCAATAGCGAGAGCCATAAGTCTGTCAAAATCGTTAACTGGCAAAGGCGAACTTACAGGGTAGAGGAGCACGACAAGTAATTACCTCAAGTTGGATTGCCGGGCGCACGAAAACAAGTGGGTTGGGAGACAGATAATAAATAGGGTAAATGAGGCTTGAAAGATCTCTGCGTGTCTCTTAGTTACGCGGACGAAATGCCTACGGTTCGTTCATCAAATAAAATTCCTTCAATATTCCTTGAGTCCCCAGATGACTTTTTTATCACAATACCAGTGACGGGATACTTATGAGATCTCAGTTTCTATCCGTTAAACTACTCATCGAAGGGATAGATATTTGAAACTTGGTGTGGCGACAATAGTGGTCGAACTACCGATCAAAGCTTGTAGATGAGCTCTGTAGTCCTTAGTGTAGGGTGTGGGAGAAGGCACGAATATTGTGCTAAGACTCTTTTTCGCAAGATGACCCGGCGACAACTGATAATCGAAAGAAAAGTGTTTTGGCCCATCTCCAATCCGACAGAACTAAAAGAGTTGTGTTCAAGTTTGGAGCTTCCAATAGTAAGAGATACAGATTCCCTGCTTCTTGTCTGGGATTTGAAAAGAAAACGAGGATACGAATGACATGGTTAATATGTCCGTCCGTCCATCCGCCTACCAGTCTGTTTATCTTTCCGACTAACTGTCCGCGTCCGGTGGCGGTGGGTACCGGACATATGGTAGAGCTACGTATTATTTGATACTGAGTTATTCTCAGGGACAGCAGCAAGTAAAGGTGCCAACCAACTCGATAGCTGCCTCAATGCCGCCAACGGCAGTGTCCGTAAAATAGCACATTCGAAAGGCTTCGAAAATGGTCATAGGTGGTAGTCGCTGACAAGAGTGTCAAGATTCCGACCCATCATTCCAAGTATGGCCTACCATTTAGATTTGTTCAATAACACATGAAGTCTATGACAACTAAGGCCCAACGGTTATTTAACTATGGGAAATGTTTCCGAGGGATTGTGAGCTCTAAACCGCAGGCCGGTGTAGAACATTAAAGTACCCCTCGGGCTATTTACTCTTCAATTTACAGTATTTTAGAATATTTGAATACTTTAAAACTAGGCTGTGCTTTCAAACAAATAATCCACGGTTTTGGCTGTTTTAAGTCTTTTCCGAGACCCTTTGATTTATAGCAAAAGTAGGGAAACAATTTACGTGACCGGTTTTTCTGACGGAAAACTTCTTGCAGACAACCGTCGACGGCGTGATACACGTCGAAGGTGGCAAAAGACGGCAAGTGAGAAAATCAGCGTGGTTTTGTTAGGGGGGGTAGAATGTATCGTACGGAATCGGGGTCTCCGGGTTTAGAAGCATATAGAGGGTTTATATGCGTTGGTATTATAGGTAAGGCAGGTCCTTTAAGACTCCCAGAGACTAAGTGTCAAATCCATAGTATGTAGTCTAATCAGAGTCTACCCCAGAAATGCTTGCTTCGATCTATGAGCTTCTCAAGCTTGTTCAAACTACTCACAATAGTAACTATTAGTTACTATTTCCGATCCAACCTCGTGAAAAGTTTCAAACTTCTCTAAATAGTGAGTAACAGTAACTATTTGCTCACCACGATCGCAAGCGTCGCAAGCGTGTCAACTCCGATCTCTGTGACATGATTGGCCTATCCTGTGGCACGATATTTTCCCGAAAACAGAAAAATGTATTCTAGCCTTGAGGCAAAAAAGCCAGGATCCATGACGTCATGCGTAGTTTCCTCAGAAACAATGTGGAGCGTGTTCCACCCTTCTAACAATAGTTACTATTAGCTACTATTCCCGTTCCATCCTCACGAAAAGTTACTACGCTGACCGTTCCAACCTTGTCGGAATAGTAAGTAATAGTTACTATTTGCTTACCATGCTCGGGAGCGTAGTAAGCGTAGTAACTACGCATCTCTGTAACGTGATTGGTTGAATTCGCCCCTGGCGTGAGATCCTGCTGGAAAATAGAAAAATCGTTCCAGCCTTGACGGCAAAAAGCCGGAATTCGTGACGTCATGCGTAGTAACTACGGTAAGTAGGATGGAACACGCTCGTGATTTCACAGAAAAGGTGGGAGACAGGTCGTTAAGTCCAGTTTTGACATTCTCTCTTGGGTTTCACTGTAAATAGAAATCCTGACCGACTCTCTCACCGCGTGGATACCAGAAACCCCATTTGTACATATCTACTGTCTGTCTACACTAAAACGACTAGTAAATTTGCCCTGATGAGACATGATAACGGCTATGATCGTAATTCCGCTCGTCTTTTCTTACTGATGTGTAAACTCTTTGATTATCGACAATCGTTCACCATTCAATTCGCTATCTGATGGACATTTAATCAAGACATAGCCATGTAAGCCAGCGTGGTTGTCAGCATAGATCTGCTAAATTGTCTCGTAAAATGGATCGCTGACCATTAAATGCGGCAAAGAGGTTTATGCTGCACGGGAGTGCTTGATTGCAAATACTTCTTCGGCCATCCTATTTGCAAGACGATAATTGAGAGGTGGGTTCCAACCTCCTACCAATAGTCACAAAGTAGTTTTTCCGCGATCTCGCCATGAGCGTGTTCCACCCTACTTACCTTAGTTACTACGCACGACGGCACGGATCCTGGCTTCTTGTCGTCAAGTTTAGAACGATTTGTTCTATTTTCTGCAAAATATCGTGCCACGGGCTGAGGCCAATGACATCACAGAAATCGTAGTTACCACGCTAACTACGCACCCGAGCACGGTTAGCCAAATAGTTACTATTTCGAGAAGGTTGGAACGGTCACCGTAGTAGCTTTTCATGAGGTTAGAACAAAAATAGTAACGAATAGCAAGCTAATATTTTCAATTGTTAGACGGTGGTTCACGTCCCAAATGTTTATGGCTCGAAAAGAAGATTTCCGCGGTTGTTTGATTGGCCTAAAAGTGTGTTTCCCCAAAAAACAAGATTTTTGTGGCTCGCTTTGTGGCTCAAATTTGACAAATAACTTTGAGGTGATTTCGATTTTGTGAGTTGAATTTAGCAGGAAATTCAAACTTATCGGCGAATTTAGGTTCAAATAATAAAATTAGCACTATGTCGGATAGATATAAAATTGAGGATTCTACTGGTATAGAATGATAATAACGCTGTCCTGAACTTCTTGTATTTTCTGGATTTTAGTTTCATTTAAAAAATCTGAATTACCGCCAAAAAACAGACAAAACAGCCTTTCCGCGAGGTTCAGCAGGTGGGTGGAGTGTGGGGGGAACAATTATGTTTCCGCCACAAACACAAACTCTGTGCTGCACAAATGCCTCTGTATAACATGATACCAGTAAGCCCTTCCCGAACCTTTTCCTTCCATGAAAGTTCCATAGAAACTGCAACAAGAGCTGTAAGCTCATATGGCACTTGCAAGGGTAGTGAGCATGCAAATACGCTAGAGCTTGCGCCGTCAAGTTTTGCTGACTGCAATGAAAAAAACATGCGCTAAACGGGTACGTCACAAGTCAGCTGAATTTATGACGTATCCGTTGCGCAGTCAACTAAGCTTGAATTGTGGTACATGTCATGTGTGAATGTGAAGAATTAAGAGAGCAGAGGAATGAAGTGTTTGGAGAATGCGTGAGGGTGTTCGATGAGAAATGGATCTGTAGTATGATTGTCAGCCGCCAGTTTGATGATGTGAGGAGGCTGGCAAGATTCCTCCCGGGTCGCTTTTCAACACCGAAAATTATGCCTAGAGTAAGTAGGTTACTGTATAGATATTTGTTCTTTTGTTCTTTGTTTATTTTGTTGCCATGGCCTTTTGGCCTTTGTTGCAATTAAATCTGTCTCTCTCTCTTATGAAGAAAAAAAA
Source organism: Branchinecta lynchi (assembly GCA_023053575.1). NCBI lineage: Eukaryota > Metazoa > Arthropoda > Branchiopoda > Anostraca > Branchinectidae > Branchinecta > Branchinecta lynchi. The sequence goes on from JAKZAP010000008.1 coordinate 15,911,266, forward strand.
AAGAAGTCTATTAAAGGACTCGCGACCGAGTGAATCTAGACTAAGAACAGACAACCACTGAGATTGAGCAGAATGAGACGACACGACTTCAAAAAACATACAAATTAAACAAACAATTTACCATTAACGGCCACTTTTAAGACAAAAGAATCCTGATTGTGGCCGTAATTCTAACCACCACGAATCCACTATATCATTCCTAAAAAAATAAAAAATAAATACCCTATCCTCCTATCACCAAACCTCTATATTACCAACAAAAGATAATTAAACCAAACTGCTCCTCCATAAAGGATAATCCGGCCGACGAATTATTTTCTAAATTTCAACCATGTCCCCTAACCGCAGGCCAGGATCTACTAGCACCCGGTTAGCAATCCCCACAAGCAACATTGACAGCACACTCTTATGTACAAGTATCAAAACTAAGTACGAGTATCAAAACTCCGATCCGTTTTATTGCCTGATCGTGAGACATTCCGGCGCGCATATTACGACTGTGCAATGATTAACTAGCCCACACACGTGCTGTTTAAAAGATATGTCTTTTTGTCTCTTTAGCTTAATGAATTTATTCACTAATTAGAGTAAGAAAAATCAAATACATATACGGATGGCAACAGTAGGACAAGGCAAATCAAGAGATATATAAAATACATGGTCGATTTGTCCTTACAAGACATAAGGATTCGTAGACGAATTCTCTTTTGCTAGAAACGACAATAGCTGCTGGGGTCGGCCTGTCGCCAAGATGAGCTTATCTTGATCAACCTATTTGCGACCTTAACTCAAGCACCAAAGCAAAACTGTAATTTTTGGTTCCCTATATCAAGTTTTATAAATCACACTGTCAGAACTTTCAGAACGGATAACACGGGGATGCGCGGTTTCAACAGATATTGCGGAACAGATACACTTCGGATGTTATCTGCTCTGTTTGAAAACGTTATGCATGAAATGTTATGCATAACAAGCTTTGTTAGGAAGAGCCAAAAAGGCATCTACTGACTTTATTCCTTATCGTGTTATCTGTTACGCATTATCTGTTGAAACCGCGCATCCTCGTGTTATCTGTTATGAAACTTCTCACATTACATTTCCAAAAAAAAATGTTTTCCATTCTTTTTTTTTTATTTTAGCAATAGACCGACCATAAGGATTCCTTCGGCACAATCTGGCTGCGAATCGTATTTAATGCGCTAATCGGATGCGATCTCAGGTTCATTTTAGCTGGAGCCTGAAAAGGACCCTTGCCAAGAAGGGCCGAAATATCGTAAACGAAACCTCAACTGACTTCTCCGTTTAGCGCCACCAAATAACAGGTACAAACAGCTCGTTCAGCCAACTTGTGAAATGCCCCCGGCTCTCGCAGCTTTATCAGCAAAATTATCCCATCAGTAAGATATGAAACAGGAATGCTTCAAGTAAAAAAAAAAGACTCATCTTACCTCCGAGGCTATATAGGGGCTGGCAATTTATCCATAAGGTAATATTTTGCAATTACAACTTGTTCGTTTTGTTCATAACTAGTTTACCAACGAGTACTCATCAATTACTCTATCCGATACTAATTAGAGATAGCCTACAATGTCATTAGAGACCGGCTGTAAAGCTACGTGCACACACACTCCAATAATATTCCGCATGCGAAATTCGTGTCAATATGGGGAAACGTGCATGCGACGCGTCACAGTTTCGGAGCGAAATTCGCATCCATCTGCGAAAATCGGACTGTGTGCACGTCCTTAAAGTTTAACTGAAAAACCAACTTATGTTTGCTTCATTAATTGAATACACTGAATTATTTGGATTCTACAAAGAGATTTTTTTATTTTCCACTACCTGCTCTAGTTATGACGTTCAGAGTACTGCGGACGTCCCCACAGCGTAAATTCTACTATGACGTGGGAAATCTTAATGTTAACACAGACACAGCTTTTCAGTGGGTAGTGGTGAGATTGGTGAAGACTGATCAGTGCCTGAACAAACAAAAAACCATAGATATTTCTCGTAAGGCAGACAACAAAAATTCAAGCGCATAGAGATACCACAAATACAACGGATAATCGTGCAGCAAAAATATTAGCCGTGTCAAAAATTAAATCTCAGCACTAGTTTTTTCTTTACAGTGGTATTTGAAAGTAATTTGCCGTAATAAGATGTTTATAACCGGTAGAAGCTTCAGTTATCTATTACAGGTTTGTTTCCTTCCCCGACGCTGACCCAGAAGATTGACAGCCTGACGAGGACCCTTGACAATCCGTTGTAAACATTGTTTGAAAAAATGTTTCAAAGTCAGCTTGGGCTCAAAGTAAAGCAGAAAAGAATAGGTTAGAATCCCAAATCATGGGTATGCCAAATAGGACTAAGTACATACAATAAACAAAAGTAAAGAACAAATTAAGTGTAATCTCTAAAAATGAACAAACGCAAAAACAACTAGACCTACGTTGCCCGGGCAACGTGAAGTGTTGCGGCAACCTTTGTCCGGCTTCGCCGGCTAAAGTGTTGCGAGAGCAACACTTTGGTTTTGTTTCTTCGCTGTCGGTTAAATGCTGAAATTGTCAACTTATCGAAGCTTTTAAAACGGTATGTTCTAAAAAGAATAATCACATAATCAAAAGCTGTTCTTTAGCGTTGTAAAACCAACAACAAAACAATATCGGAAGAAGGCTATTTGTAACGTTTCAGGATTAAAATACCATAGATGACACTATTAATTATTACAAAACTACCTTATTGTTTTACATTACCGTATCGTTTGTACCCGTTGCGTAAACAGTTAATCCTAGGTTATAGCGATAGACCATCGATACAAACTTTCTTACTGTCATATTTACAGAAATCGAATACAATGTGCACCAATTTTCAAAAATTTCTAGCCCCTCGTGAACCGATCTTACTTACAAGTCCGTCTCCCGTGATTGACAATAAATTCACCGGAAACAAATAATGGATGCACCAGCTATCAAAAGTTGCAAACCCCTCATCGCTGAAGATGATTATAGCATAAAAGCCGATTATTACTTACAAGTCCCATGCATGTCTTACAATTGGGAACAAAATTGTTCTTACCATCGAATACACCTGAGACAAATAACAGGTATACCAACTAGCAAAAGCTGCAAACTCCTCGTTGCCGAAGATGATTATGAGCTAACAGTCGACTGTTGCTTACAGTCGAATGTTGCTTACAAGTCCCTTACATGTCTCACAACTGGTATCGCCTATTTTTGGTTTCAGTGTGTACCTTACTCCTGAAGTTGTCAACCCCTTGAAACTTTCAAACTGGCTTATCTCATGAAGGATTTTTGTTCAGAAAATTTGATGGCATATATTTTGATCAGCTCTTCAAGGGCTATCGATTGCCCTAACCACAACAAAAGCATATCGGAAAAAGGGACTAAATTGACTTTGCAGTCAGTTGAACTTTATCCTTTTCAATCGTAGACATCGTGACGGATGAAAACTTGGAATAATATCCTATATAATCTAGTTGGTATTATAAAGCTATCCGTAACTTTTTAGGATTAAAATACCATAGATGACACTATTAATTATTACGAAACTACCTTGTTTTACATTACAGTATCGTTTGTACCCGTTGCGTTAACAGTAAATCCTAGGTTACAGCGATAGACCAACGATACAAACTTTCTTACCGTCAGATTTATATAAATCGAATACAATGTGCAACAATTTGCACTAATTTCTAGCCCCTCGTGCACCGATTCTACTGACAAGTCCCTTTCCCGTGATAGACATCAAGTTCACCGGATAAAAATAATGGGTATACCGACTAGCAAAAGTTGCAAACCCCTCATCGCTGAAGATTTGTGTAGCATAACAGCCGATTATTACTTACAAGTCCCTTGCATGTTTTACATTTGGGAACCAAATTGTTCATCAAATGACAGGTACGCCAACTAGCGAGAGCTGCAAACCCCTCATTGCCGAAGATGATTATGAGCTAACAGTTGCCTGTCGCGTACAAATCCCCTAAATGTCTCACAACTGGTATCGCCTATTTTTGGTTTCAGTGTGTACCTTACTACTGAAGTTCTCAACCCCTTGAAACTTTCAAACTGGTGTATCTCATAAAGGAATTTTTTTTACCAAAAAATGGATGTCATATACTTTGATCAGCTCATCAGCGGCTATCGATTGCCGTCGAAGTTGAACTTTATCCTTTTCAATCGTAGATATCGTGACGGATGAAAACTTGGAACAATATCTTATATAATCTAGTTGATATTATAAAGCTATCCGTAACTTTTCAGGATTAAAATACCATAGATGACACTATTAATTATTACAAAATTACCTTATTGTTTTACATTACCGTATCGTTTGTACCCGTTGCGTAAACAGTTAATCCTAGGTTATAGCGATAGACCATCGATACAAACTTTCTTACTGTCATATTTACAGAAATCGAATACAATGTGCACCAATTTTCAAAAATTTCTAGCCTCTCGTGAACCGATTCTTGCTTACAAGTCCGTCTCCCGTGATTGACATCAAATTCACCGGAAACAAATAATGGATATACCAGCTATCAAAAGTTGCAAGCCCCTCATCGCTGAAGATGATTATAGCATAAGCTTTTTAAACGGGATGTTCTAAAAAAAATAATCATATGATCAAAAGGTATTCTTCAGCGTTGTAAAAACAACAACAAAATAATATAGGAAGAAGGGACTAAATTAACTTTGCAGTCAGTTGTACTTTATCCTTTTCAATCGTAGACATCGTGACGGATGAAAACTTGGAACAATATCTTATATAATCTAGTTGGTAATAGAAAGCTATCCGTAACTTTTCAGGATTAAAATACTATAGATGACCCTATTAATTATTATGAAACTACCTCATTGCTTTACATTTTCGTTTGTATCCGTTGTGTAAACAGTTAACCCTCGGTTACATTGATAGACCATCGACACAAACTTTCTTACCGTCAGATTTATAGAAATCGAATACAATGTGCACCCATTTGCAAAAATTCCTAGCCCCTCGTGAACCGATTCCTACTTACAAGTCCCTCTCCCGTGATATACATTAAGTTAACCGGAAACAAATAATGGGTACACCAGGTAGCAAAAGCTGCAAACCCATCATCGCAGAAGATGATTGTAGCATAACAGCCGATTATTACTTACAAGTCCCTTGCATATCTTACCATTGGGAACCAAATTGTTCTTACCATCGAATACACCGGAAACAAATAACAGGTATACCAACAAGCAAAAGCTGCAAACCCCTCATTACCGAAGATGATTATGGGCTAACAGTCGACTGTTGCTTAAAAGTCCCCTATATGTATCATAACTGGTATCGCCTATTTTTGGTTTCAATGTACCTTACTATGAAGTTGTCAACCCCTTTGAAATTTTCAAACTGGTGTATCTCATGAAGGAATTTTTGTACCAAAAAATGGATGGCATATACTTTGACCGGCTCATCAATGGCTATCGATTACCGTCGAAAAAAAAATTCTACCTGTCTTAGTTCAAAAGTTGACTTTTTTGCCGTAGGCCAACTTTCTAACGTCACGACTTAGAAAGGAGCAAAGGATAAGCTCTAGTTTCTTTAGCAATGAGAGAACTTTTAAAGTTTAAGAGGCACATCTGATACCGTTACTCTACCACAAACCAAAGTGCAAAAAAAAAAAATTATAAACTCAGCTGAAATCGTCGCAGACATGGACAGAAACAATAGATGGCAGCACTTTCGGACCCGTGGGAAAAAGCCACTTTTTTGTCTCTGTAGATTTTTCTATTTATCACTCAAAGAAGATATGTTGGCTGTGGGGCCGGGTGACTGCCGCATATATTTAACACTTATAGATTTTAGTCCATCTTCAATTTGAAACTGGTGCCTGCCTGCTTGCGTGCTAGAACGGAGCTTTCCACTCGAAAGCAGAAACATCTTTTGATGAAACGAAAGGTTCGCTACACAACTTCAGATAGTCCTCTCTGACATAGGCTATACAACTCCACTTCACTTCGCAAACCGTAGGCTCTGGCTCGATGACAAGCAAACACCATCCTTATTTTTGAAAGTTATCTGCTTGGAAGATCCCTGCGTGTAGTACTCAATGATGTGACTTCATCTTCTTATCAACTCAAATGTGGAGTACCGCAAGGTTCAGTCTTAGGTCCCTTGCTTTATCTTGTGTATGTAGATGCAGTGCGCTTTCATCTTCAAGACGTCTGTGTTACAACCTTTGCTGATGACACAGCTTTGACAGTGTGTGCTAAATCGATCGAAGAGCTTGTGTTGAAAGCAAATGATGCGTTAAGAAGGCTGGAGGTTTTTATGAACCTTAGCTTGCTGTGTGTCAACGTTAAAAAGACTTTTCTAATGACTTTCTGCAGAGTAGGCATGCCAGTTGATGGAAGTGGTCTAGTTACGTTATCCGGGAAGCCTGTCCAACAAGTTCATATAGTGCGGTACTTAGGATTTTTCATAGATTCAAACCTTTCATGGAAGCATCACAGTGATATTATTTCTGCAAAAATTGCCCGAGGAGTTGGAATGCTGCGTAGACTGAAGCATTATTTACCAAAGCGGATTCTCCTAATGATTTATCACTCAATTGTTTACCCATATATTTCATATGGCTGTCTGATCTGGAGCAGCAATTTTTACAGTAATTTCAAAAGAGTCCAGATTCTTCAGAACAAGGCCGTGAGGATCATAGGCAAGTATGTCAAGGATTTGAATGATACAAGTGCTTGTTTTAAGTCTTTAAATTTGCTCAACGTGGGTCAACTACGGGATTATCAAGCGGCAGTTTTCGTTTTCCAGTGCGTGCATAATCTAGTCCCAAGTGTTTTCCGTGGTACTTACCGTGCAAACAGTGAGATTCATGAATATGATACAAGAAATAGTGAAGATTTGGTGATTGAGCTTAAGAGTAGCACAAGATCAGGATTTCAGTTGCAGTTTCTTGGAACTGCAGTCTGGAATTCTTTACCAGTGAGCATCAGGGCGGCTGAGCATCTTTTAGAGTTTAAGAGAAAATTAAAAGAATATTTAATAAAAGATGGTTGAGAAATGTATTTATTTGTTAGGGGTAGGGGGTGGTCTGGCTGGTTGGGAGGAACGGTTGGTTGGGGGTGGTAGGGAGGAATTGGTGGATGTGTGGTAGGAAGGGAGTAGGGTTGTTGGGAGGTATATGTTTATTTTGGAGGTGATAATGTGAAGGAGTTTGGTCTTTTTTCTTTTTTTTTGGGGGGGGGGGTCTGTTCTTTCATTTTTTTTTCTTTTTTTATTAGTTATTTATTATGTTGTTCTTGGTGTTTTTAGGAAATGGTTAACCTTTACTACTGCACGCCAGCAAAAACGTAGGTTTTTCCATTAGTGCAGTAGATGTAAATATAGAAGAGTTAAACTGTGTTTATTAATAAAATAAGTATCCTATCCTATCCTTATCCTAAGTATTGGCCCCAGGCAAGAGTTCTACGGAGCTTTCCAAAATGTAATGTCATATTCATCAATCCGGCCTAAGGTCCACACTTTCCGTAAAAACCGCACAGGTTAGACCCTTCTCAGTTACCAGGAATAAAATGAAATCGGAGTCATAGGAAAAAAAAAAAAAAAAAAAAAAAAAAAACGAGGACAAAACCAAAGTGTTGCTCTCGCAACACAATTAAGAAGTGCGCTACTTTCTTTGATGAATTGTAAGTTTCGACACTTCTGGAATGAGACTACCCTGGTGCCTGGATCCCGGATTGGTTCAATTTTATGGATAGTTACAATAGCCGCTGTTTGGCTCTAACCTTTTCCCTATAGTATGGCGGGGGAGCTGACACGTTACAACAGTATGGGTAAATTAGCCTAAGGCAGAAAAGACAAAGAAAGCGGGCTGAGCAGAGATTAGAAATGAGATGGATCATATGCGCCAAAATATTACTATGAGCATTATTAGCTGAAGATAACACGCTTACGACTTTCTGGGTAAGATGAAAAGACCTTGATAAGGTGCGGCAGAAAGGCAAGCAGGCTGAGCAGGGATTGGAAATGAGGTTGTCAGGGCTACACTCTAAAAAGTTTCTCCTAGTTAGGATCAAAGTTAACTACAGTATCTGCTGCTGGTATTAATCTTATCTCTACTGGGATAAGATTAATCCGAATAAGAGATAATCTTATCTCAGTAGAGACAAGATTAATCCCAGTAGCAAATACTGCAAGATTTTTGTTTACACTGTAGAGACTAAGTGCATTCTATCCCGGCTTTCGACTTTGTCCTTGTTTATAAAGGCTTTTCTTGAAACCTAACCAGTTCCCTTTTCTTGTTCAATGCAGTTTTCAAGAGAGCAAAGCCTCCCTTGTCACTCCTGTGGTGACAAGGGAGCATAATATTTTGAATGCCTGTAGAGACTAATTTGAAGAAACACATTTATCCCAAGATCATGGAAGGAAAAGGGAAGAAAGGATGAAAAATAAGAAACTCCCACGCTTATTATTATGGTCAAATAGGACTGTAGCCTTCATTTTAATTACAGGCAGTCTTACAAACGCACCTACACTGTATGGCAGAGCTTACCGCGAAATCATGGTCAGTAAATGGGCACAAGCATACGATCAAGTGAGTGATTACCAAACTGTCATAAGTTGATACCTTTACTTAGAGGATGCGCAGTTTGGACTGACGACACTTTGGATGTCATCTCCAAGTGTTACAGAATATTTCCGTTATGAACTTGTGAGTGCTTTTTTTTTCATTTAAAGTAACACTGGAAACCTGTTTAGTGTTGTCTTTAAGACAAATCTAACATTTAAAGGCCCATAACAAGGATACAAAAATGAAAACACTGGATGTTATCTCCAAGTGTTTCAGAATATTTATGTTATGAACTTTTTAGAGTTTATCATTAGAATTAACATTACAACATTGTTTTAGTGTTGTGTTAAAAAAAGAAGTAACGCTTGAAGGCTAATAACCAATTTTCTAGTATGCAGTCTAGAATGACCATCACTGTCAGGCAGAGGAGGTGACGTAAACCGCAAACGCTTTCCAGATAATTATCTCGGTAAACTCCTGACGATACAAAAGAAGCGGTGGGAAAAGCTGGATGCGCCAAATTTAAGCGAAAGTAAAATCCTAGGCTACTAGGTGGCATTCTAGGTTGAACACTGCATCGATTCGCGGAAGGTACCAGGCAAATTCTCATTTTTGTTAGGATAAACACCTAAAAGTTCTACATAAGACACAACCAGGGTTGCGAAAGAAAAAAATAGTGACTTTGGCCTAAGACAGAGAGTGAATTTTTATTTTCATGAAAAAACGTGAAGCGGTCATTTTTATCGCAATCAGCAGTGCAAAAATAAGGTGATTTTTGTTTCATGAAAAAACTTGAATTAGTCACTTATGGCCGGAATCACTGCAGCAAAAATGACATATCTGGATATTTTCTAAAATAGAGTGTATTTTATGTTATACGTAGGATAAGTGTGACAAAAACAAAATAGAGTTTTTATGGCACTTGCCACTTGCCCGTCCGTCCGTAGGAAAGGTCCAGGTTTTGCTAGTTCGGGCAATTCCACATAAGCTAGGACGATGAAACTTGGCAGGCATTTCAGGGACCCCAAATTAAGTTGGAAATAGTCATTCCACGATCCAAGCATCATGGGGGGAGTGGAGGGAGGGGGAATCCGGAATCTAGAGGTATTTATAACTTTTTAACGGGTGATCGGGTCTTAATGAAACTTGATATTTGGAAGGAACCTGTGTCTCAGATGACCCAATTTAAATCCGAACCGGATCGGTGACTTTGGGGGGAGCTGGAGGGGAGGAACCGGAAATCTTGGGAAACGCTTACGGTGGAGGGATCGGAATAAAACTTGGTGGGAAGAACAAGCCCCACTCCTAGACACATGGTTGACATAACCGGACCTGATTCGGGCACTGTGGGGGGTCGACGGGGGGGGGGGGGCGGATTTTGGTGATCCTGCTAGTTCAGTACTTCCGAATGTGCTAGGACGATGAGACTTGGAAGGCATGTCAGGGACCCGAACAGATTGACTTGATAATAGTCGTCTCCTGGATCCGACCATCGTGGTAGAGTGGAGGGATGGGGAGCCTGGAATCTGGTGGTATGCATAACTTTTCGACGGGTGATCGGAATTGAATGAAACTTGGCAAGTCGAAAGGGCTATCGTCTCAGATGTTCCATATCATGTCCTGGTCGAATCAGATACTTGTGGGGGGGGGAGTTGAAGGGGGGACCGGAAATCTAGTGAAACGCTTAGAGTTGAGGGATTGGGATGGGACTTGGTGAGAAGAAGAAGCATTGGCCCTAGATACGTAATTGACAGAACCAGATCGTATCAGGACTGTGTGGGGGGAGTTGGAGGGTGTTTCCCGGAATTCCAGTGATTGCCAGTTAGGATAGTTCCAGCTATTCTAAGAACGATGAAACTTTGCAGTCCTATTAATGACTTAAGGACCCGACATAATGCCCTAGGAAAACTTGTGTTCCTGTGTTCCTGGATCCTACCATCTTTGGGGAGCTGAGGGAAGGGCAATCCGGAAATCACTGGCTTCCGTATGTTGCGAACGGGTGGTCCGATTCGAGTGAAACTTTATGGGTGATAGGAACTGATGACCTAGACAAGCAAAACATGCGTCTGAACCACATGCGGTCCCGTTTAGGAGAGTTGACGGGGGGAGGGGGGGGGGGTACAGAATGGGATGCAAGTTGGACAGTTCCGAGTTAATGCGGCCTTGATTTGTTATTTGGTGTCTGTATCGGATCTGGTCACGGTAGAGGAGGGGGGTGAATTGGGAACCGGAAATTGGCGGATAGGCTATGCTCCGTTTCCAGTCTAACTTAATTAGGAGATGTCAGAGATGCGACGTTTATGTTTACGATTCGTATTCAGCCACAGTGGTGGCAGTTGGAAAGGGATTCCCAGAAACGTTTTGGCTCGCATAGGGATCAAACAAGTGGAGCGATTTTAATGAAACTTGGAATGTAGAGAGCTCACATGCCCTAGGGACATATTTTAGGATCCGAACTGGTTCCGACCACGCTGGGGGGGGGGGGAGAGTTGCCAAAATTCCCGAAAAACCCTCAGATTTGAGTGAAACTGATAGATGGTAAGAGAATGCTTCAGATGATCCTTTTAGTAGTCGGAAGTCCGAACCAGATTCGGACACGGTACGGGAAGTTGGAGGGGGTATCGGAAACCGTGTGGGACCGTGTAGGGACCAAACGATTGGATCTTTAGGGTTGAAACTTGAAAGGTAGAAAAGTCATTTGCCCTAGGTAATTCGGGCGTCGGAAATGCTCAGACTTGAGTGAAACTATATATCGTATTTCTAGGTCCGAAACGCTTTTTAGATGGCGGGGTATTTTGGTTTCTCGTCTACTTTTTAGGTACCACCTACTCGTATCAAGTGCCATATGGGCTCGTAGCTCTTGTTTTCTATTGAGAGTTTGTTTTTGCGTACTCCTATCTGTTCAGACGACTATGATTCTGGAGAAACTGGTAATGGGGCCTTTTGATTGGCTCGCATGTCAACGGTTGCAGAATCTTTTATATCTAAATAAGCGGAATGACAGGGATGTGCGCAAAAAAAACGACTGGTTAAAGATATCGAGTTGTGAAGGCGTTGGTTACTGACAACTCAAATGAGAAAAACCGTAATATGAGAACGTGAATGACTGCCTGGACCTTAAGTGAACAGTGATATTTGAGCTGTCTGGTATGTATGACTGACACAGTAGAAAAAAAAAACATATTGTATACAAATCCCAAATAATTCCAGCTTTGCTGAACTGTAAAAAAAAAAAAAAAAAAGCAATGGTGTCCGATAAAGATAAAAGCAGAGAAAAACAAGAACGTAAAACAAATGAACTATCAGATTTGAATTTAGCTTACTTCCACTAATCTCGAGTTTTCTTTGCAAAATAGGTTGCGGCAGAATTGCGACATTAGAACGGAAAGAGAAATAAGCAACGTAGAGGTAGGCTATTAACTGAAAGGACAAAAAAAAATTAGATTTTTGGAGTTTTTGCTAATCAGCTAATAGACATCCGGAACACGTTGCCGAGCTGTGTAACAGAATCGGTGTCTTTGAGCTCTATCCGGAAAAAAATTGAAAAAACATCTTTTCGGGTTTTGAGAGTTAGTGTGATTTATTTTGTTTTCTTGTTATCCTTTATTTACGAGATTGTTGTCGCGGCTGACGGGAACGGTTATCACAAGCGATTTTCTTAAAGAGATGTAATTTTTCTTCTTTAGGGAAGTGCTAATTCTTTTTGAGTTCCTGAACTGGCCGTTTAGAGCTTTTGCCATGTTCACAGCAGGGTCGACGCGAAGCTCCGCGATTAATCGTAAAAACAGTCGATTTTTTTCCTTGAAACAGTCGATTTTTCTTGGAAACGGATTTTACGTAAAAATAGTAGATTTTGCTTAAAAACACTCGGTTTTTACTGAAAATCAGTCGATTTTTTCTTAAGAAGAGTGTTTTTTTCTTAAAAACAGTCGATTTTTATCCCTGAAGCAGTCAATCTTTCTTGGAAACAGTCGGTTCTTCTTAAAAAAAAAGTAGATTGTACGTAAAAATAGTAGATTTTAAAATAGTAGAGTAACACTCGGTTTTTACTGAAAATCAGTCGATTTTTTCTTAAAAAAGAGTCGTTTTTTCTAAAGACAGTCGATTTTTCTGCAAAACAGTCGGTAAAAATTACCAGCTAGTCGGTAAATACCTTGCCCCCCCCCCCTCCCCAAACACTTTGGCTACGGATTTGTCTTTTGCTTTTCTTATAAACAAATCAATAAGAATCGTCAATCTAGAATGTTAAACCAGGCACATTTAAATTCTGATATTTCGGTTGCACTATCGGCCAAACGTCTTCAACGAATAACAAAGTATCTTAAGTGTTCAAGAACTAAAACAACAAAAGGGTGAAGCGGACTCGAAGAATTATTCAAAGACTCGCAAGTGAAAGAACAATGTGCGGACTCAACAAAACATACGATGACCAGCAAATAAAAATAAAATAAAGACTATTAAAATATTTTTGGAGAGGTTGGTTCCCGACATCATTTTTATATCCTTACATTATGAATTGTCAGCTTGGCTTCAAACCCTACAGAAGTAACAACTCACCTGCACAGGTCTTTCCGTCTGGATCCAGTTGGAATCCAGGATAGCACTGGCACAAGGGCACCCCATCAACACTCCGGCAGAGATGCTCACACTCGCTTTCTTCACATTCCCCCCGTTTCAAAACGGTGATATCACTAGCCACGGCAAACCATAATCCGACGAGGACGAAGACAACAGCAACTCCAGCTCTGGAAAAGGCCATTCTCACTGTCATACGATACTGACTCGTTTTTTCCCGTGTCAATCGAGAGAACTACGACCCCACAAAACGAAAAGAGATATCTCAATCAGCGAGCTTATTAATGAGGGAACACAGTGAGAATTCGTAAACAGGCATGCCGTTACAGCTGCGTTACAGACGACTAACTCGTGCAGTAGTGGCTTCAGCCGCTGCTCGAGCAAACCCGCTGATCGGAGCACAACTGGTTGAACTGGCGGGTATACGCCAAAGCTAATGGTAATCAGACAGGACCTGATCAGGACTACATCTTAGTGTACGCGGCTCTGGAGCGGTGGGTGGGGGGCTTACAAAATGACATACAAATCAAGTAAAGGCTAAGTATGACACGCGACAATCATACTTAGGACCATCGCGATCCGCTGTCCATGATTCGAGGTTTCTGAAATGTGAAGGATGCAGAATAAAACTTTTTTGGAGCGTCTTGTTGGAAGCTGGCTGGAAGAGATTCTGGGTATTTAAAGCATTGTCTTTTACAGCCATGTAGATAAATTACTCCTTGAGCCGAAGCTGACTGGGAAACATATCTTCAAACAATTCATACAACGGATATGTCAGCTACGATGCTTTTAATAATAATAATATAATAATAATATATTTGCAAATTGAATGGCAGGCCGTTAAGCCTCTACAAAATTCTTAATTTGCATTTCTTCTAAATTTGCATAAGGAGAAAATGTCACTGCAGCGATATTTCGGCCCTTCTTGTCAAGGGTCCTCATCAGGCTGTCGAACGTCAGGGACAACGTTTGGGAAGGAACAACCTGCAATCAATGTGCAAGTTCATAGCAGACGTATCTGTTTCATGCATTGTTCGAATATAGGTTGGTATTTATTTATTTTCTTAGAGCCCTTTGAGCAACTACCTGCACCCCCCCCCCCTCCCCACCGTGTCCAGTTACGGTTCGGTCACATAAATGGCAAGCCCTTGGTATCTAAATCGGATTAATCGTTCCGCAACTTACGCATGTCGCAAAATCACAGATTTCCTTTTTCTACACACCCCACGGTGGATCGAATACGGGAAGGAAAGGTGTTCTAGTGTTGGGTCGGGTCCTTCGCACATAAGCTCTAGTTTCATCATCCTAGATTATATGGTAGTTCCCGAACCAGACCAAGTTGGACAAACCGACAGACACTGCGAACGCCGGATGGCAGATGAGCCGATAAAAGGCCATCAGTATATATAGCCTACAAAGTTGAGGTAAGGGAGCTGGACCATATTCTTTACAAGTGCCAGGAGTTGTCTGTCCCGCGTGAGAAGTTTTTGAATGGTATAGTTCGTCAGTAAAGGATCTACTTAATAGTACAAACCCTAGAAGTATATGCAGGATTGGTGCATTTATGGACCATTGAAGTAAGACAATTAAAAGTATGTGAGGTTAGTTGGAGATTGAAGGGAGTTGTTGTTTCTGTTGATTAAAAGTTCGCTCGTATAAAGAATGTAAATGATGTACTGTTTTTTTGTTTATTTTTGTCCATGGCCCAAGGGCTTCATTAAACATCTATCTATCTATCTATCTATAACCTACAAGGCGAAAATGGATCTGTATAGTGGAACTGTGCATCACTTAGTAATTCGTTCCGATCCTATAAATACCACCATTCTAATCAACTCAGTCGCTCTCAATATTATAAGCCCGTTGGATAGTGTTGTTCTCCGTGCAGGTACGGAATGCGAAATGGCAGGACTCCTTTCCGTTTCGGCAAGACCGATGAGAGGAAACAAGCCCCCTTCAGTAGATAGATCAGATACGGGACTTCATGAAGATTTATCACCTACAAAAGGAATGCCAACCCCTGACTGATAACAACTAATGAGGTAGAGACTCAGCGGAAGTGTCAAACAGGGGTATTTCAAATGATGCACTTGATGGTCAAAAGTATCCATTTACCTCCGGGGCAGTGCCGGATTACCAAGTAGAGTACTTGCCTATGGACCCACTTTTTTTCAGGGACCCGCGACAATGGATTAAAAAAACTTTGAGTTTATCTAGAAAAAAAATGCGAATCAAGCTTCTAAACAAAAAAAAATGGTGGAAACTACGTAGTTTTTATTTATCATTGGGGGTAGGGCAAAATCTCGGGTCACAAATGGCCTACTGTCTCAGTCCATCAAAAGAATGAAATCACAGCACCAGCTTAAACTCCAATCAATTTTCAAAGAAGAACTGAGGAAGAATCTTTAATTGTTTCTCACAAGTTCATTTTCCAGCTTGAGCGGCTTGAGCCTGAAGAAGACCCTTGCCAAGTAGGGTCGAAATATAGCTCTAATAAAATGTAGCTGACTTATCCGTTTTGCACCGTCAAGTATGATTCGCAGTCAGCTCGGGCTGAAGGAATATCTATCACCGAAGTACAGAACTTCAAATCGCTCATACATGCAAGTATCCATCTTAGCTGGAAAGAAGAACAAGAGACAGGTGACTCCAAAACCAAAATGCAGAAGAATCTCTACCCTTTCGACGACATAATCTAACATCAACAAGACCGAAGGTTTCGGTGGGATCCCAAAAATTCAATATTTGATCCAGACAATTGGGTCTTGTCTTCGCTATAGATCTAGTCTTCGCCAGATCCAGTCTTCGCCAGACTCCTTGAACACTTTTAATATAAAAATTCAGAAACAGATTAAGGCCGAATAGCTAATCATTTGAGAAAACCAAGTTTAGATATAGATTTAACATACGTCTTTAGTTCACCGTATACGTCATATCTATTTTGACGAAACCTTCCTGCCTTACTTCTGCCAATTTTCCGGTTTCGGCCGAATTCCGGAACTACTTGCAGGGCGAAAAAAGTAAGCTAAAAACGAATTCATCGAATATTCTTTCCCATATATCGAAAATCTAATCACACAAATTTTCCGGATTTGGCCGGATTCCGGACGAACTATTGTCCGGTTAGAAAATAATTTTCACATAAGTGTTCAGCATGTCTTTTTACCCCTAAATCGAATACCCCATTATCGACTATCACATTAGCTGTTTAAAAATATTTTGTTTGTCCATTAATGTGGACGCCAACTCGTAAATGTAGGGCTACAGAGCCCATCTACAAACTTGACCTTAACTGACCCAAAGAATCCGCGCACCAAGTTTCATCAAAATATCTCATTCCCTTCGAGAGTTATCGTGCTCAAAGACGGAAGGACAGATGGACAACTTTTGCGATGTCATAGGTACACTATAGTTTGTACAAAGTTTCTCCGTACTAAGATCAAAGTTAACTGCAGTATTTGCTACTCGGATTCATCTTATCTCTATTTGAGTTTAATCTTATCTGCGTAGAGATAAAGATAATCCGAGTAGCAAATACTGCAGTTAACTTTAATCTCTATACGGAAAAACTTTTTACAGTGTATCCCTCCACTTACGTTTTAGGATCCCAAAAACAGCAGCATCACAGCACCAGCTTTAACTCCAACCAATTTCCAAAGAAGAAGTTCACAAAATCAGACATTCAAGGAAGAATCTTTAATTGTTTTTCCACAAGCTTATTTTCCAGACTGAGCTGCTTGAGCCTGAAGAGAACCCTTGCCAAGAAGGGCCGAAATATAGCTATAATAAAATGTAGCTGACTTGTCCGTTTTGCAAAGCCAAAAAAGATGATTGATAGTTAAACTCACACATTTCGAGAGTAATTTTAAACAGTAGATGGCCCTCAAACTAAACAGCATTCTCCTAGAAGCTTGTTTTAAACTGAAAAGTCCGACGATTCATCATCATGCCCATGGAGGGAAATTGAGAATCCCGGCATAGCCGAGCCGTATTCAGGTGGTGAACATAGAGGCTAGTGTTTATGGCACTTTGGCGGAAGGAAAAGGATACCGGTATCACGATATCACTTATCTTTTTCTTTAACCTCAATCGAGTTTCCCTTTCGAACACACTAAGTAGGCTATTCGCAAAGCCACTTGAGTCATCAGTGACCCTACGGGTTCTGAGGACGTAAGGCTCATCCATAAAAGAAAGAAATAGAAAACCGTGATTTTCGGTTTTTTTTATTGATCAGCTAATTATCCCTCTAGGATGATGTGCGAGGGATAAAAATAAATTCGGATATTTCGGTTGCACTTCCGGCAAACAGTCCTCATTTTTTAAAGTCGCACAATTGGCCACATGGTCCCCGTAAGCTTGACGAATATAAGGTTTGAAGCCAAGCTGACCATTCATTACGAAAGAAATAGAAAACCATGATTTTCGGGGTTTTTTCTTGATCAGCTAATTATCCCTCTAGGATGATGTGCGAGGGATTTTCGGTTGCACTTCTGGCAAACCGTCCTCATGAAATGTCACCCCGAAAATCACGGTTTTCTATTTCTTTCGTAATGAATGGTCAGCTTGGCTTCAAACCTTATATCCATAAAAGATACTGACTTTACCGCAGACTCAAAGCAGCCATCTTGGGGGAGTGAGAAATATCTATCCAGTTCTTTACCGCACTCATTCATGATTAGACGACCAAATTTTTTTTTTTACTTTATACAAAAAATGGAATATAGAGGACTCGAGGGTGGCCTCTCGGTGGTTTAGTTGGTAGGTGGTCGACCGCGACAGCTGAAAGTCTCGGGTCTACCTGAAGTGTACACCTACTTCTGTCTTTCACTTCCCCACTTCCAAAAATATTTGTATCATATACTTAGTACTTGAGTACGACATAGAGCGTGTTCCATCCTACTTACCGTAGTTACTACGCATAACGTCACAAATTCTGGCTTTTTGCCGTCAAGGCTGGAACGACTTTTCTATTTTCCAGCAGAATATCATGCCACGGGAAAATCCGACCAATCACGTTGCAGAGATACCTAGTTACTACACTTACTACGCTCCCGAGCGTGGTAAGCAAATAGTTACTATTAGTTACTATTTCGAGAAGGTTGGAACGGTCAGCGTAGTAACTTTTGGTGAGGTTGGAACGGAAATAGTAACTAATGGTTATTATTTGTGGAAGGGTCGAACACGCTCATAATAGTTGCGTTTTTGCAGATACCTTGGTATCTGTTACGATTGTAACTGGATTTGCAATTAGTCGTTGTTGCAGTTACCGTAGTATCTGATACCATGGTATCAGCAAAAACACAACTAATACTATTTCTTTATTCATCCCTGCCCTGTCTTGAATTTAATCCAGCGATATTTCGGTTCTTCTTGCGGTGTTGCCACTGCTCGCAGAATTCTGCGATTTGTCAACATTTCCGTTTCTTCGACAAAGCGACCAAGAATTCTGCGACCGGTTCCTTACCTGTAGATACAAAAAGTTGTACAATAAAAGATGAGGCGTATAATTATGAAGATGATAAAACGAGGTTCTTGTTAATAGTTAGTGTAAAGGGACTAGTTCCGGCCAAAGGTCACAGGTTCCATCAGACAAAAAAGGCAACACCGCCTAGGATCCGCGTCATCAGACGACTGTAGAAAAGTTGATGACAAATCCATACAGTAGGATGCCAATAAAAACAAGACCAAAGGTTTCGATGGGATCCCAAAAATGTTATATCTGATCCATAGAACTGGATCTTGTACCATACGGTCTTCTCAAGACACCTAGAAAGTTTCTACTATTAAAATTCAGAAACAGATTACGGCCAATGGCTATCATCTGAGAAAACCCCGCTCGGATACGGATTCAGCGTTTGTGTTTATCCCCGTCATCTCTACTTCGACGAAACTGATCAAAATTTCCAGCTGCCTTACTTCTGCCAAATTTCGGATTTCAATGGAACTCTGGGCGGACTACTTGTCCGTTAAAAAAAAGCTCAAAAACGAATTCAGCATATCTCCTTACCCCTACATTTAATCAACTTCAGATAAAACTTTTTAACTTTTAACAATTTTCAGGTTTTGGCCGGATTCCGGTCGAACTATTGATTCAGCGAGAATATAATTTACATATATGGATTCAGCATGGCTCATTACCAGTACGTCGAACCTCTAATCAACTTCAGAAAAACTTTTACTTATAAGAAATTTTCCGGTTTCAGCCAGATTCCGGGCGAACTATGTGTCTGGGTAGAAAATGATTGTCATATACTGATGTATATGACATATACTGATGTAAGCATGTCTTCTTACTCCATAATCGAACATCTAATCAAGTTCAAATAAAACTTTTACTTTAAACAAATTTTTCGATTCTGGCCGTATTCCGGGCGATTTACTTGACCGGCGTAAAAATAATTTTCATATACGTTTTCAGCATGTCTCCTTATCCCTAGATTGAACGTCTAATCAGCTTCAGATTAAACTTTTATTTTTACAAATTTTCCGGTTTTAGTCGGATTCCGGGTGAACTACGTGTCCGTATTTTCATATTCGGATTCAGCATGTCTCCTTACCCCTTTGTCGACTACCTCATTAGCTTTTAAAATTATTTTTGTTCGTCCCTTAAGCTGAACCCCCTCCCCCACATCGCAAAAGGTGTCCGTCTGTCTGTCTGTCCGACTGTCTGTTGATGAAACTTGGTGTGACGACTCTTTGCGTCAAGGGAGAGGTCAAATTCGCAGATAGGTTCCGTAGCTCAACATTTAGGGGTGGGGGAGGGGTTTCAAATTAAGGGGCGAAAAATTTATTATTAAACAGCTAATGAGATAGTCGATTTAGGGGTAAGAAGACATGCTGAACATGAATATGAAATCCATATACTCGCCGGACAAGTAGTTCACCTGAAATCCGGCCAAAGCCGGAAAGTTTGTTAAATGTAGAAGTTTTATATAAAGTTGTTCGATTTAAGGGTAAGAAGACATGCTGAATATTTGTATTAAGATCATTTTCTTGTAGGACAAGTAGTTCGCCCGGAATACGTCCGAACTAAAGTCATTATTTAAAAATTTTGAAGGTGGTAACACATTTTTGATGATATTCATAAACTAAATTTGTTTCAATTATATATTTCTTTTAAACCGAAAAATTTGTAAAAAGTAAAAGTTTTCTCTTAAGTTGATTACATGTCCAATATAGGGGTAAGGGGATACAGTGAGTTCGTTTTTGAGCTTTAGTTTTTGCCGGACAAGTAGTTCGCCCGGAATCCAGTAGAAACCGCAGATTTGTCAGAAGCAAGGCAGAAAGATTTGATCAGTTTCGTCAAAGTAGATATGACGTATGGCCTACACATGAAGAATCCATACCTGAACTTGGTTTTCTCAGGTGATTAGCCACTGCCTAAATCTCAATAGTAAAAATGTTCAAGGAGTCTGACGAAGACCGGACATCTACAAGACCTTGTCTAGATCAATATTAAATTTTTGGGATCCCATCGCAACCTTCAGTCTTGTTAACTTTGATAAGTGTGATTATTCCCAACTTCTCAGAGGTGTTTAGAGGCCATATTAGGCCTGTTTAGGTAGCCTTTTCGGTTGCATTATGTTATTATTTAAAACAAAAACTTGTAACCTGCTCTTTCAGGGGATTGCCACAACCTTCGCGTTTATACATGGACGTTCTAATGTAAACAGGAGGGGAACAAGGACTGGTGGGAGCAGCTGAAACGTCCGACGACACCTATTAGAAGAGAACATTACAGATATCAAAGCCCATCTAAAACACGAGCTATGAGCTCATATGGCCCTTGTTACGAGTAGGTGGTACAAGAAAGTAGATGAGAATGTCACAAAATCCCCCCTTCACCCCCCCCCAGGACCGGACCTAGAAACAAGGTATCTAATTCTACGCGAGCCCAAGTATTTCCGGCATCGCCTCGTATAATCTAGGACAAATATTTCACCATACTAGTTTGATTCCTATAGTAGTGCCGTACTATTGCCGGCAAGCCTCGCCCTCAAACTTCCGTACCAGGGCCAGATCTGGTTCAGCCACATATATAGATTATCTAAGGCATCTTCTAGTACCGGCTGTCAAGTTTCACTCACGTCGAAGCTTCTTTCGGGGAACTCCGGTACCCCCCCCCCCCCCCGCCGTGTACCTAGAAAACATGGCTTTAAAAGTTTTATTCAAATCACTCCGTCCACTTGACCCCTATGCGAGATACAAACTCCCCCCCCCTCCAACTCCTCCCACTGTCATCGAATACTACTAGGACACATAAACTTCGCAACTCTGACATCTTCTCTTCTTGTCAAGCTTGACTCGATCGGAACATATCTACTAATTTCCGGTTTCCGCCTCCTCCTCCTCGCAAGTTATTCACGTCACTCGTCAGGCCGAAGCTGGAAGTTGGAGTCTCACTAGCATACTCGCAATACGAGATGGACAAACGTCCAAGTTTCACAAGCACACGCAAAGCGTTGTCAGTAGTGCCAATCGCGCACTTGGAATCATCAAGCGAACTATAAGCAGTAGGAGTCCTAAGGTCATCAGCAAGTTATACACGTCACTCGTCAGGCCGAAGCTGGAAGTTGGAGTCTCACTAGCATACCCGCAATACGAGATGGACAAACGTCCAAGTTTCACAAGCACACGCAAAGCGTCGTCAGTAGTGCCAATCGCGCACTTGAAATCATCAAGCGAACTGTAAGCAGTAGGAGTCCTAAGGTGATCAGCAAGTTATACACGTCACTCGTCAGGCCGAAGCTGGAAGCTGGAGTCTCACTAGCATACCCGCAATACGAGATGGACAAACGTCCAAGTTTCACAAGCACACGCAAAGCGTCGTCAGTAGTGCCAATCGCGCACTTGGAATCATCAAGCGAACTGTAAGCAGTAGGAGTCCTAAGGTGATCAGCAAGTTATACACGTCACTCGTCAGGCCGAAGCTGGAAGTTGGAGTCTCACTAGCATACCCGCAATACGAGATGGAAAAACGTCCAAGTTTCACAAGCACACGCAAAGCGTCGTCAGTAGTGCCAATCGCGCACTTGGAATCATCAAGCGAACTGTAAGCAGTAGAAGTCCTAAGGTGATCAGCAAGTTATACACGTCACTCGTCAGGCCGAAGCTGGAAGTTGGAGTCTCACTAGCATACCCGCAATTCGAGATGGACAAACGTCCAAGTTTCGCAAGCACACGCAAAGCGTCGTCAGTAGTGCCAATCGCGCACTTGGAATCATCAAGCGAACTGTAAGCAGTAGAAGTCCTAAGGTGATCAGCAAGTTAAACACGTCACTCGTCAGGCCGAAGCTGGAAGCTGGAGTCTAACTAGCATACCCGCAATACGAGATGGACAAACGTCCAAGTTTCACAAGCACACGCAAAGCGTTTTCAGTAGTGCCAATCGCGCACTTGGAATCATCAAGCGAACTGTAAGCAGTAGGAGTCCTAAGGTGATCAGCAAGTTATACACGTCACTCGTCAGGCCGAAGCTGGAAGTTGAGTCTCACTAGCATACCCGCAATACGAGATGGACCGCGTCCAAGTTTCACAAGCACACGCAAAGCGTCGTCAGTAGTGCCAATCGCGCACTTGGAATCATCAAGCGAACTGTAAGCAGTAGGAGTCCTAAGGTGATCAGCAAGTTATACACGTCACTCGTCAGGCCGAAGCTGGAAGTTGGAGTCTCACTAGCATACCCGCAATACGAGATGGACAAACGCATTATCGAAGGTGTCCAGCGACGTGCCACAAAAATGGTCAAAGGATTGCAAAGCACCCCATACCCAGAACGACTCAAAGCCCTGAACATTCCCACAATGACCTACAGGAGAAATCGTGGTGATATGATTGCTGTGTACAAAAATTTGAGCAACAACATCCCACCCAACATTTTCGTGCCAAACACAGGAGGAACCACCAGGGGCCACCCAAAAAAGCTGAAGAAGAGGCCTGTACTGAAGCGGCATGCACAGAACTTCTTCACAAGTAGGACGATCAACTTGTGGAACGCGCTAGCAGATTCCACTGTTACCTGCCAAACAACAAATAGCTTCAAACAACATTTGGACAAGGAGTGGTCAGGCAAACAGTGGAGATTCAACTGGAAACCTGAACAAGACAGCCCCCATGAAGGCGTATATTAGGAGAAATCCTATTCGCCTGCAATTGCAAATTTGCAGGCAATTAGCAGGTATACCGTTGCCGGATCCGGTCCGGACACCCAATAACAAACTAGGCAGCATAAACTCAGTACCGTCTAACTTGCATCCCAGTCGGCGCCCAACGTGCCCGTTAGCGTGTTTTGACCATGTCACAAAGTGTACGGCCCCCCCCCCTCTAGCTACCCCAGCCATTGCCGCATGTGGCTCGGAGACATCTTTTGCACGTCTAGCTCATTAGTTCTTGTCACCCATAAAGTTTCACTCGAATCGGACCACCCGTTCGCAAACTACGCAAGTCAGTAATATCCGGATTCCCCTTGCCTTAACTCCCCCAAAATGGCCGGATCCAGGACCAGCAATTTCCTAGAGCATTGTGTCAGGTCTTTAGGTCTATTTAGTCGGGTCGCTAATACGCCTGCCTAGTTTTATCTTCCTTAGCACATCTAGAATTACCCTAGCTTGCAATCACCGGAATTCCCGGAAACCCCCCTCCGACTCCCCCTAAAAAGACCCGATATGAAGTGGCTGTGTCTATTTACGGCTTATGCTTGTTCTTCCCACCAAATTTCATCCCGATCCCTCGGCGCAAGGCGTTTCACGAATATTCCAGTGTCCCCCTTCAACCCCCCCCCCCCCCAGTATCGGATTCGGTCCGGGCTTGACATGGAATATCTAAAAGACACCTCTTTCCACTTAAGTTTCATTCAAATCTGATCGCCCGCTATAATCAGAAATCCGCCCCCCAACTCCCCCCAGTGCCCGAGTCCGGTCCGGTTAAGTCAATGATGTATCTAGGACGCTTGCTCTTCCCACCGAGTTTCGTCCTGATCCCTCCCCTCTAAGCGCTTCCCATGATTTCCGGTTCCCTTCTCAACCCCCCCCCCCCCCCGAAGTCACCCGATCCGGTACGGATTTTATGTGGATCGTCTGAGACTCGAGGTCTTTCCAAATACCAAGTTTCATTAAAATCCGATCACCCGTTCAAGAGTTATAAATATCTCAAGATTCCGGATTCCTCCTCCCTCCACTCCACCCATGATGATCGGATCATGCAAACGTATCACGTCAGATTATTTAAGTCTCTGATACGCCATTCCAGTCGCATCGCCCTAGTACATCAGGAAGTAGCAAACTCACGGATAATCAGAAATCCGGACCCCCCCCCCAACTCCCCCCGTAGGTCCCGAATCTGGTCCGGTTATGTCAACGATCTATCTAGGGACACGTGCTTGCTCTTCCCACCAAGTTTCATCCTGATCCCTCCACTCTAAGCGTTTCCCAAGATTTACGGTTCCCCTCTCCATCTCCCCCCGAAGTCATCGGATCCGGTCCGGATTTTATGTGGATCGTCTGAGCCACGAGGTCTTTCCAAATACCAAGTTTCATTAAGATCCGATGTCCCGCTCAAGAGTTATAAATACCTCAAGATTCCGGATTCGCCCTCCCTCCGCTCCCCCCACGATGCTCGGATCGTGAAAGTGACTATTTCCAACTTAGTCATTTTGGGTACGTGATACGCCTGCCAAGTTTCATCGTCCTAGCTTATGTGGAAGTGCCCGAACTAGGAAAACCCGGACCGACGGACGGACAGAAATTGCGATCGCTATATGGCACTTGGCCGAAGGGCAAGTGCCATAAAAACTGGACAGATTAGGGCATTTCGACTTCATATCTGGCAGGTGAAAAGGCCAATTAAGCTCTAAGATAACTTTGAATTTAAGCTAAATTACAGTCTTTTAGGACATCTGCCTGCTCGCAAGCGAGTCACTTTCCAGGTTAAAGTCAACTGATGTTCAAATTACCGAGGGGTTAGCCACTCCCCAGCACCAGCTGTACACCCTTTCCCGGCACCGGTTGGCACCGACCAAAATCAGCGCTGCCGGCACCGCTGCTAGTACCAAATTAGACGATTGATCTTTCAAACCCTTTTAAACATGCTTAGTCTAATGTTCTATCAAGTGGTAACCGGTGCCGGCACCTGGCAACTGCTGTACACTAAAATCACGAGGGTCAACCCCTTGCAGTTTACAATGAACAAAACAGTGAAAAGTATACGCAAGTCTTGGAGTATGGTTTGGTTTTACCCCACAGCTACTTATTCGCATCCCGCAGTGAACAGACATAAATTCATACATCGATTAAAGGAAAATCAGATGATCGAAGTTTTCTGGAACAGAAATGGACCTTAACATACGACGCGGAACCATCACCTCCACTTTAAATGAATGGGTAACTGCCTGACTTTCCTGTTTACGATTCCAACAAATTTGCAGCTAGTCCTTCTGTTGGCAGTGGTGAAAATTCCTAACCGTTACATCATATTTAGCAAACTTCTGGTGGGTAGTCTTAGAAATCTTAGAAACTGTCAGAAGCTGGTAACAGATAAAAGATATTGTCGCATCCTCGTCTTAAATGCTATGAGGATACTCTGTTCCGAACCTTTTAAGTGTTACGTTTCGAGTCAAAATGTCCTTTAAAGTGTTACTTTTCGCGAAAAAATAACAAAAAGATAACACTTACAACGGTCATAAGAGGCAAAATCCACATAACGTATAACACAAGGATGCGCAAACGCGCCAGAGCTTCTGACATAGTGAACACCACGCTATTATCATTACACTATTTATTATACTATATTCCTATATTCCGAAACGTTTGACTACTTTTACAGTGCAAAACTGATACGTCAGGTAAATTTTATTAGCGCTATCCTTCGGCCCTTCTTGGCAAGGGTCCTCCCCAGGCTCGAGGCCGCTCCAGTTGGAAAAAAGGAAGCTGTTGAAAAACAAACTAAAGATAGGATCATATATCTTACTTCGTGAATTTCTTTGTCAGAGTTGCTTGGAGGTCAAAAGGTTGCTGAGATTTCATAAGTGGACACGGCTGCTGTTTTTGCAGCTCGATTGGGTCGTTGATTGGGTAGAGATTTTCCTGCATCTGGTTTTACTTTGGTGCTGTTGTAGAGAAGAGCTTGGGGTCTGAATTTCCTTTCGTAGATAATGCCATCATCTTCGAAAGGACTACTTTAGAACTAGGCTCTGTGCATCGTAAAGTTGAAGAAATCCATCTTTTCCCTATGAGGATTATGTCGAAAATTCTGGTATGGTTTCCAGTCCACGACCCACTTGGCTTTACAGTAATTTCGTCATAAAGCTGAGAAGTCTCAACTACGAAACAGTCCACGCCGACCGAGGACCGACTGACCCTGGTCGTCTGATCGATTCGAATCTCGAGGCATCTGCTGTTTCACAAGGTCGAACGCGTTGAACATAATGCCGTAGGATCGTGTGCTGGAACGAAGGTGCTCAACCGTGTTGGCTCCCGAACGCCATCTATTACCATACATCAGTGGCACTACTATAGACTATGATAATGATCAGTCGATTACGGCGAACTAATAGTTCTCGTCAAGGGAAGCTCCAAAATACCAGGCAAGAGTTCGACGCGTCTCATTCGTTGTAGACGTCTGAAACCATTCAGTCAAGGAAATGCCGCAATACAAATTATATTATTTTAATGTGAAGTCTAGGGGAGAAGTGATTCGACTAATATTCGCGTATGCTGGAGTCGACTTCGAAGACGTAAGGATCGAGTTTGCAGACTGGCCAAAAATAAAACCAAGTAAGTGGACGAAAACGCGGAATTGTTTCAGAGACCGCAATCGTGAAAGATTAGCTGGAGCAGGAGCCGATGGTTACAGACTAATTACTGTTGTTTCTAAGACTAAAAACACATTGTTTCTGCTTATGACCAATTGTATTGTGACACGTTTAAACTGTTCTTTCCAACAAAATATCAAAGACGGCGGAAAACTACACACGGACTTGCTTCCTTCGGCCTGTTATTTGAAGAGTCTCTAACCCTTTGCTCATCGCCTGTCACTCTTTTCTCGCGACGACAGAATTCCTAAATTCCTTCCATGAGCTTAAGACCTCTCTTGCTTATTCTGCCTTTCATATTGTCCCTACCTCCCTTATGGGAGATCGCTTCTGAAATCCCTGCCTTTCGCCTGTTTCGTTTGAACACACGACTTTTTAGCTCTTTTCAGCTTAGCCGAGTTTTTGCCAGTATGATAATGGTATACGATATTTCGTAACCACTTCATCTTGAAAAGATCATTTCTAGTAGGCTAATAGTTGTGCTTTCAGAAGTCATTTGTGAATGATTGACAATGAGAATTCATCAGTTTTATCCGTCAACTTCCAAACAGTTGATAAACCTGGCTAACAATTTAAATGTTTATTCATTTTTATTTGCTTTCTCGCTTGAAACTTGTAGCTATGTCCCACAATGTTCTATTTAATTCCAGTAGGCTAATGTTTGACGCCTGAAATCTTGTCTCGTCCTGACGGTGGACCACAACAGGCCGTGCGAAAGCTTAAAAGTGGAGTAGCCTAAGATCAACAGGTCCAGGTTTAGCTACGAACTTACAAACTCAGTTCCTGGCTGACTTTTGGCCACAACCGACTATCTATCCGCCCACCTCGCCAACCACAATACATTACCCTCCCCCCCCCCCCAAAAGAAAACAAAAACATTTGCTATATGAGATAGAGTTGTTGAGACGTTTTTTTTTTTCTGGATAATCAGCACTTCTTTTTCTGAAATGGTCAAAATGAAGCACATTACCAACTTCCAGCTAAAAGTCTCACATTTTCTGGATTCATCATGAACAAAGACAGACGGGCAGATCCGTAATAAGTGGCCCTTAATTTTATGTTGGATCCGAAAAGACGTATTCTAATCATACAGGATTTCAAAAAAAAAGTTTGGCCGGCGGCGCCTTTTGTAGTAGGCTCTATTTGCTGGAAGCTCGCTTCATTTCATTCGTGTTTTAGACTTGGAATTTCGGGGCTTGGGTTACCTTAAAATCTATATTTTGTCGGCAGAAGTAATGTTTACGAAAGAAGTCACAGCCTATTTACCACAATTCGCCCTCGGCGCTAATTTTCATTCGTTTTCACGAATGAAACACTTCATTTCATTCGTGTTTTAGACTAATTTTCATTCTATCTGATATACAGTCATTAGAAACTGCTGTGGGGTAGGGTATTGCGTTAGCGATTTCCTATTATTACAAATGACGTTCACCTTAATTTTCTGTAATTTCGCACAGCTTCGAGCTATTGTTTCCAACTGGTATGGCTCTTCAGACTTGCTGGAAATCTGTCGTACACTTTGAGGTAGTCACCTACCACTCCCAAGCCCTTCAAACCGCCCCTGAGCTCGTAGATACGACTAGGTTTCTTCAAACCTCAACGCTTGCAAGGTATCGCATGTTTTATTTATACATGAACGACGAAAAGCTAAATGGGCGGCAGAGCGCCAGGGGCGACGGCCCTGGCTATCTCAAATGAACTCGAAAGAACCCAGTGCTCCAATAGGTGCAATTATTCCTTCAGCCTGTCTAAAGATCACCTGCGTATTCCCCCAGCCTGTGGAGATGGCGCTTTAAAGATCTGAGATTTATCTGCAATTGGGTTGCAGGCTCACTCTTGCCAAAATGGACCGAAATATCAATCAATCAATCAAATTTATATCCAAATAGCTAGAAGAGGAATAAAATATTTAAGAACTACACAAAAACGAAACAAAAAAAATAATGCACTCTAAAGATATGATCAAACTAAATGATGGGATGAAACTATCATATATTTCTGGCAATATCGCTGAAATAAATTACAGCTGAGTTATTCGTTTGGCGCCACCGACAAAACAAGTTATAAGACAAGATTAGGGTCTGGCGAGGCTACGGACGCTGCGGTAACGATTGATTAATTTATTATTTCTCGACGTTCAATAAGAAACGAACTTCTTAAAAAATCTATTCGTTCCACTTTTAAAGTTAAAACAGGTCCTTTAACAACAAGGGACACTTTTGCAAGAAACACCAGTAACTGCTACCATTTACTTCACTACTCAGAAACCAACACCTTTCTTCACCAACTAAATAGCTAATCAACTCCAAGAACTAAATAATAGGAAAACTAAAGCTTATAATAAGAAAAGAATAACAAGAAAAACCAAGGCTTCGTCAATCGGCAGTCCTTCTCACGTATTTTGCCTACACCGAGGCCTACACACATTTCTCTATGTTAGGTTTACAGCGACAGTAAGTTTTATGCGCGAAATGTTGTCAGGCCTTGTCGATGGACCACAACAGAGAGTGGGCTTGTGTGATAAAAAAGCTGAAGACTGGATTGGAATTAAAAAAGTCAAGGCTTGGAACCATTTCACTTTTTGTAAGCTAATTTTTAGGTTAACAGACTAGATAAATTTCTTTCTTCACCGAGTTTTCTACATTTTAGCGACGCCATATGGTTGCGTTCCTTACCTCGAGGTTGACGGAAAACCTTTGGCACAATCGTTGACAATCGCCAGATACTTGGCGAAGAAGTACGGTCTCCTTCCAGAATCTGAGTGGGACCAAGTACAAGCTGAAGAACTGGGGGATGTTGCCATGGACATGTGGAATGGTAAGAGGACTCTTCTGCCCCTTCTTTTTCATTGTATATTGCCAACAGCTGTCCCATGCTCGCCGGATGTCAGCTCTAAGAATGAAAAAAAGAAATAAAAGCGAATCGGCCCTTTTAAGGTTGATAGTAGCCGAAAGCGAAATGTATGTTTTAGATAATCTATACTGTTTTCGGCGATAACACATTAGATAATAATGAAAAAACTTCGTCTTCGCCACAATTTTGTACAAAAAACAATTTAGTATCATTAACTGTAAAAAGGCCACAAAGGTTCCGGTGCGAGCAGAAAACTGGGGTATTATTTGACCTTTGTGATCCAGTGAGTGTCAGCTTTAGCTGAAAAAAAAGGGATTGGCCGATTACAGGATCGGCGTGCCACTACTCTCATACTTCAACGGTACCAATCAGACCCGGAAAAAGAGATCCAACGTACCTAGGCAGCTAACAAAATCGTTGACCTCTTTTTCGTAATCCAGCAAAAAAACTTAACTTTTATTTTTTGATTTTATTAGAAAATAAACAGGCAGATTCAGAAATGAAATACACATGTCCCAACTATACATTACAAATTATAATTCTCAAATCTACCACTTTGGCCTTTTGCCGGGGCCCTTTCTGAGTTTGTAGCCCTGGGCAGCTACCTCACGCTGTCAGTAGTTTGGTAACATTTAATACATGTTTTATCCAACACTTGATAAATCGTATCAACCTCAACAAAAGTTGTAATAACCAAAAAAAAAAGCCGTATCACCCTCGAGAAAAGTCACCAGTCTTCTAGCCATAGTCCCCTTGTGATAGAAAGCCTTCCCTTTTAGGCTGTTAAAGATTGTCATGCCACCTCTGTGAAACAGGACGATATGCTTTCTATAAATGTTAGACACAAATGATCACCCATTTATGGCCTTTTAAGTGTTAAGATTCGCAAAAAGATAACATCTAAAAGGGTCGTACATGACATATTCGCAGAGCATTTAACACAAGGATAAAAAAACATGTATATTATTCTCAAAACCTATATATTATCAAACTTCTGACAGTGTAGTTTGCCTAGGTAGAAGTTCGCCACTTGTAACAATTCGATACTGTAAGGTGTCGATCGTGGAAAGCACATAAATAAATAAATACAATGCTCATAAACGCTTTCACGCCTCGTACTTAGAAAGTAAGTACCCACCGTGACGCGTGGGATCAGCGTCCGTTTGAGTCAACACTTTCAACAAAGCAATAGACGAACCAATGGCGTGTCAGAAGTTAGTAACATATATAATACACGTTTGTGTAAGCTTTTCGCGAATGTAACGATCAAAAGAGCAACAATCGACATATCTTAGCCATCCAGTACATTTAACACAAGGATGCGCAACCATCTGTTATCTTCTGTCAAACTTCTGACTGTTTGTCAATCGGTTTTGTATAATATATAATATAATATGGAAACGCTGCATGGAAACGAAATCAAATGGGGTCGCTGATAACGAAGTGGCCGCTACGTGGAAACGAAATCAAATGGTGTCGCTCATCACGCAATGGCCGCTGCATGAAAACGAAATCGGACAAAGGTCGCTAAGAGGCCTCTATAGAGGCTTGCGTCTTGTTTAGACCCTATTACTTTAACCGGTACGGCAGAGTGCGAGAGGAACCAGTCGACAGGAGCGATTAATACTACCACAAATTTCCGTTTTTCTTTTATGTAAGTTCCTAATCTCAGCCAACAGCCCAACACTATTCGCAAATACAGAAAGTCACATTCACCCTTTATAGCAACAGGTCATAAATCTTATCGGCTCATTAATTATTTAAAGGACCCCACGCACTATCTACTCTTCAACTTCCAGTATTTTAAAATAGTTAAAATAGTAAAATAGCAAGTGAGAAAACCAGCGAGGTTTTGTTAGGGGTGTTAGAACGGGTATCTGGGTTTAGAAACGGATGGGGTGATTACGGAAGTAGGTTGCATTAGTATTATAGACAGGTCCTTTAAAAGGTCGGAGAGCCTTGAATAGCTCAACGGTCACGACTTTTCTTCTTTGAAATATGGCTGTTTTTTTTTAGCAGAAATACTGTAAAAACCTAAAAACAAAGACACTGCCACATGTTCAGTGGAAATTTTTACTTTTGTATTCATATACCAGCTTGCTCTAACTAGAGGTAGCCCAGTAGGGATACCTCCCGAGTCGGGCCACCAGAGGATCTACGGCCGCAACGAGCCCTGCCATTAGACAAGCGACATGCATGGGGTTATCTAGAATTGCAAATGCAAAAGCGCTTGAAAACCCTGAAACAAGGACTATAGTAGTATCTAGTCCTACTAGTAGTATCTAGTCCTACTAGTAGTATCTAACCTGAGACGTGAGCCCAAATTTTACCAACGCTCGGACCCTCATTTGAATAAGACATTCACCTTCTTTCCCTGAGATGCTTGCGATTTCAGTCGCACACGACATCTTTATGTATACGCCCACTCCGAGAGGGACAGCAGTTCCTACCGAATATCAAACAGTCGACCTTTAACTTTTATATCTCATTTCCTTTCCTAGACGTGACTGGTAAAAAGCAACTACAATCATGTACGTTTGATGTTTTTCTTTCAGCCTCCAGACCAGCAAATCCAGTCAGAGAGAAAGACGAAGAAAAGAGGAAATCCTTGATCCCCTCTATTCTGAAGGAAAGCATTTATCCTCCTCTGGACAAGATTGAAGCTCGCTTGGCTAACAGCCCTAGCGGATGGCTGGTAGGGGACAAGGTAGGTGTCGGGACGTTGTCAGGAGTCGGTCACCAGCGACATTGACGCAGATCAGGGAAAGAAACAATAATCCAGCTGCAAAAGCGATAGTATTTTGTGCCGCCTGTTCATGCTTGCCGTGATTTCCATAGAACCTGATGCCAAACTTGGATGAGCTCAGTGTTTTAAGTACAGCCTGCTAGTTGAAAACCTGTGTATCACGACCAATCCGTTTTTGGGATCCCAAAACGTAAGTGGAGGGATACCTATGACATCGCAAAAGTTGTCCGTCCGTCCGTCTGTCCGTCCGTCCGTCTGTCCGTCCGTCCGTCCGTCCGTCTGTAAGCACGATAACTCTCGAAGGGAATGAGATATTTTGATGAAACTTCGTATGAGGGTTCGTTGGGTCGTCGGACCAGTCAAGTTCGTAGATGGGCTTTGTAGCTCTACATTTAGGGGTGGAGGAGGGGATTCAAATTAAGGGACAAACAAAATATTTTGAAACAGCTAATGTGATAGTCGGTTATGGGGTAAGAAGACATGCTGAACATGATGGTGAAAACCATTTTGTCATCGGACAAGTAGTTCGCCCGGAACCCGGCCAAAACCGGAAAGTTTGTTGAAAGTAAAAGTTTTATTTGAAGTTGATTAGATGTTCGATTTAGGGGTAGGAAGACATGCTGAAGACGATGGTGAAAATTATTTTCTCGACGGACAAGTATTTCGCCCGGAATCCGGCCCAAACCGGAAAGTTTGTTGAAAGTAAAAGTTTTATTTGAAATTAATTAGATGTTCGATTTAGGGGTAGGAAGACATGCTGAAGACGATGGTGAAAACTATTTTCTCGACGGACAAGTATTTCGCCCGGAATCCGGCCCAAACCGGAAAGTTTGTTGAAAGTAAAAGTTTTATTTGAAGTTGATTAAATGTTCGATTTAGAGGAAGGAAGACATGCTGAACACGATAATGAAAACTATTTTTTCGACGGACAAGTATTTCGACCGGAATCCGGCCCAAACCGGAAAGTTTGTCAAAATTTAAAGTTTTATTTGGAGTTGATTAGATGTTCGATTTAGGGCAAGAAGACATGCTGAACACTTATGTGAAAACAAGTTTCTACCCGGACATGTAGTTCGTCCGGAATCCGGCCAAAACCGGAAAACTGTTGGAAGTCAAAGTTTTATTTCTATTTGATTAGATAAGCGATTTAGGGGTAAGAAGAGATGCTGAGTCCCTGTATGACAATCGTATTTTACCCGGACATATAGTTCGACCGGAATCCGGCTGGAATTGGAAAATTTGTTATAAGCTAAATTTCTATTTGAAGTTGATTAGATGTTCATTACTGGGGAAAGAAGATACCCTGATTTCGTCTTTGAGCTTTCTTTTTTCGCCGGACAAGTAGTTCTGGAGTTCGGCCGGAACCGGGAAATTGGCAGAAGTGGCAGGAAGTTTTCGTCAAAACAGATATGACTTATAGGGGTAAACACACATGCTGAATCCAAATCTGAACTTGGTTTTCTCAGGTGATTAGCTATTTGGCCTTAATCTGTTTCTGAATTTTAATTGTAAAAATGTTCAAGGAGTCTGGCGAAGACTGGATCTGGCTAAGGCAAGACCCAGTTGTCTGGATCAGATATTGAATTTTTGGGATCCCATCGAAACCTTTGGTCTTGTTCCCGAACACGACTGCGAATTTTTGGGTACGTCGGCGAAACCTGCACTCCTGCATGGCGGCTTTTTGGGCCATAAACTACGTACATTGAGCGTATACACATGCCATATATCATGTCAAGATGCTTTAAACGCGTAATGTCATGCTTAAAAAATAAGTGTTAGGAACAGTGACATGGCCTAGCTCCACGCTGCCACAAACGCTTTTACCTACAGTTGAACTGAAAAGCCAGCTTTATTTGTATGGCACTTGCAGCTCCGCTCAAGTGCCGATCACTTTTCAGTCGGTCGGTCTGTCAGTCCACTGTTCTCGAGTTAGGGTACTTCCAGAAGGGCTTAACGATGGAACTTGGCAAATAGTCACTTGCCCGACCCGACCATCGTGGGGGAGGGGGAGTTGGCAGAGTCCGGAAAATAGGGGCATGCATAACTTTCGAATGGGTGATCGGATCTTAATGAAACTTGACATCTGGAAAGACCTCGTGAATATGGGGGAGTCGGAGGGGGAAACCGGAAACCCTGTGAAACTCTCAGAGTGAAGCGATCGGGATGAAACCTAGTGTGAAGAACAGCCACAAGCTCAAGATACACAACTGACAGAACTAGATCGGATTTGGACACTTTGGGGAAGTTGGAGGGGGGGGGGGGAGTGTCCTGAATTCCGGCGATCCGTAGTTACAATGTACTTCCAGGTGGGCTAAACGATACAACTTTGGCAGGCATATCAGGGACCCGACCAGATTAACTTGAAAAGAGTCACTCCCTTGATCCGACCATCGTGGGGGGGGGGGGGGGGGGAGACGGCGGAATCCGGAAATTAGTGGCATAATTTTCGAACGGATTATCGGATATTAATGAAACTTGATATCTTGAAAGACCTCACGTCTCAGATGTCCCATTTTGAGTCCGGGCCAGATCCGATGAACTGGGGGAGGTCGGAGGGGAGAACCGGAAATCTTGTGACACACATAGAGTGGAGCCGTCAGGATGACATTTGGTGGGGAGTACAGGCACAAGTGCATCAGTTCTACGTGCATCAGTGACAGAATCGGGCCGAATTCGGGTACCGAGGGAGAGGGAGCTGTAGGGGGGGGGGGGGGGGGGGGGGGGGGGGGTTCCGGAATTCCGGTGATCGAGAGTTAAGGTACTTCCAGATGGGCTAGGACAATAAAGCTTTGCTGGAGCATAGAAACTTGACATAGTTCGGTTAGACATCGTCACTTCTCCGATCCGACCATCCTTTAAAGAACTCATCTTAACCGCAAAATACAAAAAAAATACTTTTAAGCAAAATTTACTTTTTCACGATCGCCGTGAGCACATGATACTTTTTGCGTCAAGAGTTCTGCTTAGAAATTATTTTACGCACCCTTAAAGTGCGCATTTTAACTGAAAAGTGAAAAAAAAAATTGACCATCACTTCCATCCTCTGACACTGCCTTGCAAGTTTGGCCCATCTAAAAATACTTTTGACCATCACTTCCATCTAACCCGGCCTTGCAAGTGCCATATGAGCTTTCAGCTCTTGTTATATCTTGGATTGAACCCAAAAATATTTATTCTTCGGCAATCGATTACCCTAGTAGTTTATAAATGTATCAAACACGGGGATACAAGCAAGAGAGAGGTAACACAACTGCAAAAGAAAAAGTGCATTCGATGAAAATCGATTATAGGAATAGCGGAGCAACAAGTGAACGCCTTTTAATCGGGTCTTCAAGCCTATTTAAGTAAATAAGTGACGGGCAACTAGACTGTTATATCACAGCCCTATTCGATTCAACTTTCAGAAAAGTCAAAGATCAATGAAGTATCGATTTGCGGACCCGAAAAATCTGCATTACTCCTGTGGGAAACAAGCCTACGGCCGACGCAGGTCGTCGTCACTCTGCCAAGCCTAACCAATCCTTTTTATGGCACTTGCAGCTCCGCTCAAGTGCCATATACCGATCACTTTTCGGTCTGTCGGTCCACTGTTCTCGAGTTAGGGTACTTCCATAAGGACTAGGACGATGAAACTTGGCAGGCATATAGGGGCTCGACCACAATAATTTGGAGGTAGTCACTTGCCCGATCCGACCATCGCGGAGGGAGAGGGAGTTGGCGGAATCCAGAAAATAGGGACATGCATAACTTTCGAACGGGGGATTGGATCTTAATGAAACTTAATCTCTGGAAAGACCTCGTGTCTCTGATGTCTCAGTTGTCCCGATGAATCTGTGGGGGGGGGGGGGAGTCGGAGTGGGGGGGGGGGAGTCGGAGGGAGAACTGAAAATCCTATGAAACTCTCAGAGTGGAGCGATCGGGATGATGCTTGGTGGGGAGAACAAGCTCTAGATACATAACTGACTGAACTGGATTGGATTCGGACATTGTGCGGGGAGTTGGAGGGGGGTTCCGGAATTCCGGCGATCCGTAGGTAAATGTACTTCCATCTGGGCTAGAACGATAAAACTTGGCAGGCATATCAGGGACCCGACCAGATTAACTTGAAAATAGTCATTCGCCTGAACCGACCATCGTGGGGGGAGGGGGAGTTGGCGGAATCTGGAAAATAGGGGCAGAATAACTTTCGAATGGGTGATCGGATCTTAATGAAACTTGATATCTGGAAAGACATCATGTCTCAGATGTCTCATTTTGATTCCGGGCCGAATCCGATGAACTGGGGGGGGGGGGGGGGCGGAGCGGAGAACCGGAAATCTTATGACACGCATATAGTGGAGCGACCAGGATAAAACTTGAGCCTCGTTTTTGTTGCATGCTGCAGGTCCACTTCTCGGCCGATTGCGGACTGATTCTTTCTACATCCGTTTTTGCACTGCAGCGCTTCCGAGGGAGACGGCAGCGCTTCTCGAGAATCACGGACTTGCTCCCCGACCAAGTCCGTGCTTCCCTGCAAGATGCTGCAGTGCTGCCGCTTCAACCAAGAAGAAAGCGAATACAAACACCAGGGTGGGGAATGTGGTCCACCAGTCTCATTCGCGGAACACACCAGTCTCACTGTTTTGAACCATCAGTCTCAGAAAAATGGCGCCGGGAACCACCAGTCTCAGAAACGAGACCAACAGTCTCAAATTCAGACCAACAGTCTCATGTAATTTCCAATTTATTTAAAGAAAAAAAGTGTTTTCTTTGTTTTTCTCCGTCAGTCCCTTGAATTACGCGCTTGTGTCAGCACTACAGGTAGAGTGAAGCTTGGGCTTTCAATACATGTATTCATCTCTGCTATTGGCTTGGTACTTCTCAGTGAGTAGGGCTCTGAAAAAGCAAACAAATTTATTTTTTTGTTTTCTGTGTTGTTTAATAGACTTCTGCTACTCTGCCAACTACAACAGGTAAAGTGAAGCCTGGGCTTTCAAACGATATATGATTCACTGTTACTGGATTACCAAGTGTCACATTGGGTGGCTCTGAAAAAACTGTTTTGGTAAACAAATGTAATTTCTAGGCTGTCTATGAGATTTCTTGGAATTTTCTAACTTTGCGACCAGTTTTGGTAGATAGACATCCATGTATCTCTGATACTGGCTTAGTCAGTTTGTTGCTGGGTTCCTATGGTAAACTCATTAGCTGTTTTTTTTTAACTGCCCTGCTTGATACTGTTGAATGTTTTGTCGCCTCACTGTTCAGTTCACCTGACTGACTGGTCCGATATTAGTTTGTTCCATTCTTTTTCCATGTATTTTCCATGCTTAAAATACTATTCTGAGGCTGTCTCTACACAACTACAGTAAGCGGTCAAGTAACACTCAATGGAACCAAGAACAAATAAGAGCAAGAACTGCTGTCTCCCTATCTCTGTCACACACCCAAGCTGAGACGAGTCGACTCCCGACGCAAATGAGCGGAGGTGGATCTCACCCGGGACATCAAAAGTCGTTACCTCTACAGAGAAGGTGTAACGCAGTAAACCACTGAGGAAGAAAAATCGAATGGAGGCAGCAGTGATAAGCCTGTTCACACTGGGCTGGGCGGGCGCTGAAACAGCGGTTGCCGGCTCATTGATTCAGACAAGCTTTCGGGGGTTGACAAGAAAATTCCGAAGCAATTAAGAATATATCAAAATATACAGAAACTGCCATTTGATGCAAAGTAGATTTTACAGATGCGTCAAAGTTAGTTAAAAGTACGACAAACTGTATATATATCTGTGTTGAAAAACCCAAAGGCCGTATACAGGTAACGTAAGATATATGGTAACGTAAATTGTATCTTTTCTGGGTCAACTCAATTAAGTGGTGTCAATATCCAGAACAAGAAGAGATAAA
Organism: Branchinecta lynchi; assembly: GCA_023053575.1. Lineage (NCBI taxonomy): Eukaryota > Metazoa > Arthropoda > Branchiopoda > Anostraca > Branchinectidae > Branchinecta > Branchinecta lynchi. Next base: position 15,949,704 of record JAKZAP010000008.1, read on the forward strand.
TTTCATTCCAAGTATTTGCTCTCATCTGAGAATATCAGATGAAAACAGGCAGATTCTTTAAAAAAAAAAAAGGCCGTGTTTCAGGTTTAATAGGCTCAGTGGAAATGAACAAATATTACGCAGATGGAATAGGCTTCTACTCTGACAAACTAACCAGAAACAATTTTTAATTAAATTAAAAAAAAAACTAGGACTTCTATGTGGGTCCTAGACAAACTAGAACCAAGCTAGAACCCATGTGGCAATGCCTCAGTACGAAAACCTAAGACTTTATTTGATGGGAAAATACACCGTAGACATCGAATTATTTGTAAGTAGTGAACTAAAAGACAAAGGAGATAGACCAAGTTGACGTGAACTTTCGTCTTTCGATTAACTACTGAACTGAAATCTAACTCACTAAATCGAAATGTATACAATTATACATTTCGGAAAAAAAGAAGAAAAAACACAAAATATACACTCACCTACTGGTATTATTTTGACTATTCCATGCTATTCTACCATTTCGGTAATTTCAGTAATCCTCGAAAGCCTTAATTACGTTACTTCTAGTTTACACTCGTCTGACAAACTGAATACTACAGATGTTGAAACTCAATGGGTCATGACTTCAGTGAGTGTGCTTCAAATCCCGGTTTGCATTTTATGGTTCTCCCGAGAGACATAAAAAGGAATGTCACAAGGGATTTCAATCTTCATATTGATTGTCATGGTATAACAAAGGCGATTATGAATGACCATCGTCAAGTTCGCTTTTTGTTTTTCGCGTCACTAATATTCACTAATCAGACGCCAGCGTCTACTCAAACAAAATCAACGCTGTTTCCTTCCCGTGTGAACAGGCCAGAACATCCGCCTCGCTAGTGGCTACGTTGTTTTCTTCGTCAAGTGTGTAACGGCGGAGAGTCGGAGACCAACGAGCATACACGAGCGACCAAGAAATGGCTCCACCTCCGCTCATTGTTGTCGGAACATTTATAGTCGGTGGATGGACGAGAGACCATTGTTCTTACTCGTTATTTGTTCTTGATGGAACCTATTATCGCTCACCAGAGCTGCGTTTTATTCGCATTTCTAGTTGACTTAAGTTATTATTTTGCCGTTTTATTTGCTATTCTCAGTTGACTGATAGCGTTCAATTTATCCAATCTATTGAGATTGTCCACTAAAAGTTGACTTTGGACGACCGACAACAAATGGTCATTCGTTCTATGGATAACCGGTTAACCAACAGTAAGCTGTCAAGTATCGCTCAATGGAACATTTTATCGCTCACCAGATCTGCGTTTGATTTGCATTTCCAGTTGACTGAAATAACCTTTTTGCTGTTTTATTTGCTATTCTCAGTTAGCATTCAGTTTATCCAGTCGACTAAAAGTTGACTTTTGAGGATCGAGATAAAATGGTAATTCATTCCATGGTTAACCGTTTAACCTACAGTAAGCAGTTAAGTATCGCTCAATGGAACCTATTATCACTCACCAGAGCTGCATTCTATTCGCATTTCCAGCTAACTTAAATCATCATTTTACTGTTTTATTTGCTGTTTTCAGTTGATTCATATTGTTCGGTTTAGCTCTTGGCTTATCCAATCTATTGAGACTGTTGACTGAAAGTTGACTTTTGACAAACGAGAAGAAATGGTTATTTGTTCCATGGTTAACCGGTTAACCTACAGTAAGCTGTCAAGTAAACTCAATGGAACCTGTTATCGCTCACCAGAGCTGCGTTCGATTCGCCTTTCCAGTTGACTTAAATCATCATTTTTCCGTTTTATTTGCTATTCTCAGTTGACCGAAAGCGACTGATTTATCCAGTCGACATAAATTGTCGCTTAAAAGCTGACTTTTGACAACCAAGAACGAATGGTCACTCATTCCATGGTTAACCGGTTAAGCTACAGTAAGCGGTCAAGAGTAACGCTCAATGGAACTTATTATCGCTCACCAGAGATGGGTCCGATTTGCATTTCCAGTTGACTTAAATCATCTTTTTGCTGTTTTATTTGCTATTCTCAGTTGACTGACAGCGTTCGATTTATCCAGTCAACTGAAATTGTCGATTAAAAGTTGACTTTTGACAACCGAGAACAAATGGTCATTTGTTCCATGGTTAACCGGTGAAGCTACAGTAAGCGGTCAAGTAATGCTCAATGGAACTTATTATCGCTCACCAGAGCTGAGTTCGATTTGCATTTCCAGTTGAATTAAATCATCTTTTTGCTGTTTTATTTGCTATTATCAGTTGACTGATAGCATTCAACTTATCCAGTTGACTGAGATTGTCGACCAGTCTAGTACACTAGCCCCATTTCAGGCACGGTGCTCAAACGTCTAGCACCATGCCTGGGTGCTAGACGTTCAAGCACTGTACCTTGGATTTCATGTATGGTGCATGGATTTCAGTATACAGTGCATACATCAAAAACACAGTTTCTGTCATCACAACTGAGCTCCGGCTCGGACAGGGCTGAAATTACTACTATGAATTAGAGAACTCAAAGACAATCCTTTATATATTTTTCACAACAAAAACAAAAGGGCTCTAATGATAATGGAGATGAAAAACCTAACAGCACCCTATCTATTTTCCATGTACTTTCCCTATCTATTCCCCAAAGGCCAATATTCTGGTTGGCTGCTATGTAGAAAAGGCTGAGGCACAGGACACTTTGCATGCAAAACCCTTGACTATATAGAAAAGGAAATGTGGTTTTTCACATCTGTCATCAGCTGAGCCCTTTTGTTTTTGTTGTGAAAAACATATAAAGGATTGTCTTTGATTTCTCTAATTCATGGTAGTAATTTCAGCCCTGTCCGAGCTGGTGCTCAGTTGTTATGACAGAAACTGTGTTTTTGATGCATGCACTGTATACTGAAATCCATGCACCATGCATGAAATCCAAGGTACAGTGCTTGAACGTCTAGCACCCAGGCATGGTGCTAGACGTTTGAGCACCGTGCCTGAAAAGGGGCTAGTGTACTAGACTGTTGTCGACTAAAAGTTGACTTTTGACAACTGAGAACAAATGGTCATTCATTCCATGGTTAACCGAGAATATAAGCGTATGTTGAGAAAAAGATGGCGGAATCCAACCAACCGGTCACCTTTTACTGGTCATTTCAAATTGCGGCCATGAGGCCGACATTTTTTCATGTTCTAACAAATCTGGTGCTACAGAGTACGCTACCTATCCAATGATGGTAAAAAAAATTAAAAAATAAGCTTATTCTTAATGTTTTACACTGACTATGGAAGTCCTAGCTAAAAGTGTTCAAGTTAACCTACATGAACTAACGCACCCACTCTGGTAATTTTTGTTTTGTTGGTTTTGGTGATTCTTTTTTCACATACCATACGTTCTTTACTAGTCCTCCATGAATATTCCTCTAACTCTTTTTTTAATTGTTGGAGTACTATCTCCTCTGCAGATGTTGCTCTTGTTGTAGGAACATACTATTGTTTGTTACAGACATACTATTGTTTGTATGTTCAAGTACTATAGATTGGTGCACGTAAGAGGTCTCTTCATGAGACCCTCAAATTGAAGCTGCTACGTACAGCATCATCAAGGGGACAAGCAAAGGGTAATTTTAGTAATTGTCTAAATGTTATAGAACATGATTAGGTCGCTTTGTCATATTGTTTTAGTGATGTTCCCTTACCTTCTTGAGTTTCCACACCCTTGCCAAGAGCTAAATCGAACAATATGAATCAACTGAGAACAGCAAATAACAGAGTAAAATGATGATTTAAGTTAGCTAGAAATGCGAATAGAATGCAGCTCTGGTGAGTGATAATAGGTTCCATTGAGCGATACTTGACTGCTTACTGTAGGTTAACCGGTTAACCGGTTAACCATGGAATGAATTACCATTTTATATCGATCGTCAAAAGTCAACTTTTTGGTGATTCTTTTTTCACATACCATATGTTTTACTTGTCCTCCATGAATATTCCTCTCACTCTTTTTCTAATTGTTGAAGTACTATCTCCTCTACAGATGTTGCTCTTGTTATAGGAACATTCTATTGTATGTTACAAACATACTATTGTTTGTAGGTTGAAGTACTATAAATTGGTCCACGTAAGAGGTCTCTTCATGAGACCCTCAAATTGAAGCTGCTACGTATAGCATCATCAAGGAGACAAGCAAAGCGTAATTTTAGTAGTTGTCTAAATGTTATAGAACGTGATTAGGTCGCTTTGTCATATTGTTTTAGTGATGTTCCCTTACCTTCTTGAGTTTCCACACCCTTGCCAAGAGCTAAATCGAACAATATGAATCAACTGAGAACAGCAAATAACAGAGTAAAATGATGATTTAAGTTAGCTAGAAATGCGAATAGAATGCAGCTCTGGTGAGTGATAATAGGTTCCATTGAGCGATACTTGACTGCTTACTGTAGGTTAACCGGTTAACCATGGAATGAATTACCATTTTATCTCGATCGGCAAAAGTCAACTTTTTGTCGACAACCTGAGTCTACTGGATAAATTGAATGCTAACTGTGAATAGCAAATAAAACCGCAAAAAGATTATTTCAGTCAACTGGAAATGCAAATCAAACGCAGCTCTGGTGAGCGATAAAATGTTCCACTGTTGGTTAACCGGTGATCCATGGAACAAATGACAGTTTGTTGTCGGTCGTCCAAAGTCAACTTTTAGTGGACAATCTCAATAGAAGGATAAATTGAAAGCTATCAGTCAACTGAGAATAGCAAATAAAATGGCAAATTAATAACTTAAGTCAACTGGAAATGTGAATCAAACGCAGCTCTGGTGAGCAATAATAGATTCCATTGAGTGTTACTTGACCGCTTACTGTAGTTGTGTAGAGACAGCCCCAAAATAGTATTTTAAGCATGGAACGAACTAGTACCGGACCAGGCAGTCAGGTGAACTGAATAGTGAGATAACAAAAGATTCAACAGGGTCTAGCAGGTCAGTTAAAAATACACAGCTAATGAGTTTATCAAAGGACACCATGAGCAAGAAACTGACTAAGCCAATATCAGAGATACACATATCTGTGGAAAGTCCATGCTTAAATCTACCAAAACTGGTTGTAAAGTTAGAAAATCCCAAGAAAGAGAATCTGAGTCGACTGGATAAATTGAATGCTAACTGAGAATAGCAAATAAAACAGCAAAAAGATTATTTCAGTCAACTGGAAATGCAAATCAAACACAGTTCTGGTGAGCGATAAAATGTTCCATTGAGCGATACTTGACCACTTACTGTTGGTTAACCGGTTATCCATGGAACGAATGACCATTTGTTGTCGGTCGTCCAAAGTCAACTTTTAGTGGACAATCTCAATAGATTTGGATAAATGGAACGCTATCAGTCAACTGAGAATAGCAAATAAAACGGCAAATTAATAACTTATGTCAACTGGAAATGTGAATCAAACGCAGCTCTAGTGAGCAATAATAGATTCCATTGAGTGTTACTTGACCGCTTACTGTAGTTGTGTAGAGACAGCCCCAAAATAGTATTTTAAGCATGGAACGAACTAGTACCGGACCAGGCAGTCAGGTGAACTGAATAGTGAGACAACAAAAGATTCAACAGGGTCTAGCAGGTCAGTTAAAAATACACAGCTAATGAGTTTATCAAAGGACACCATGAGCAAGAAACTGACTAAGCCAATATCAGAGATACACATATCTGTGGAAAGTCCATGCTTAAATCTACCAAAACTGGTTGTAAAGTTAGAAAATTCCAAGAAAGACAATCTGAGTCGACTGGATAAATTGAATGCTAACTGAGAATAGCAAATAAAACAGCAAAAAGATTATTTCAGTCAACTGGAAATGCAAATCAAACACAGCTCTGGTGAGCGATAAAATGTTCCATTGAGCGATACTTGACCACTTACTGTTGCTTACCGGTTATCGATGGAACGAATGACCATTTGTTGTCGGTCGTCCAAAGTCAACTTTTAGTGGACAATGTCAGTCGACTGGATAAATAGAACCTATCAGTCAGCTGAGAATAGGAAATAAAACTGCAAAATGATGATTTAAGTTAACTGGAAATGCAAATCAAATGCAGCTCTAGTGAGAGATAAAATGTTCCATTGAGCGATACTTGACCGCTTACTTTAATCGGTTATCCATGGAACAAATGACCGTTTGTTCTCTGTTGTCAAAAGTCACCTTTAGTCGACAATGTCAGCCGACTGGATAAATTGAACGCTATCAGTCAACTGAGAATAGCAAATGAAACAGCAAAATGATGATTTCAGTCGACTGGAAATGCGGATCGAACCCAGCTCTGGTGAGCGATGATAGGTACATTGAGCGTTACTTGACCGCTTACTGTAGCTTAACCGCTTAACCATGGAAAGAATGACCATTTATTCTCGGTTGTCAAAAGTCAAATTTTAGTCCAAAATCTCAGTCGACTGGATAAATCGAACGCTATCAGTCAATGCAAATCAAACGCAGCTCTGGTGAGCGATAATAGGTTCCATTGAGCGATACTTAACCTCTTACTGTAGTTGTGTAGAGACAGCCTCAGAATAGTATTTTAAGCATGGAAAATGCATGGAAAAAGAATGGAACAAACTAATACCGTCAGTCAGGTGAACTGAACAGTGAGGCGACAAAACATTCAACAGTATCAAGCAGGGCAGTTAAAAAAAACAGCTAATGAGTTTACCATAGGAACCCAGCAACAAACTGACTAAGCCAGTATCAGAGATACATGGATTTGTGGAAAACTCATGCTTAAATCTACCAAAACTGGTCGGAAAGTTAGAAAATTCCATGAAATCGCATAGACAGCCTAGAAATTACATTTGTTTACCAAAACAGTTTTTTTCAAAGCCACCCAATGTGACACTTGGTAATCCAGTAACAGTGAATCATATATCGTTTGAAAGCCCAGGCTTCACTTTACCTGCTGTAGTTGGCAGAGTAGCAGAATTCTATTAAACAACACAGAAAACAAAAAAAATAAATTTGTTTGCTTTTTCAGAGCCCTATTCACTGAGAAGTACCAAGCCAATAGCAGAGATGAATACATGTATTGAAAGCCCAAGCTTCACTCTACCTGTAGTGCTGACACAAGCGCGTAATTCAAGGGACTGACAGAGAAAAACAAAGAAAACACTTTTTTACTTTAAAACAAGAGCTGAAAGCTCATATGGCACTTGTAAGAACAGTTAGCATGTTTGTCGAAAGAAATAAAAAACCGTGATTTTCGGGGAAGGCTGGATCTCTCTCCCGATATTCATTTCATCAGAAAATGGACTTGATCTAGTAGATCTGAAATGGTTATACCACTCATTGACAACTGTATCTTCCTCCAACGATGATCGGATCGGGGGAGGGACTATATTTTCAAGGCAATCTAATAGAGTCCCTAACATGCCTGCAAAGTTTCACGGTCATAGCACATCTGGAAGTACCCTAACTCGTGATCATCGGAATTAGGGAAAACCCCCTCCAACTCCCCCCACTGTGACACGATCGGTCCTGTTTTGTCAATAATAATAATAATAATAATATAATATATTTGCAAATTGAATGGCAGGCCGTTAAGCCTCTACAATGTATCTATGGCTTATGCTTGTTCTTCCCTCCAAGTCCCATCCCGATCTCTCGACTCTAAGCGTTTCAAGAGATTTCTCCCCCCGCCTCCAGCTCCTTCCGATCCTATCGGATCCGTTCCAGACTTGAAATTGATCATCTGAGTCACTTGTTCTTGACACTTGACAAGTTTCATGCACGTCTGATCACCTGTTCCAAAGTTATGCATGTCAATAGAATCTCCCCCATGATCGTCGGATCGGGAAAATAACTATTTTCAAGTTGACCTGGAAGAGTACCTAATATGTCTGCCAAGTTTCATGGTCCTATTACATGTGGAAGTACCCTAACTCGTGATCACCGGAAATCCGGGAAAACCCCTTGCATCCCCTCTACTGTGACATCGCGATCCATCGACCCTAAGCATTTCACGACATTTCCGGTCCCCCCCCTCTAATCCCCCTTTCTTCGGATTTGGTCCAGACTTGAAACTGAAAATCTGAGACACTTGTTCTTCACAATTGTCAAGTTTTATGCATGTCCGATTATCCATTCCAGAGTTATGCATGTTTCTAGTTTCCGGACTCCCCTTCCCTCTACCCCCCCCCCCCCCGCGATAGCAGGATCGGGGAAGCGATTATTTCCATGTTAATCTGGTTGGTTCCCTCATATGCCTGTCAAGTTTTATTGTGCTAGCTTATTTGGAAGCGTTTCACCAGATTTCCGGTTGCCCCTCCAGCTCCCCCCCCCCAGTGATCGGATCTGGTCCGGATTTGAAACTGAGCATCTGAAGCACTTGTTCTTGACATATGTCAAGTTTCTTGCATGTCTGATTACCCGTTCCAAAGTTATGCATGTTACTAGTTTCCGGATTTCCCATCCCTCCACTCCTCCCACAATGACCGGATGGGGAAAGCGATTATTTCCAAGTTCTTCTGGTCGGTTCCCTGATATGCCTGCCAAATTTCATTGTCCTAGCTTATGTGGAAGCGTTTCATGAGATTTCCGGTGCCCCCTCCAGCCCCCCCCCCCCCCCAAGTTATCGGATCTGGTCCGGATTTGAAATTGAGATTCTGAAGCACTTGTTCTTGACATATGTCAAGTTTCAGGCATATCTGATTACCCGTTCAAAAGTTAGGCATGCTACTACTTTCCGGATTTCCCATCCCTCCACTGCCCCCAAGATGGCCGGATCGGGGAAGTGATTATTTCCAAGTTAATTTGGTCGGTTTCCCAACACGCCTGCCAAGTTCCATCGTTCTAGCTTATGTGGAAGCGTTTCACGAGGTTTTGGGTGCCCCCCTCCACCCCCCCCCCCCCCAGCTATCGGCAATTGTTCTTGACATATGTCAAGTTTCACGCAAGTCCGATTACCCGTTCTAAAGTTATGCACGTTACTAGTTTCCGGATTTCTTGTTGCTCCCCCCCCCACGATGGCCGGATCGGGGAAGTGACTGTTTCCATGTTAATCTGGTTCGGTCCCTTATACGCCTGCCAAGTTTCATCGTCCTAGCTTATGTGGAAGTGCCCAAACTAGCAAAACCGGGACAGACCGACAGACCGTCGTTTCCGGATTTCTCATCCCTCCACTCCCCCCACTATGATCGTATCCGGAATATGATTATATCCAAGTTAATCTGGTTGGTTCCCTGATATTCCTGCTAAGCGTTTCACTAGATTTGTTTGACTTGGACTGACCATCTTTAAACCGTATCTATTCTCGCATTCGCTTTTTATACATCATGGCATGGCTCAGTGGTAGAAAACTGGACTGGCAACACAAAGGTCAAGTTTCACGTATGTCTGATTACCCTTTCCAAAGTTATGCATGTTAATAGTTTCCGGATTTCCCATCCCTCCACTCCCCCCACTATGATCGGATCCGGAATATGATTACATCCAAGTTAATCTGGTTGGTTCGCTGATATTCCTGCCAAACGTTTCACTAGATTTGCTTGACTTGGACTGACCATCTTTAAACCGATAGAATACCCACATTCGCTTGTTGATACATCGTCGCATAGCTCAGTGGTAGAATACTGGACTGTTAACCGAAAGGTTCCTGGTTCAAACCCGAGCTCGGTCAGCGCTTTGCTTTGCTCCCGTTTTACTTTTTGCTCCCGTTTTACTTTATAGTTTCCGGACTCCCGGATCCGGGGAAAGTTGGATTGGGGAAGTGATTATTTGTAAGTTGATCTGGTCGGGTCCCTGATATGCCTGTGAAGTTTCATCGTCCTAGCTTGTGTGGAAGTGCCCAAACTAGCAAAACCTGGACAGACCGACAGAACGACAGAACGACAGAACGACAGACAGACAGACCGACAGAAATTACGATCGCTATATGGCACTTGAGTATGCTCAAGTGCCATAAAAATTGGAAATTAGATGAGACTGTTGGTCTGAATTTGAGACTGTTGGTCTCGTTTCCGAGACTGCTGGTTCCCGGCGCCATTTTTATGAGACTGGTGGTTCGAAACAGTGAGACTGGTGTGTTCGATTTTCAAAACGGCCGTGAGACTGGTGGACCACATTCCCCACCCTGAACACGCATATTATGCAAAAGCAAAGAAGTGCTGCAGCAGCGATGCGGCAGCGCTATTGCAACAAAAACGAGGCTTTGGTGGGAAGTACAAGCACAAGTCCTAGGTGCATCAGTGACAGAATCGGACTGGTTCTTCCTTCGATTCACATACGCTATCAGCGTGCATGGCAAACGGTAGGAAGATAGTTAAATAGTTCACACTGTCTATAAGCCTGTATGACCTATTTCGTGGTCCACTAGTAAACCACACTGTGATGCAACTCCGCTAGACGGGTATCTTTCGAAGGACACAGGAATCGGAGCTAAAACTATTAAAGCATCTTTTCACGCCGAAGTGGCTCGAAATATCGTTTAAAATACTATTACTTTCTACGTGAAATTAGCGATTTACTTGTTAGCGCTTGTCGACTCTATCCAGCCTTCCTGCTCTCCTACGCGGCGGCTGGACGCAAAATATTTTAAACATCAAAGTGGGGATCGACTAAAACCAGGAAGGGAAGGGAACGCGAGAAAAGCAGGAAGGCATACTAAAACCAGGAAGGGCATACTAAAACGAGGAAGGCTGTCGCCAGAATTCAATGCTGCGAAAAATTGGAAAGCCACACCCTTCCCTTCCTCGTTTTAGCATCCAGACATGGGTAGGCATTAAGTTAGTGAGGACTCGACAACAATACAAATTGTAATTTCCCTTTTCATTTCTCTTTCTGACGGTGGGCGAAAAAATCCTCCGAGTCCAGCGAGGGGTCGGTAAATAAGATATTTCAAGTCCACCATTTCCTTCCTCGTTTTAGTACTTTAAGCTACTACCCGCGAAAAGCAACTGAAACGACGAAAGAAATGGTGGGCTATAAAATTTAATAGTTGCCGACCCCCCAGAGAATACTAAATAGAGGAACGGAACGCTGCGGCTTTCCAGTTTTTCGCAGCATTGAATTCTAGCGACAGCTTTCCTCGTTTTAGTATGCCCTTCCTCGTTTTAGTATGCCTTCCTGCTTCTCTCGCGTTCCCTGCCCTTCCTGTTTTTAGTCGATCCCATCAAAGGGCCGTGGAAAAAGTGGCAAAAACCGAGCAAAACTGAAGAAGTGCAAATAGAAGATTCTAACATGTCTTCCAAAATGAAAAACAACACTTTGAAGCTTCTGATGTGTGTGAAAGAGTTGTCGGCGGACCTTGAAAATTTCGGCGACGCTTGCGTTATGTGACTGGCAAAACTAGGCTAGGCCGAAAAAGCGCTAAAAAGTCGTCAGTACAAACGAAACAATTACGAAAGGCGGGGATTTCAGAAGCTTATAATATTATCAAGGAGCTAAGGGCAAAATAAACAGGTTTGCAGGTTTGTTTCCCTCCCCGAAGTTGTCCCTGAAGATTGACAGCCTGACGGGGACCCGTGCCAAGAAGGGCCGAAATATCGCTGCCAAAGAATCGTAGCTGACTTAAGCATTATTTGAATAGTCAGCTTGGGCTCAAGGAATATTTAATAAACAAAAGGGGCCTTTCACAGAATTCAATATTGTCACGGCCGTGATGCTATTTATTGGCTAGCTACGTACGACGCATGGTCCATATTACTAATTTCAAGATGTTATAGGTAGGATCAGTGTGTACTCGAAAGTCCATGCACTCACCGGACTCGAACATCCGCTCAATCTATACGACCAAAGACGGGGGAAGAACTGTTCCCCGACCCTTTTGACTGATTCGCTTACGCTTCAAGCTAGCCAGCAAACTTTCGCATGCAAACCATTGAAGTTCGCGGATAGCAGGTGCTGAGCTCCTGATACTCTGCCCTGAATTGGGGGCAAATCAGCTGACACTTCCCGAGCTTACTGTAGATTCCTCTAGGTATCCATTTTAAGCTCGGTGGACTTCGGGCTTGCCTTACAGGGAAACACCACTAACACTCCCCAAACCAAACGATAGGCACCATCGAGGCCCAATAGCGACCCTTCGCTTGTGACTTCGGCGTTCTGACCATCGGGCAGGACACACAAGCTTGCGCTGGTTATACCAATTATTTGGCATACTTTATGCCTAACGCTGGGTACCCTATGCCGCGTCTTTCTACCCGCTTCGTGGTTCTGTATGACTGAATTTGGGAACAAGCTCGTCTAGAAGAATTAAGTTGAACGGCGAATCTTTTTTTCAGATATCCTGGGTAGATCTACTCCTGTTCAGCGCAACTGAGTTGTTTTCAACTATCTTCGGGAACGAGGCCTTCGAAAAGTACGAACACGTTCGAAAACTTTACCTGCGCATAAAGGAAATTCCGCAGATAAAGCAGTATATTTCAAAGCGGCAAGATACCATACTGTAATGGGTTTTTTTCCGGGAAAGCATAATTTGCTTATAATAAAACTTAAAATCTTCCCAACTATACTAGTTCGTTATTTTTCAACGTCGGTCATCTTTTTTCGTTCTCAGGATCGAACCCCCTTCTTTTTAGACGTTTATTAACTAATGATTGCAGTTTCTGAATCTGTACGTAATGAATCGAAAGAATACATACATATCGAAACTTGTTCTAAAACGTCTACGACAGAGCACTTCCCATAAAGGAGCTGACTCGCAAGTATTCTTGCATTTGCAAGGTTCAACTCGCCCACTCTCAAGTTCAAACTAAGACCTGGTACCACCGTGGTATGATCTAGTGGCACGATTAAGCAAGGGTCCTCGTCAGGCCTGACCAGCCTGTACCCTGACAAGGTGCCAAGAATTGCCGAAATATCGCTGATGAAGCATCGTAGCTGACGTATCCCTTTGTATACATTATGGATATATGTTTCACAGCTTGGGCTCAAGGAATACTTGATATCTAGTATTCAGATACGACGGCCCCGAACGTGGTTTCTGAAAAAGTCATTTCGCCTTCATCATCACCAGCACAAGAGCCTCAAGGTTTTATCAAATTGGTGGTAAAGAAGTTTGGTACTTGTGATGTGAGTGGATTTCTTTTGAAAAATACAGAAAAAAATTGACTTCGGCATATTGCCATTTTGCAACGTACCTAATCGTGGTATCGTAAACCACTTTGACTTACTTTGAGTTTTGTCTCCTGCCGGGCGTCGCCCAGCGTAGAGAGTAAGTCAGACAAAGATGCCAGCCTCCTCCAACTGGTGCGTCGTCGACGTCGATAAATCGGACACCATGGTAACTGAAAAACGACAAAATTTAGATCCAGTTACCGTGGTATCAAATACTACGGTATCTGAAAAACTATTGATATCGGCTGGCAATGGTTTTTCCTCCTTTTCCGCCACATCAGTCAAATCCTTAAAAATATTTTGTCTTCCAAAGAAGAGGAACTGAGA
>JAKZAP010000008.1:16563198-16973821 GCA_023053575.1 Branchinecta lynchi
CGTCTTGAAATGAACTTCCGCCAACTACCGAAAGCTCAGTTTGACAGTTTTGTCGAGTTTTAGGTAGGCTACATGCACACACATGGCAATTTTTGTTAGTTTGGAGCGAAGCAGGAAATTCGCACGCGGAAATCAGACCTGTTCACACACCTTTGTTACGGTGGTGCCATCTGCACCCCGCAGTACAGTCGTCGCAACACCTTAAAGGAATGTAGTACTAGATTTCTTTTCCAAGATTTTCGACAGTTTCCTCGTTTATCAATCAATCAATCAGATTATTTATCAAATAGCTTACAGGAAGGGAAGACAGTCATCCCCATAATTCTGGGATGTCGATGTGTTGTGCAAATGACATGTGTTTGTTTCCTTTTTGTAGCTTTTGGTCAGAAAGTCAGTTCCCTCCTTGTCTCTATCTTTCTTTTACTTATCTTCTTCTTCTTCTTCTTTTCCCGCTTAACCGCATTTTCTTTTTTTTCTTTTCTTTTTTCTCTTCGTAAAAGTAGTAACCCCCGTTTGATGAGCGTGAATGGACCCGATGACGCTTTGAATGAATTCGAAAAAAACCGGTTTATTCTAGGAAGCCAAGCTCGTGAAGCACTTGCGGGGGATGATGATTGCGTCGATAATTTTTCGTCACATTGTCGCCCAAGTAATTATGTAAATCAGAGTAATCTTTATGAGTATTCAAAACCCGCAAGTGCAGAAAGAGCGGTTGTTTTCTGGAATTGTCAAGGTCTAAGAACGGCATATTCATCTCTATGTGAGATTTTGAGTTCGGTAGATACGAAGCCGTGTATTGTAGGCCTATGCGAGACATTTGTTTCTAGCAAGTCACTGCCCTGGAATTTTTCTTTCCCAGGATATGTTTGTGAGCGAAGAGAACGGACAACCATGGAGCGGGGAGGTTTAGCCCTTTTGATTGGAGAAGGTACTCAGTATTGGGTTAGGGAGGACCTTTCCCTGTGGCTTGAAGGTAGGATAGAAACCCTCTTTATTGAAATAAAGAACGAAGGAGGAAAAAATGTGATCTTAGGATTAATTTATAAAACTCCTTCGTGTGATACTAGTTTTTTTATTGAAGAATTTGAATTAATATTGGATAAAATTAATAATGAAAATAAAAATAAATTCCTCATGGGAGATTTTAATATAGATTTGCTAAAAAGAGCTAATAGTTCAGATTTTGTTAATATGATGGTATCACATGATAGTTTTCCTCTTGTAACTATTCCAACTCGAATTTCGCATCTATCCGCTTCTTTAATTGATAACTTTTTCGTTAATGGTGGATTGCTTGAAAGAGCCCAAGCAGATGTGATTTTGTCAGATGGGTCAGATCACCTTCTTTTAATAAGTAAAATAAAACTGAATCCGTCACAGGAAAATAAACGGAATGAAAAGGCTTCGGTATACCGGGAAATTAAAAATGAAAATCTAAAGAGTTTTGCTAATATGATGGATGAAACAAATTTCTCGCGTGTAGTTGAAGAAAAATGTCCAAATAAGGCATATGACCTTTTTAGTGAGACAGTGACGAATGTAATGAATGTAACATGTCCTTTACGGAGATTAAACCCTAATAGAAATTTTCCTAAAAAACCATGGATAACAAAAGCTATTCTAGTTTCGATAAAACAAAAAAACCAACTCTATGTGAATTATTTAAAGGATCGTTCAAATGATAATTTTATAAAATTCAAAAAATTTCGGAATATTTTAAATTCGGTAAAACGGAAAGCCCATAAACTTTATTTTCAAAATGAATTCCAGGAAAATCAAGGGAACATGAAAAATACATGGAAAACAATAAATAAACTTTTGGGTAAATCTCGGAGTAAGGAGGAGGTGAGAGCCATGGAGACGGCAGGAAGTCGTCTTACTGATTCTCAACACATAGCTGAATTTCTGTGTGATTATTTTGCGAATGAAGGAAAAAGACTTTGTGATCAAGCGAGGGCTAACCTAGGTACATCTGCGAGTTTGCGATCTATTTTTGAAAGTCATCTTGCAAGTGAGAATTCTTTTGAGTTTGCAAGATGTTCAGAACAAGAAGTGGCACGATTTCTGGCCATGATGAAGTCAAGTTCTAGCGGAATCGATGAATTTTCGCTGAAACTGATAAAAGCTGCAAAAACGAGTATTATACCTGTGTTGACACACATCATCAACGTATCCCTAGATCTTGGAGTTTTCCCGGAAGCACTTAAGATTGCAAGAGTGATTCCTCTTCATAAAGGAGGGAAAAAAGATGACCCATCGAATCGAAGACCTATATCTATTCTCCCGTTTTTTTCTAAATTATATGAGAAAGTGGTACACGCCCAGTTAAGCCATTATATTGAAAAAAATAAAATTCTAATGGAAACTCAATTTGGGTTCAGAAAAGGGCTATCTACAGATATGGCAGTTCTAAAACTGGTTGATTGGATTAATGATGCATTTGAAGCTGGTCTAATACCCGCAGCTGTGTTTTTGGACATGAAAAAAGCGTTCGATACGGTGGACCACTCAGAGCTTATTCAAGCTCTTGACTCAATTGGGGTTAAAGGTTCAAGCCTGGAGTGGTTTTCATCGTATCTACGCAACCGATATCAAGTGGTTCAAAATGGGTCTTTTTTATCAAGAAAAAAGAAAATAGAGTGCGGGGTCCCACAAGGGTCAATCCTGGGACCCCTCCTTTTCATTATTTTTATTGATCGAGTGAAGCATTACCTATCAGAGGCTGGTGTCATCATGTTTGCGGATGACACTTTGCTCTTTCTGGCAGCGCCTTCACTCGATATTTTATATAATAAAATAGACAATGCAGTTTCTGAATTTTTAACATTTTCTCAACAAAATCTGTTAACCATAAATTTTTCAAAAACTTTTTTCATGGTATTTTCTAGACTTTCGTCGAGTGAAGGTAATGATCAAATCACAGTTCAAGGAAATGTGATAAAAAGAGTAACAACAACAAAATACTTGGGATTTTTAATTGATGAAAACCTATCGTGGAAAAATCATTCAAGTGCGATAGCTGAAAAATTAAGCAGAGCCCTTGGGGTAATGCGAAGAATTAAAAATTTAATCCCAAAAAAGATCCTCAAAATGATTTATTTTGCTATATTTTTTCCATACATTAGCTACGGATGCTCAATTTGGGCAAGTAATTTTGTAACGTGCTTCAAAAGAGTACAAAAACTTCAGAATAAAGCTGTGAAATTGTTATCGGAATCTGTTGATTCTGATGAGGTCCCTGCTCATGAGCATTTTAAAAAGAATAAATTAATGTATGTATCCCAAATCCGCGACTATCAAGTTGCAATTTTCTCGTATAAATATCTGAATCAGCTGCTTACCCCTGCTTTCGAAAATCTTTTTACTTATAATAGAGATCGTCATTATCATAATACAAGAAATGCGGATAATTTAAGTCATGAGTTTAGAAGCACAACTCGGGCATCTTTTGTAATTCGCCATTATGGTCCTCATGTTTGGAATATATTGCCCGAGTCTGTGAAAAATGCGCCTAGTCTTCCTGCTTTCAAGTCACGGGCAAAGAACTTCCTTTTGTCTCGGGAATGAAACTGGTCAGAAACCCGATCCAGGTTGTCCATTCTGTTCAAGGTATGGTTGTCCATTTTATTCAAGGTATTGTTCTCTGATTTTCTTTATTTGTTGCTGTATCATCTTCTTCTTGTATTTTCATCTGTATCATTCATTAGTTGAATTTTTAGTGTATGAGTAGCTCGGTATGAATGTAGTGAATAATTATAAATGAATTACATCGCTTGCCCTTCCAAGCTTCATTGCCTTTCTTGGCAGGCGAAAGGCTAATAGTGTCTGTTTTATTAATAAATGTATCTCTACTCTACTCTACTCATAATCAATTAATGAATCAATCAATCAAGTCTAATCCGAATGGAATAAGCACACTCGTACTATTTACTGTTGTTCCAATATTCAAAGGTGTTTGAATACTGTAGAACTAGGCTCTGCTTTTAACAAATTATCCATGGCTGTGGCCATTTAAAGCCTTTTCCCAGATGAATTGACTTCTAGCAAAAACACGGCAAAATTCAGATAACCGATTTTACTCATCAGTAGCATGATACCCGAACACTCGTCGGGAGCATGATGAGCATGGTAAATAGTGAGTCGTGGCAAGTGCAAAGATTACTGAGGTATCGTTAGCGCTAACAATGTAACATATGAATTTGGGTGTCCGGGCTTAAAAATTAATGAATGCAATTACGAAAGTAGGTTGCATTGACATTATAGACACGACGGGTTCTGACTATTTACACTTGAGATTAACAAGGAACAACAAATTCTTTATTACAATTTGCGAAAAGTGCCCAAAAACAAATTTCGGTATAAAACTATCTAAAAACGGAGCAGACGACTGAAAAAGCGACTGCCGGCGGTCCTCCCATACCGACACACAGAAGAAGGGACTGAATAAACGGCTAATCTGGGGACAAGGCATGTTCTTTTCCCCTCACAAATTTCGAAAGTGTATCTAGTCGGTCGCGCAATTTAGCTAGGTTAAGTTTAATGACAGCCTCTTCATTAGGATCATTATTCTAGCTTTAAATAACAAGAAAAGGGAATGCAGCACTAGATATTTTTCTTTCCCCATTCTCCGAAATATTTTTCTCCAGTAGAAAGTAATCATTAACTTTTTCCGGAGATAAAATACCATTTTAAAAACAATTTCAACGTTTATGTTTCCTTCGCCTCTATGCGAAAAGCGAGCCACACCGATTTCCCCAGCAGATGCTATGAAGATTTGCGCGGCACTGGCGACAACACTACCGAAAGATGTCGTTGGACAAGCAAAAGCCAACCAAATGCCGTTATGACTTCGGAGTCACCGAATACTGAGGCGGGATAAAGGACAGGAAAGAAGATAGTAGAAAAATATCGAAACCCCTCCGAATACAAATGCCAACGTTTTTTTAAGGTTCAAGAATTACGTAAGAATCCAGGCTGGGACATCAGGTTCTCGAACACGGTCACGCGAACATGTTCGAAGAAGTGGTCAATCTAGACTTTTTCTTTCCAAAGTGCAATAAATGAATGAATAAAATTTATTAACGCTGCACAAGGAAAAAAATTAGGTCATTTAGATAGTCTAGATGGTGTCTCGCCCCGAAATAGCTCTGCCGGATCAGTTAAACAGAGTTGCCGGATCAGTTAAACCGAGTATGGACGTTAAAGACAGACTTGGTGACTACGCAGTACCACATATAGTCACCAAATGAACTGCTTGGGTGAAGAGAAATAATGAAATAAATTGAACTAATTATGGCTGGTGCTCTGGGAACATTGCAACACTGATTACGAGTATGACTTTTTTTTTTTTTTTTTCAGCTCAAGAGTATGCTCGCCTTTCTAGAAGCTACCAAGGTGAAAGTCACCAATGCCCTAGCAGACTTGGAGAACCGACCCAAATCGGAGCACCCACTGTCTAAATACCTGGAAGTACATAAGGACAAACTAGGACTAATCCAGTCTGTTTTAAAGGTAAGCGATGGCCTTTTACGGCGTCCTGCATCAGGTCTTTTTAGATGAAACTGTGATTCGTGCTATACGAAAAATTTACATGAACCATCAATGACTATTGCGTACACCAATGTCTAATGAGAAGTGGTTACATCCGACTGCGGCACAGCTCCCGTTTTCTACACAGTTGATGTTAATGTGTTAAGTCATTTTTAGCGTGAATCTAAATAGCTACAGAAGGAGCTAATATGGAAGAGAGTAATCGTCAAAGGCCGAATTATTGTCCGAGTATAATGGCCATTGAGGCTTGTCGTGTACAGACACACAAATATATTAGTTACAATTTTGGGGACCTTCGTCGACTTGGGAGGTACCTCAAGCAGTCTATGGAGCATCGGGAGCGTTTTTTGGAGTAAGGGTTCCCTCCTTTCGGCGTAAACATTGTGTTTGTGAGTGCTATTTTGTGTTTATGTTACTTTCCTACCATGGCCCGACGGGCTTTTTGGAAATAAATTCATTCATTCATTCATTCATTCATTCAACAGTAATAATACAATGCAAAACATTAGCAATTGGCCTCGGCTGAGTTTGTCTCAATCACTGGTCGTCGTCTTTGGCGCCCCTAGGAGTTTTTGAAAATATAGATAGAATGGCTCATACTACCGAGACTACTTCAGATGAAATGGCGTCCCAACAGCCGATCACTCTGTTTTGAAAGATCATCTGTTCATTAGTTGCGTTTTTGCTGATACCATGGTATTTGTTACCACGGTAACTGGATCTGCAATTAGTCGTTTTTGCAGTTACCGTGGTATCTGATATACGGTTGGTCTACAAAAACGACAATTGCCGAAATTACACTTTTCCAAGTCATCCCAAAAGAAAACAGATATTCAGTCACATCATTAAGTTGTAAACTTCTTTCTCACCAATTTGACAATATTTGATGAAAGTGAGATGACTTTTCAGATACCACGACCACTTACCACGGTCGTACCGTAGTATCTGAATATCAGATACCACGCTAACTGGTCAGATACCACGATAACAGCAAAAACGCCATTTCACCGTGGTATCCGTTAAAATGACTTTAGACCGTGGTATCAGATACCATGGTATCTGCAAAACCGCAACCATTATCTTCTGAAAATCGCCAGCTTGAAGTCACGTCCGCACAGACAATTTCACGACGTCATCGTACTTCCCGTGATAAATGTTGTAGTACCGTATCAAATCGCAGCGTAGAAATCCATATATGCAGATAAATGAATGGCTTCGAGTCGTCGTCGATAATATTCAAGCAAGCCTGACCCCATGGCCAACGGCAAACTGTAAGCACTTACATGTTGGCTTAAAGCCTCACGTGGTAAGTGCGGAAGAAAGACACGTACAGTTCAAAATGATTAAAGGCTTTCTAGACATAAGAAGAACAAAGACTGGTGTGTAAGAGACTAGTATGTTGCGGTACGTTTGAGATACTGATCTATTTATCCTGATACTTCCAAGCAAATTTGGATACAATAAAATTTCGAAAATGGGCAAATAAGTTTAAAGCCTCTGCACGGGAAATGTCCTTCGTAGTATCAAGGTAGTACCCACTTTCCCGTTTCTATGTGACATAGACGAAGAGCTGGCAAGTAAGAAGCCTTCGTGAATGCAGATAGAAGTAGCTGAAGCCACAATCCTGATGCTTCCAAGCAAATTTGAATACAATCAAATTTCGAAAAAAGGAAACAAGTTAAAGCCTCTGCATATAAAGTGCATTGAGTTTTGCTTTTCTTTACGTCATCCTAAGGTGGTTACTGAGAGAAGTAAGTTTTCACTTTGTCACTCAGTACCGCAGTACTGGGTAGTATACAAATGACCATCTGTGTGCTCACTTGTCCACACCAGTTGTCAGATCAAGCGTCGTGCAACTATTACTGTTTGAATTTAAGAATCATTCGTTTGTTTTGATTTAAAAAATTCAGATATAGTTATTATGTGTTGTAACCATCACCTTTAAATTTTAATAATTTCGAGATTTATAAGAAACATTATTTGTTTTCTTTATTTTTCTGAGTTTGGCCGAGCTTCCTGGGCGACGAGGACTAGGGATGTTATCGCTACAAATATATGTGTGTTTTAATGTTTTATATAGAGCGTGTTCCACGTTCCACCCTTCGAACTATTAGTTACTATTTTCGTTCCAACCTCGTGAAAAGCGTTGACCGTTCCAAACTTCTCAAAATAGTAACTATTTGCTTACCATGCTCGGGAGAGTAGTAAGCGTGGTAAAAATGCATATCTTTGTAACGTGATTGGTCGGATTCGTCCGTGGCCTGTGGAAAATAGAAAAATCTTTCCAGCCTTGACGGCAAAAAGCCAGAACTTGTGACGTCATTTGTAGTAACTACGGTAAGTTGGGTGGAACACGCTTATAGTGTAACCCCCATCCGACTGAAACGAGTTCACCTCTCTGCTCAGAGCTTTAATTTTTTTATAGTAATATTGACAAATTAAAAGAAGTTGAACTTTGCAGTTTTGATGAGACGCACACGAAAAGCCATGGCGCGAGTAAGAAGCCTCCCTGAAGGTAGATAGAACTGGGTTCAACCTGTACCGAAACTAAAAGGAACGAATACTACGAACTACCTAACACGTTTCCGAACAAGACAAGCTGAGGAGACCTCTCCTAACACGAAAGTAACAGCAGCAGTGCAAACTGAAAAAAGCTGCCTTTCAGGTTGCACCGTTTGGCTGGATTGGGGTAGCTTTAATCTTAAATGTCATTTTGTTCTTTAAATTTTAATTAACCTTTATTGCGGTCTGAGTATCTTGTTTTGTTGTTGTTGCTGTATTTATTCACTTTACGTTTGACGTCATTTTAGTTATTATTGTTGACAAAAAAACGAAAATTCGGCTAGTCCGTGAATTGTTTGAAAACAAACTGAACTGAATTGAATCTAGCCATTAAGACTCTTCGTTTTAGAAACGGAGTTCACTTCCAGGGGCCAGCTTTACAGCTGCTTCCTCCAATCTGGCAAATAACATCTCGAAAATAGGATTTCAAATAACATTTCTTAAGCGAGAAATTGACTCCGCACTTAATCGGATGCTCCGACGTGACGAAACTTGGTAAAACCCCTCTTGGCATTCCCCAGTTCCCTCAGGGGTCCAATGCAATTATTGTTTGCCAGGAAAATACCGACTGACCCCTTTTTTCCAGCTGCCATCCTGGGCTCAAGATCTGGATAGCGAAGGGGAAACGCCCCCAGGAAGCAATTCCCCGGATTTTCCTGACCGTGGACTGGGAGACGGAACTTCTCTACAGCCGGATAGTGACTTTGGTTCGTAAATTTTGGCTTTTCTTCGTCTCGACACTTGAAATGTTACAGAAAGAAAGAGAGACCCTCAAGACAGCCCCCTCCCCACCTCCTCTCTCGTGTTCTTCAGAAAAACTAGTTAGGAAAAAAATAATCAGTCGTCTAAGAGAAAAGACGGGTCTTATATTATCTGGAATCACAAACATAAAAATAACGGTATTTTTTTTTTAAACCCACGTATTAATTGAGGAAACAGCGTGTTAGTAAAATATTAGATAACAAAAAGTACTAAAGAAAACACCCAATGAGAAATAATAACGAAAAAATACTGGCCTGTTGAATTAATTTTTAACATATCACTGCAAATTTTCCCAGGCCTTTGGAATTTGGTCCGAAGGCTAGCAGGGAGGTTCTTAGGAGTCGGAAAAAGTATACTGATGATAAAAATTTCAAGCATCAAACATTCCCATCCTAATTAGAACCAATCTCAACCTAAGAAGTTAATAAGAATGAAAGAAGACATTCAAAACATTCGCAAGGATAACGCGCTTACAAGATTAACTGATACTTCATTATGCCAGAACAGGCTGATTACTTACAGATATTGAACTACGCATGGGAATATGCTCTTAGAGTAGCCCATAAATAGGAATTGCACTCTTGGATTAGTCCTACCCTTACACTTCACAGGAGCAAAAGAAGTCTGTCCTCTCTCCTTTCTTTCTCCCCTTGGCTGCCTTGCGTTTTTTCCCGCCCTCAAATCCGGTGTCCAACAAACCGTCCCAAGTATTGCTGAAGGGTTATAGTGTCTCTTGCGACTTCTATTCCCACTGTCCAGTCCAGTCATGCTAGAATTTTCAATTTTTGGGCACAGTGCTCCAAAGTGCAGAATTCCCTGGGGCAAGGGCACGGTACCCCCAATATAATTGGTTGAATTGAGAATCTCAAATGAAAATTTACTTTTCAAACAGATTTTTGCGGGGGTACTGTGCCCTTGCTACAGAGCCTGGTGCCCCAACGCACCAGCACCGCTGCTCATACGTTGGGACATGCCCTAATGTTGGAGGACTGTACGCAGCGATTGAGGATTAGTGTATGACTGGTCCAATCTATTGATCCTGGTCTAGTCTACTGATCCAGGCTACTTTGAACGGATCTCCCGATACACCTGCTCTCTGTGATTGGCTCATGTCAACATCACAGTCAGTGTTTGATATTGCAATCGGGCAGATAATGCTACAAGATGGAAACAACTGGAAGGGAAATAAAGCAGCAGGTCGGTTTGGGACGAAGTAGGTTACTAAGAAATGGAAACTGTTTTCTAAGAATCGACCATGTGTTCATGTAACTGTTAATCCAGATTCTACCCACTAGGAAACTTGTATTCAAGAAGCGGGCTTGAACCTAAATCCAACCCTTTTACAGACGAGTTCAGCAGCCAAGAAAGCGATTCCGAGGAGTATCCTCACAGTGCCGTAGAGTCAATACCCTCGCCATCGATACAGAGCAGTCCTATTCTAGAGACAAATCGAACACCGAAAACGCCGGGTACGGCCGGTAGATGCCGAGCCTTGTACACGTATACAGCGAATATGTACGACGAGCTGACAATACATCCAGGTAAGACACTAGAAAGAATCACACGTAAACCTGGTTCCAACGGTCGACATTTTTTTCAATCTGAAAAGAAAGCTGAAAGCAAGTAACAACACGCCGAAAAAAACGAATGTCCAGAATAACATAGGCCAGACACAAAATCTAACCATGTTTTCGAAGAAACTGTTTTCATACTTCTTTCATTTTCTGTTTCCATAATGCTTTCGTACAACTCGAAGATCCTACAAGAAAAGGCCAAAAAGAAACTTCGTTACTGACTCGTGGCTCCAGGGGAAGGGGGCAGAGTGAAACAGCCTTCGGTTCTTTATTCAACATAGTTTCCATCACGAGAATTGGGCTTTCAGACGAGGCATTCCGAAAATGCAGTGCCCTTCCTTCCTGTTTGAATCGCGATGGTTTCCGAGGAGCGTCCGTGAGGAACTCTGCACCCCCCCCCCACCCTCGACTTATGTTCCGTTGGTATTTGGATTGCTCCGGAAGGACTAATTTTCTAATGCTAATTTTCGAATGCTAGAATCAATAGATAAGATAGATTAGATTTATTTACACTAAGAGCCAAGGCGTGAAGAGTTAAAACAAAATTTGTGTTGTTAATTAACAAACAACCCTTTTCGGGATCCCAAAACGTAAGTGGAGGGATACCTATGACATCGCAAAAGTTGTCCGTCCGTCCGTCTGTAAGCACGATATCTCTCGAAGGGAATGAGCTATTTCAATGAAAATTTGGTGTGAGGACTGTTTGGGTCAAGGGTAAGATCGAGTTCGTAGATGGGCTCTGTAGTCCCATATTTGGGGGTGGGGGAGGGGGTTCAAATTAAGGACAAACAAAATATCTTTAAACAGCTAATGTGATAGTCGATTATGGGGTAAGAAGACATGCTGAGCACGATGGTGAAAATTATTTTATCGCCGGACAAGTAGTCCGTCCGGAATCCGGCAAAAACCGGAAAGTTTGTTAAAAGTAAAAGTTTCATTTGAAGTTAATTAAATGTTTGATTTAGAGGTAAGAAGACATGCTGAGCCCGATGGTGAAAACCATTTTCTCGCTGGACGAGTAGTTCGTCCGGAATCCGGCAAAATCCGGAAAGTTGGTTAAAAGTAAAAGTTTCATTTGAAGTTGATTAAATGTTTGTTGTAGGGGTAAGAAGACATGCTGAGCATGATGGTGAAAATCATTTTCTCGCCGGACAAGCAGTTCGTCCGGAATCCGGCCAAAACCTGAAAGTTGGTTCGAAGTAACAGTTTCATTTGATGTTGATTAAATGTTTGATTTAGGGGTAAGAAGACATACTGACCCCGATGGTGAAAACCATTTTCTCGCCGGACAACTAGTTCGCCTGTAATCCGGCCAAAACCGAAAAATATGTTAAAAGCAAAAGCTTTATCTGAAGTTGATTAGATGATAGATCTAGGGGTAAGAAGAGAGGCTGAGTCTGTATATGATGATCATTTTTTACCCCTACACATAATTAGTCCGGAATCCGGTGGAATCATGCTATTAATGCGGGAAACTGGTTGTCTGAATTTTGAGAAGTTTTTGCTAGAAGTCAATGGGCCAAAGCCGCTGATAATTTGTTAAAAACAGAGCCTATTTTTACAGTACAGTTCATTTTGTATGTGTTTTGGATGTGCTGCAATCCACAGTGCAAGGTGTGCCTTAACACTAGCCTATGGCTGAATTCATGGTTCAAGTCGGCCCTAGACGCTCACCGGCTGCGGAAAAATGTCAGCATAGGATCGGGCTGCTGGTACACAGGAAGGACGACATAACTGGAACAACCATCCACTGACGCTAACCGACATGCACGCCGAATATTGTCCTCGCACCGAGGAATCACTCACCACTTTGCTTCATAATTGCATGCTTGATCGAATTACATGTACAGTGATGACATACATATTAGACTGAGCTCCAGCAAAGCAACTCAGTTGCAAACTCAAAAGTTTCAGAACCCTTTCAAACGAAAATGCTCCAGGTTCGGCAAGTTGGGAATAAATTTCCGGGAAAGCACTCAATAAGGTTTGTTTGGCAGAGATAGACAGACGGAACTCGAAAGGGTAATGGCTTCCCACGGCGGAAATTGCGAACGATGTGTCCTTTTCAAAGCCGATGGAACAAGACCAAGACTTCGATGGAATCCCAAACGGGAATATTTTACTGGACTTCTTCTTTTTTTTTCTACAAGACCTCTTTGTCTTCTCGGACAACCAAGCATGTTTAAAAGCACTTGAAACCCAGAAAAAATCAGCTATTGGAGATGGGACGCTTAAACGAAATTGATTGCTGTTGCAAGGAAATTAAATCACTTTTACGTGGGTCCCGGGCAGGCCCGTATCCAGGAGTTTATTTGGGGGGGGGGGGGGGGTTGCCTCTCGGAGGGGATTTTTGCCTGTGGGTCGCACAAAAAAGTATAAAAAAGACATATATCAGAGGGAAAAGCCTATAAAATGAGTATTTTTGTATGTTTCGGGGGGGGGGGGGGGGGGGGGTCAACCCCCTACCACCCCTGGATACGGACTTGTTCCCGGGACACTCTGGTATCCAATCGGCTCTTTAGATTTCCGGTGTACCCCAGTTTAAGATCGGAATATAAATTCTAGCAGAATCGAACCATTTAACTGGTAGTAAAACAAAGCAGATTGATGAATCCATTCTTATTGTCTTTATACAAACAGGAACAGCCTGATAAAGAAATGTATGGGAACTAATGAACTTTCCGTTTTCGCCGACTTCCGGTAAATCCGGCAAAACTTTCCTGTCACCTCACCGCTGGTTCGTAATTTCATCCGATAACATGACACGATGCTACCACATTTCAGGTTTCCGCCAGATTCCAACTAAGCAGAAAAACAAAGCAGACAGCTCGATTCAATATCTCGGACTATCCCGCTACAGATACTCAAAAACCCCTAATAAAAAAATTAGCACCACTGAAATTCCGGTTTTTGCCGGATTACGGTCTAATTCCACTCAGGTAGGAAAATAAAGCTAAGTACTCTGAGCTAGCAAGTTTTAACTTTCGATAGCTTTACAACTTTACTTGACAGCTTGGCAAACTTTAACTTCTCACAATTTTTTTATTTTTGCAGAATTCCGAGTGAACCACGAGTCTGGTGCGAAACAAAGCTAAGATGTCTCTAGCCGACTAAAAAAAAAAAATTCCGTTTTTGTCGGACTCTTCGCGAACTCATTTGACCGGCACGGAAAAAAGCTCATATACAGATTCATCATTCTCATACCCAAATCGACAATCATAATTTAACATTTGTTCGCCCCTTTCCTTGAAACACCCTCCCCCCCCTAAATTATCAACGAATTTGGCATATAGGGTATCCTTGGACCCACCAGATCCTCCCGCAAAATTTGAACAAACTTACTCAATCCCTTCGAGAGTTATCGTGCTAACAGACATACGGAAGGACATAGTTTCCGAAGGCATAGGTATTCCCTCACTAGCGTTCGGGGATCCCAAAAATGGAATTCTCATCGAGCTTTTCCCGTTGCTTATTTTCGAATAATTTGGTGGGAGAGACAGTGGGATCCGATCGAAGTAAAGGACGTTAGCGGGTCAAATCACTTGGTAACAAACGGGAAAATAGAACGGAAAAGTAAACCACAAACGATTATGTAAACTATGGAGGGGTCGCAGACCTAAATGGGGTTCTTTTCGCTATTTTTACTATATCACTCAATCTTATATTTTTTGTTTTAATGAACGAACTGTGACCGAAACGCGGAATAATGCAGACACCTGATCAAAGTTTTCAACGGGATCCCAGAGGAACATATTTATCGGACTTTTTCATCCAGAAAGTTTGGTCGTGTAGAATTTTCTCTTCGTAAGAGTAAGCATGTTAATATCCCTAATCACTCGCTTAACCAGATCCGTTTGTTAATTTCTACTTTCTAATTTCTCATTTAGCCCAGATTACGACCAGCAATCAATGCGAATCAAAAACTCACAGAATAGTGAATGAATGAAATTTTTTATTACCCATCAGAATTGGCCCAGGAGGACATAGACCGAGTAGGTAAAATAAAAGAAAAACAAGACAACATTCTTTTAGTCTGTGTTCTTTATCGATATCTACATTACCTTTTACATTTTATTAAAAGATTTTGTTATATCTGAAATTTTCGGTTTACATTAGTTTCCGATCGTACAATTTACCCGATGAACTAAGCAGATAAAGAATTCAGTCTTTCTATCCTTATACAGAAATGAACAGCAGCTGGTCAAAGAGATTTATTTGAACTAATGAACTTCCGGCTCCGGCCGAACTGTCGACAGATAGATTTTCTGTGTCAACTTTCCCATGTGTCAAAACTCGCAACACACGATGAAGACAAGACGCCTACCGACTGTCTGCGGCAGTTGCTTCTCGTCCAAAAGAAAAAGAAAACGTCAGGCTAGAACCCGACTTGATCAGACCATGTTTTGATCAGAACTTTGACTGCACAAGTATGCTAAGTACTCTATATGACTAAGTCCAAAATACGCCAGTGATCCTCACGAAGGAGTAAGCGTGTCCGTAACTACTCAAACTCAAGGCTCAAATCCTGCGTCAAGCAATCCCTGCTATCTTTGGGAGCAGCTGTGACACCACATCTTCTTTTCTTCCGCTAGGTACCCGGAGAGGCCGGAGATTTTGCATCGGCAAGGAGAGATAGTCATTAACAGTATACAATCAGGCACTCACGCGCGTAGACAATCACAACTTCGGTCCACGCGATTCAGGCTCGCGATTCTCAACCCGTGTTTCGTCACAAGTCGTTTTTACGGAGCGCATCCTAAGGCAGGTTCCATGTTCTGTGGCTTCAAGCGTTTTTAGCTCCCGTGTTTCTTACGACACCGAATCCAAACACAAACGGATTCGGTAGAGTATCAAATCCTGTGCCGGGTTCTCTTTACGGGCGCTGAAAACGGGTGACAGCGCAACGTGTTAGGATTCCAGTCCAACACGCTAATTGCTGAAAACGCAACTATTATTTTGGGATGTTGTTCCGGGGCTCCTGAAAGTAGTGGGACCAGTTGCTTATTTGGCAATCCGCCACCGAGGGACCCCTCCCTTCCCCTATGCCAAAATCCACTTCGTCATGACCCCGATCATGCCATTATTTCCTATATGGCACTGGTGAAACCTCCCAATGTCCAAACCATTACACTAATAGGGTCCTTTCCACACTCGTTTCTATCAGATTCCTATCCCAGCTCCTTCCCCTAGAGCAGTACATCATAAGATCCCTTCCCTATTAAGATGTCAGACAGGTTCTCAGCCTTTGCTTTTGTACCTTTGGCCCTTATAACGACATGCCGGGATTCCTTGTTATCCCATCTCTTAAATCAGGGACTTGCGCTATTACCACAATCCCCTCGCGTTGAAAGGGACTACGAGGTGTAAAGGAGGATAAGCGTGAAAAAAGGGACCTTATAATGCAGACAAATGATGATCCAATCCGGGACAATGGGATAGGGATTTGTTATGTTGCAGTGCGGAAGAAAGTCTCTGTATAGGAAGATAGGTGGTCCTAGGTCGACAGACACATCTTTGCATGGTTGGGGAAGAGAATTCGTCCCCCAGGTTCAGATGCTTTAGAATTTGAGGATTAATTTTGTCTTCCCGGTATACGAGATCCCCGCTCTGTATAGGAAGATAGGTGGTCCTAGGTCGACAGACACATCTTTGCATGGTTGGGGAAGAGAATTCGTCCCCCAGGTTCAGATGCTTTAGAATTTGAGGATTAATTTTGTCTTCCCGGTATACGAGATCCCCGAACGCAAATCGTACCGTTGAAATTTGTTTCCACTCAAGTTTAAAGGGAAAAAAAAGAAGCAGACTACTTCTAATAGTACCATAGTCTGGAAGAAGTTTCGTTATAAGCAGACCATTCGCGGACGATTTGTAAAGCTTCCTAAATTACGAACATTTTCTTTTGTATTTATTTGTTTGTAGGGGGAATTTGATGTGTTCTGCAATGCTATATTGATGTGCGTGACATATCCTGATAGGATAAGAATTTCCGGGACAAGGATCAAGCAAGCCTACTTCTCTAAAAGTCGATCGAGAAGGAATAGGATAGAGATTCCGAGAATGTGTTTGCCAGTGAAACAAAATAATAATCAGCTGCGTTGTCATTTGGTGAACATTGGTCACGCAAAAAGTTCCGGGATTAGCATAAAGACAAGAATCAGTTCTTGAAATCATTTCTCCCCAAGGATTCTTGGAAACTTTGTCCTTTTTCCAAAATGACTCGAATTTTTCCATCAGAGGTCTCTGGATCGATTCCAATCAACACTGTCCTCCAAGCTTTGCCCAGAGGAAATAACTTTTGTCGGAAAACTTTGTCACAGGTCATGACATATTCCGTGATCCAAGTCACCATCGATAACCAATACGTAGTACTTGCACGAAAGGATTGGAAAAATAATAATTTTTACACGCAAACATGCCAGCCAATATCCTTTTTGGGATCCCAAAACGTAAGTGGAGGGATACCTATGACATCGCAAAAGTTGTCCGTCTGTCTGTCTGTCTTTGAGCACGATAACTCTCGAAGGGAATGAAATATTCTGATGAAACTTGGTGGGAGGATTCTTTGAGGCAAGGGAAAGGTCGAGTTCGTAGATTGGCTATGTAGCCTTACATTTAGGGGTGGGGAGGGGGGTTCAAAATAAGGGAAAAACAAAATATTTTGTAACAGCAAACGAGATAGTCGATTAAGGGGAAAGAATACATTTTGAACACGAATATGAAAACCATTTTTTCGCCGGACAAGTAGTTCGCCCGGAATCCGGCGAAAACGAGAAAGTTTGTTAAAAGAAAAAAAGTTTTATTTGAAGTTGATTAGATGTTCGATTTAGGGGTAAGAAGACATGCTGAACACTTATGTGAAAACCATTTTCTACCCGGACAAATAGTTCGCCTGGAATCCGGCCAAATCCGGAAATTTTTTAAAAGTTAAAGTTTTATTTGTAGTTAATTATATATCCGATTTAGGGGTAACAAGAGATTCTGAATCCGTGTACGACAATAATGTTTTACCCGGACATACAGTTCGCCCAGAATCCGGCTGGAACCGGAAAATTTGTTATAAGTTAAATTTCTATTTGAAGTTGATTAGATGTTCGATATAGGGGTCAAAAGATATGCTGAGTTCGCTGTTTAGCTTTCTTTTTCGTCGGACAAGTAGTTCCGGAATTCGGCCGAATCTGGAAATTGGCAAAAGTAAGGCAGGAAGTTTTTGTCAAAAAAGATATGACTTATAGGGGTAAACACACATGCTGAATCCATATCTGAATTTGGTTTTCTCAGACAATTAGCTATTTGGCCTTCATCTCTTTCCGAATTTTAATAGTAAACTTTTCAAGGAGTCTGGCCGAAAAGATCTGGCGAAGACAAGACCCAATTGTCTGGATCAAATACTGAATTTTTGGGATCCCATCGAACCTTTGGTCTTGTTTTACACGAATCTGGCGTATCGATCAAAATCTTCAGTCGCTCGGAGCTTTTGCCTTATCTAAAAGAGCCCACGAATAATTCTTGGTTCATTTCTTCAAAAGGGCCACTCGCAGCCAGTCATGAACTTCTGCTCAGACAAACTGGGTAGCTTTCTGTGGCTCCAACCTTAGAAGGGCCACGGCCAGAGGCCAAAGTAATAAATGTAAAAACTTTAATGTGTAAGAAAATGACTAAACGGTAACTATTTTCATTTAAAATTTTGCTTGTCTATTTTCAAGTACGAGTCAAAGTAAGTGAAGTAAAAACGAGTATTTAAAATTGTTTTTTGTTAAATTTACCAAAAAGGGGTCAATTGTCTAAGGGCCCTGGATTTCTTTGTCCGAGCACCGTCGCAGAAAAAAGCCACCTGTTGTTCACAAGAGCACATTTCTTGCAAGAACTAAGTTCCACTTTTGCCTCGCTGCTTAGAGCTTAGAGCTGGTGTACATCCTTCCCACTGGAAGATGAACCTGACCCGCAGCACTAAAAGCCCATGATTTATCCACCCTGTTCATGGTAAAGAGGGCATGCCCCTCCCTATGCTCCACTGTCGCAATCTTCAACCCCATTTGTGAACAATATCTCGTGTGTGTGTTTTTTTTTTATCTCCAATATGGCTAAATTATCTTTTTTTATTTCATTAAACATTTGTATGCCTCAGTTTCAAGGAATGGTCAGTTGTTGCAGCTCTGCCTCAGAGAACTTCTTTAACCGCCACTACCCCCTGATGTCCCTCCATGGCATGGCAATCCCAATGCTTCACTGTTGAAGAACCCCATTTGTGAACGTCTCGCGTATTTTTTTTTTTATTCAATCAAAGACTTTTACGCATCCGTTTCAAACAGTAATAAATAAACAAATTAGCCTCTGTTGACAGTCGCTCCAAATCTTCCTTCTTCAACCCCTACTCCCCCCTCTGAAACTAAATGGGCCCAACCGACATTTTGAGAGTCACCCACCTCCAAACGACTGGCCAGGCGACAAATCGGGAAGGTGGTTACATAGAAGTCTACGCGGACCGTCGGACGTGTTTTCCCTACCAACTCTTGCTACAAATGGCCGGCTGTTTCAGCGAATAGCCCACTTGCTCGTGTACACTGGGACGTTGGGGCTGTATTTTCGCCAGCGAAGTTGACCTATTAACCCTCCGGGACTGACGGAACGTTTTTTTTTCAGGCGACGTAATCAATATCCACGACAAACAAGAGGATGGCTGGTGGGTCGGCGAGTTGGACGGGAATATTGGAATATTCCCTGCCACCTACGTTGAAGAGCTTGAAGACTGAGTGACAGCGATTTCAAATCTGTGAGCCAAGTCGAATCTGAGTGTGATCAAGCTGAAAGGGGATCTTGTGGAAACTGATTGAATTTTCCGAGTGGCTGCAGCGCTCAACGAAGTGCAAGACAGAAACGAGAGAATATGTGAAGAAGAAGGAAACAGTCGGAATTCTAAGCCTGTTAACAACGTATAGTGTGAAACTATGGGAGGTTTGGCCCCTGAATGGAACAAACGCAAGTGATTGAAGTGATTATCATCTCACAATAGCAAGCAACCGAGTGGAGCGAATCCGAAAGGGGGGTCCGGAAGTGGGGTTTCATCATTCTAGTGATGAACAACCCTTCTCTTGGGAAGTAGAACCACAGCCCATGATTCGCAGAGATGGGGTCAATTGCGTCTTGTTTTAGCCAGCATGTGCAAAGACCCCGCGTGGCAGACGCAACATTGTTTTTCCAACGTTAATGCCAACAATACCGTCGAGACTACACACGAGTAGTTAGAACCGCAGTCTACGGCAACCCTGGGTGAAAGTTCTGCAGAGCAAATATTTGGCAACCGTGCTGTGATACATTTTTAATTAGAATTTTCCTTTATGTCTTGGAAACGAGTGAGAAGATGCTGGTGTCCCCAGCATTGATCCGAGGTTTCCGGAGCTAGCGGGCTGTCCCAGTCGGACTTGGTTTTATTTTCGGTACGCCTGTTGCTCACGTTGGAGGCTTGCCCTGCGCCAAAAGTTCTAGTTTCCGTAGTGCAGCAAACTAGAGATGACGCAAAATAAGTTAGTGCGTGAAAGTTTAATTGGAGGATTTAGCTTTGATGGTGACTCTTTCCCCGAGTGTAGTGAACTTGATACAACTTCCGAGGTGATTGCCTACAAAGCTGAAAGGTACGATTACAACAGTGGAACTTCTTTTCTTAGCCTTACAAGGGGTCAGGTCATTCGTATACCTGGCGTTCGTGTACCAAATGCGCGACTGCTGTTTCCGACAAAGCTCCCGAAAATCAAACGAACATAAGAATTCATCAACCATATTTTGCCTTCATTATTTCAGTTTTCAAACGACTTAATGCATTCAGCTAATTAGACTGAAAAGCCCTTAGCAATTCCACGACCAGCGCCGGCTACTTTGAATACCAGCTCCAAAGGCTGCTTTTCTCAGGTCAAGAAGTTTGAGAGACCTTCAAAACCTCCTCCAGAATCCTGTAATTCCATTTCGCTGATGGGCCGTTCCGAGAATTAAGACTCGTGAAGAAACTGAAATAAGGAAATGTTATCTTCGATTTCTCTCCGTTCAGTCCCGGATACTACTGTAATTAATGACAGTCTCCGTTAACGATGGGATACCGTAAAAGAGAAAACTAGCTTCACCTTTAGTATTCTAAATAAAGGTACTAGCACAATAAGGTCGTAATCGGAAGCACATGCGGGGGTTGTGCTAAATGTATAGAATAATGTGTTATGGGAGGTAATATTTGGAATTCTTGACTTCACACCTCAAATGAAGAACCTGTTGTTATGAAATGGAAGTTGTTGTCCTAATTTTTCGCGTTTAAGTTGTCATGAAACATTGGTTCTAGAATGCTTCACGATTGCTCGTTCCGATGTTATACAATCGTCTGTTTATCCTGCTATTATACCGCTTCTATCTGGGAGCTATTGTGTTTAATAGCGTTGATTATAATAAATCTTTTATCGTTCTCAAGCTGCTTTTAGACAGAGGAATGGCGAACAGACACTATTATATTGGGTAAGGAAAACTTTGCCATCAAGTTTTGTGATCAGACATGCACCCTCAAATCACATATAAGCCTTTGATATTCAATCAACTGATGTTTACGAGGAATAGAGGCGTATATTCAAGCAATGTTTACAACGGATATATGTCAGCTACGATTCTTCATCAGCGATATTTAGGCGTTTGACTCTTCGAGACAATTCAGTAAGCCTGGGGGGGGACAAAGATCAATTGTGATGTATCCCTGGTTTTTTATTAAAGGACGCCTGAACGATGAAACCATACTTGAACACACCATGGAGAATGCATTTACAGACATAGCCACGGAGAGCATTCTTCTCCTGAGCTTGACGTTTTCAAAAATAGGGTTGTTCGTTTCTGGAAGTTTGCGCATGCAGGCTCCAAGACAAAAAGCGCAATTCATTTAAATCGTGTACAGCGCTGGCCGGATCGTCTTTGAATTTCTTCTAGATATACGTTTGGGCTTAACTGGTTAAAAAATATTCCAGAAGAAGGGTTGATTGGATACATTTGTTCATTTCTAAAATTGTTCGGTACTGAAATAAGGACAGATTCACACTATTTCGTATTTGGATTTGGTTTTCTGCAGGCAATGCTAACGGAAGTCATACAGATAGGGATAATACTTGGTACTCTTCATTGAGGTGTCCTTTAAGACCCAAAATTTAATAAATTTTTTGGGCGTAAACTTAAAGTAGTTTTCGAATGTAATTAAAGTAACGTCAATGCTTTGTATCTCGTCTTTTGAAACGTACTTAGGATCCATAAAACATAAAATAGTGCCACTATGGAAGGTGTAGTGCCCCTCCGAGATTCAGCGCTCGGGGGGGGGGGGGGCATGGACCCCTTGCCACCATAGAATGGCGCCTCTGGCAACTCCCTGACAATGCTAGTACGTCTCAGCAAGCAATTTGAGACAGAGCTCCTGTTCCTGTCAATTTACATTACACTTTAGGTTACCCCCCCCCCCCCCCTCTCCAACACCGGATATCTGTTAATAAATAAGGTAACTGGGGTTTGAGAATACGGTCGACTGAAGAAATAGGTTGGACTTCGTATTAGAAACCTATCAAGATTTTCCGAACCAGAATGGGCTAAAATAGAACATTCGTGGGAAAACAAAGGATGATGTAGACTGAAAGACTGAATGAGGCAGAGTGCTTAGTAGTAGGACTAGTAGGTACTGAGCTATATTGCTAAGGGTGCCAATAGGACCTTGAAGGTTCTGTAGAACAGAACGCGAATAGATCTGAAAAGAAATGGATCCCCAAATCAAATCTGGGGTATTCTTCTCATTCAAATCAGTTTTTCCGGGAAAAGCTAAGGATACAGGTTGCACGACCTGGGAAGATTTGCCGGACTTCAGTTCAGTTATAGGTTGAAACGATCGGAGGAAACGATTTCGTTTAGTCTAGTCCGATCCTAAGATCCAGCATGTTGCTTTCCTCTTCTATGATATGCTATTTTATTGCAAAAACCTCAATTAACAAAAATAAAAAATCAAGCCCCTAACAAGATCCACATATAAATTGTTTAATTCGTAAATTTCTGACTTCGACCGATTTCCGGCCGAACTATCCGTTCGAGGCAAGAACTACTTGATTCAACGTGTGCTTTTGTAGGCAGGTCAACCTTCCAATCAATAAGACATGATAGGTTTTGTTCCGTTCCTAAATTTGTAGGCCCCTCTCCCACTCTTAAATGTTGAGGCAAAAATATCCTTTTCGCGCTCGACTTGACCTGAAGATTCCATGTACCCCAAAAATGTAATAAAAAGTTCGGGAGCTAATGTGATCACAGAGAAATAGGACGGACTGAACTCGGGACCGAAAGATTTAGGATGTCACAAATATCCTTCACTCTCATTTGGGATCCCATAAACTCTGAAGTGAGGAGAGGTATATGTATTATAGGGTCTCGAGCCGAGCATTGATGTGAAAAGACATGTGCCGTTCGTTTTAAGCACGTAGGCCTATTAGCGCCTGGCCGATTGCATGTAACCACTTGAATCTAGAAACTATAATAGCATAACGATGAGAAAATTTGAAAATGTAGCTACGGTATAGTAGTTACGACTTTTCACTGCGTAGAGCCAAGCACGGCTTATGTATCGTTTACATGGACAAGAAAACGCGTCAAGTAGAAAGGAATTCCGGTCGACTCGGAAGGATTCCGTTCGTTACGACGACTAGAAAAAAGTCTAGCGGGACGTGAATCCTTTCATGATGAAAGGAATTCCGGTCTACTTAAAAGGAATTTCGTTGGCGGCGCTGGTAAGAAGATTAAAAAAAGTCTAGCTAGCTTTCGAGAGCAGCAGTCATCAGTACTGATGTCACAAATGCTCTCAAGATTTTTTTTTTATTGGCTAGTGAATTTACTGACACTATTTACTCTTCAACTATTGTAAAATATTTGAATACCGCTTTAAGCTATGTGCACACTCAGCTGTCGCATCCGATAATACGCATACCAAATTCGCGTCATTATGGAGAAATTTGCATGTGATGCGTCAACATATTGTAGCGACGAAGGAAATTCGCATCCGGCTGCGAAACTCAGCCTGTGTGTACCTTTACGGTAAATCTTACGGTCAGAAGGTCCACCAGGCATAAATGCAATTCATAGTAATCGGCCAAGCGCATTAATCAAAAGATAGAATGACAAAGCTCATCCCATCCATGCAACCCTTCGTCAAAAGGTACAATATGTTTATTTTCACAGAAAGCTGTCAGATGGACGAATAGCTCCGATCACCATCATCGAAACCATCACCATCACAAGACCCATAAAGGTACAGACCAGATTACATCCAATGCATGTTAGTACGGTATACGGTAGAATACGATGAAATTTAACCCTAGCAAATATGTGCAACCAATAGTTCAAGTAAAACAAAGACAAATTAAAGCCACGCTCTATTTTCTTCTTTGCTTTTACACAATCTAACGGTAAAATTACGACGTCCGAAGTCTTACATTTCTTTTATTTTCGTGACTGTCCGAAGCGTAATAAAGATCCTTCGAAAGAAGGGCAGACATGCCATACAAAAATCCGATACAGAGGGAAGAGTAAGGAAAACAATAACAAAAACATGATTTCTTGACCGAACTGCATCTCGGGAACTGCCCGCGTGACGAACTGACTTTTAAAGAAACTGTATGTAGGACGGATTGTCTCTGGGTCCGTTGGGGAATACACCCTGTTATGCCCGGGCCCCACTATAGTCACACCTAGTAATAACGCCGGTAATAAGGCCGTCTTACGGTCGAAATTGGGAAGAAAAGACGCTGAAAACGTAAGATTGTCGAGATGAAAAAATCCATCTCCGCCATTTTGAAACGTATCTTTCGAGTGTTTGGACCAATCACAGACCCGAGTCGCTGATTTTAGCCAGTTTTGTTTACGTTCGAGTGATGATGGTGGTATATGTATCTTGAATTTCTTCGTTCCAGGTGTGACCAGGATGAAACGTAAGAGTGGGTAATTAACCATATTAACGAACCAAATTACGTACAGGTGTGGCTGAATGTGGCCCGGGCATTAGCGAACAAAGTGTTCAAATGAAACGGTGGAATTTTCAGATCTTTCTTGATGCCTAGACGAGGCGTTCAGGTAAATCAGCAAGATCCAGAGACCGCCCGGGTAGCGGCCGACAGGGTTTGTGTTGGGAACGGCTGTGAGATTTGTATGGCATACAATGACCGATTCTGGGACCGTTTAGTGGAAGAATTTGGGTTTCTCGCTATCTGTTTGAGAAGAATAATGGCTGGAATACTGTGCAGAATGTGACTATCAGCAGGGACCCATAAATTTCCTGTAATGACTCGCCATTCAGGGGGCTTGTCAATAAGAGATTTCTGATGCGCTCTTGACCGAGCGTCAGATAGTTCGAGAAATACCCATAGTAATAAAATAACCGACTATACAGATAGACAAAATTTTTCGCAGCTGTTGTGCTGAACTAGGAATGTTTTTCTGTAACGGAAGAGTATAGGTCGACCGGAATCCGGCTGGTGCCGGAAAATTTGTCATAAGTTAAATTTTTGTTTTTAAGTTGATTAGATGGTCAGTATTGGGGAAAGAAGATACGCTGACTTCGTTTTTGAGCTTTCTTTTTTCGCCGGAAAAGTAGTTCCTGAGTTCGGCCGAAACCGCGAAATTGGCAGAAGTGGCAGGAAGTAAACACACGTTCTGAATCCATATCTGAACTTGGTTTTCTCAGATGATTAGCTATTTCGCCTTAATCTGTTTCTGAGTTTTAATAGTAAAAATGGATTTGGCTAACACAAGACCCAATTGTCTGGATCAAATATTGAATTTTTGGGATCCCATCGAAACCTTCGGTCTTGTTCTTCCTGGAGAGGTTATGTGTGTGTAAGTGATTTAATAAGTAGCCTATGTGATAAAGATGTTAGTACCGCCTTTGCATAGCTATAATATGCATAATTCATCCATTCACTGATGAGGGTGATGGTTATGGGGACTAAGAGTAATTCAACCACATTGTGACTTTGAACTGGAATATAGACAAAATACGCTTATCGTCTCCGTGGTCGTCTATTCCAATCGTTGGAGAAACAGCTTCACCAACCATCATCTCCCTAGTCTTGCTCAAGACAGAAGGCAGAACAAGTTATGCAAGAGGCCTCGAGTCTACCGCCAAGACCGGACGGCACCGAAGGCTCGTCGGTTAAAATGATTAAGTAAAGTGATCAGTTAAAACGATTAATTCAAG
Source organism: Branchinecta lynchi (assembly GCA_023053575.1). Classification (NCBI taxonomy): domain Eukaryota; kingdom Metazoa; phylum Arthropoda; class Branchiopoda; order Anostraca; family Branchinectidae; genus Branchinecta; species Branchinecta lynchi. The sequence continues at coordinate 16,588,882 of JAKZAP010000008.1, forward strand.
TTCAAGTTCAAGTTCTTTTTATTAGCAAACTTATGTATACAAAACTAACATAGCACTAACGTATACAATACAATCCCAAGGGCTCTATGGCCCGTTGATTGGGAGACATATCATAATACGCTGTCTGTGCTTTAAACCACTCTACTCGCTATTTCGGTATAACTATAACATTTCCTTCCACCTAAGTGCCATAAACTATGACAAAACTGCACATGTATTCAGTTCCTTCGGGTTGATGACTCGAGTCTCACCTAATGGTGAGTCACAACAGAAATTGGGTTCGTGTGAATCAAGCTGAATACTGGACTGGGACTGAAAAGCCCAGGTTTGGATATAGCCTTTAAAGGAACCCTCGCACTATTACCTCTTCAACTTACAATATTTTAAAATATTTGATTACTTTAAGCTGTGCTTTCAACAAAAAACCCACGGTTTTGGCTGTTTTAAGCCTTTTCCCAGGCTCGTTGACCTATAGCGAAAACAGGGAAACAATTTACATAACCGGTTTTCTGATTGAAAAACTTCTCGCAGACAACCGACAACACCGTGATACACATCGAAGGTAGAAAACACGGCAAGTGAGAAAACCAGCACTGTTAGAGGGTTTAGAATGTATTGTACGAATTCTCCGGGTTTAGATATATATGGAGTGATTATAGAAGTAGGCTGCGTTAGTATTTTAGGTAAGACAGGTCCTTCAAGGAGAATCCGCTGTTGAACACACACCATTCAAATTTACAGCAATCATGATGCTGAATTCCTGCTTGGCTAGAAAGCTTTCTCTCTCTCACAAAACGCTCCAGAGGCGGCACCGCGTCGCAAGCTACGTCACAGAGAGCGCTTCCAGAGTTCCCGTTCACCTTTCCATGGGATTTGTTACTAGCCTCACACAGTTCCCTTTACAAAGTTGTTACATCATTACTGAATGAAGATATTTGGATAACAAAACTATGTGCTCAAGATGGCAAGTTCTATGTCAAACGCATTAGTTTCTCATAACAAGTCACGAGCTGACATCCACAGATTGAGCTGAAATAGTGATTGAGATAGTTGGCATGACCGTAGAGTGATGGATGAGGCAAAGAAGGCCTGGGTATAGATTTCGCCGAGACTGGTCATATTTGGCTCTATCTCACCTATATCTGTATACTCGGAGTACTCCGGACAAATATGCAAAAAGACTCAAACTTATAAACTCACGACTGAACCCTCCGAGTTACGCTGGACCTATGATATCTGAATATACACGTTGATTTAGTCCTAATTAGATTTGGGTTCTGTAATCATGTACTCCCATCAACTATGACTCCTGCCTCAGCACACTACGCCACCGAAATATTGCATAGAACTTTAAAACTAAAACCAACCAATCAGGCCCGTATCAATCAATTTATTTCGGGGGGGGGGGGGGGGGGGTGCCGGCGGGTCGGACAAAGAAGTACAAAAAGACACAGATCAGAGGGAAAATCCTATTAAAAGGATTATTTGTGTATTTCGGGGGGGGGGGGCAACCCCCTAACCCCCCTGGATACGGCCCTGCAACCAATGTTAAAGTTTAACAGGAAAGCAAGCTTATTTTTGTACCGTGGATTTAAACAAACTGAATTTTGCCTCCGCTAAGGGATTTCTGATAATTTTACTTTTTTTTTCGTCTTGGGTTCTGGTAGTGACGTGCAGAATACACATTGCTGGCCTGACAAGAAAAAGTTCATCCCGACGCGGAGAACTTAAATTTTAAAAACAAAGTGTATTTCAATGGCGAATGAAGCGAATCTCAGGAAATGATCGATTCCAGATTGTGAGGTCACTTCCGAAGAATGTCAGCTATTGCGTTTGACCCGAGAAAAAATTATTTTTCACCAGTCGTCTACCGTTGCAATTGCTAAATATGTCAAGCATATAGGCACATAAAGGTGCCGCCAATCCGAAAGAAAAAGTTCGGCTTACGAAAATCAGTTATATGAATAGCGCAGCAACTAAGTAACGCGTTTTCATCGGATCTTCAAGCACAGTTCAAGCCTATTCAAGAGAATAAGTGATGGGTCGACCGTCGTATCTCAGCCCTGTTTGGTTAAAGTTTTAAAGACAGATGCCCTAAAGGACGGAAGTTCACCTCACAGGCAGTTGGATAGTTTTGAAATCATATGACAAAAAAATTGAAGGTTTTGAAAATCAGTTGGTAGTTTGTTCCTCTATAAAACTTGACTGCTTGAAATTTAAGGGCTGAAAAGTTATGTTGTTGTTTTTTTTCATTACGTTTTATTAGGAAATTTTCGAATAGGTCAATGGTAATGAAGATAAATTTATTTAATAATTTTAAAGATTGATAGTTGATATTATGAGAAATCATAATTTTATGAAATTTTTTAAATAATGTTTTGAAACTTCGCATCAGTGTAGGCTATATGACATTAATAAGGAAATATTAGGGTAATTTAGTATTTAATCCCATCGAGGCAGGAGTAGACATAGCATCAAGCTGGTGTCAGATCCAGTTTGAAGCATACATTATTCCCGAACTAATGTTCGTGATCCGGATGAAACTTGAAACTGAAATGTTTATTTTCCACGCGACATACGAACCAGGCATATGGATAAATTAAATACTGAATTTCGCACAGTGGGCGTGGGCTGTGTCACATGAGTCTCCTTTTCCTCGCATGCGATTTATCCGTTAATCTTTCTGGTTTGTTATTTGAAGGTATTTCCGTTTCACGTGGGAAATCGTCGAGTTCGCTATTTGATGGAATCGCACACGCTCAATGTTCTTGGCATTTGCATATAAACAGTACAGAAGAAGATCAGTCAAATGTTGGTACCCGACAGGGAAACTGTGGTTTAATGTTTGATTTAGTGACAGAGAATGATCTATAGGCCATCAAAAAGAAGTTATGCATGTTCTCATGTAAGTAACTGACGAAAAATCAACGATGATGATGATAAATAATTGCGTCACTTTGCCCTCGTGACTCCTCATACATGGTACCAAGAACAAATAAGCACCTGAACCTCTGTCTCCCTATCTCTGTAAGACGACCATGCGAAGTCGAATAAATTCCTGTCCGATGGATACGAGCGAGGGTAGAACATCACAACTCGCTACCTCTACAAACAGCTATTTCACAGTAAAGTTCAGAGAAGAAATTTGAAGAGTAAAAGCCGATTGGTTGTCTACCCCGTTCATTCCATACTCTTGCCTCACCGGCCGTGTTTCGCTATTCGCGGTGCACATCATGATCCCGACGATTTTGGCAAGAAACTCGTTCGAGAGAAAAAACGGTTCCGTTTTTTTATAGTAGTCAACGCGCCTGGACAAAAGCTTGAAATAGCCAAAGCCGTGGGTAATTTGTTGAAGGCAGAGCAACCTTTTAAATTATTCCACTATTTAAAATACCGTATTCGAACACTGAAAGCAGGATTCCAATATTGTTTGTTCAAAGCTTTAAATAGGTGGCAGAATACTCCTAATATAAAGTAAACATTGGCGTATGTCCAAAGCAAACTGATGGACTCATCAAGTTGAAATCATACAAGTTTTTTTGGGAGGACCGAATGGTATTAAATACCAACACGGAAACCATACCTTGACCTCAGCGTAATCAGAGCAGATTCTTCGTATCATAAGTGATATGTGTTATTACTATTGCACCTATAAGCCGAAAATCAACTTCAAACTTAAGTGCTCAGATCGCCGCAAGGTGATTTGTAAATGTTACCGGCAATTTAGCTACACACATTAAACCTCATTAAACGGCGCAAGACGATGTTGCATCCAAAAGTGCAGGCGTGGAGTGTATCGAATAATTTAAGTTAATTATCTATATTAGGTGTGCCGAGACGTATGATGCATTCCTAGCCTAGCATAGTCTGCATGTTCTCAGAGTAGAATGCGAATGTATGCGCTGATGATATACAGCTTGATAATGTGGCATGTCCTCCTTAGATTGTTTGGATACTTTGAGAACACTTTGAGCTGTGTAATCCCCTAAATGCATTTGATGACTTTATTGTATTTTCTTTATGACCCTTCCTGCAACGGTATTGGGCATCAAAATCAGAACTATTCGGTAAAAGTTCTAAGTTAATTTGAAGCTTCTCCAATCGAGAATATTAATATTTTTGAATGTTAATATGTCAATAATGTTAAAATGTTCATATTTTTTTGTTCGAATTACCTGGCTATTAAATGAGCCCGGCATTACAATACTAGATAAGAATCTTTGTTTTAACCCCAATAATCTTTAAAGGACACAATGACTCAGTATGGTCTTAACGACGGCCGCAAAATACACCTTTTCTGCTAAAAACCGACTCCTCTACATAGTTATAGCAGGAAGTCCAGTAGCCTTTCCATCGACAAAAGTGTCATAAAGACTGAAAAAATCCACTCACAGTCACTTCAAGTGGCTAACCCTTTTGTTCACCATCTAGATACGGTTCGGCGACGCCGGGATTCTTAATTCATTCCATGAGCATAATGAATCAACATATTTACTTCAAAGATAACAGTAAGAACCCTACAGCGTTCAACCTGTCATGAGGGTGGGGGGGGGGGGGGGGGGGGACATAATGTGAAAAAATAAAAATGTGAAAAGGTTTTATTTATTCTATTTTACGTTTATTGATTACTGAGGGCGAGACTAACTTAAGCACAGCCTTTAAATAACTTGTTTACAAATTATGTGTGGTTTATTAATTTTTTTTATGAACTTTTTCGTTTCGGTCCGGAAAGGAAATCGTCTGGAAAATAATTCGAAACTCATAGACTGCCAGGGTGGTATTTGCACACATGCGAATTTCCATACTAAAGGAGTTATAACATAAGCATTCTAGCACTTGCAATGTCTAGACCCCCCCACCCCACCCAAGACCGCTGGGTCATCTAGCGGGTCGGGTCGGAAGCACCCGATATGGGGAGGATGGAATCATAGTTTCACCTTGGATCTAACAAAATGTTTTTATTGTACAGGCATATGGAAAATGTGTAGAAAAATTAAACTAATAATTTGCATTATCGATTTCTTTAAGTATTGTGTTTTCTGATTTTCTTGTTAATTCCAGGAAGTTCAAGAATTAAGGATGTCAACTAGATCACAATAAACAAACGCCGTAAATTATACTAAATTCGATATAGTGATTTCTTGAAGATTCTGCAACTGAGCTAAATAATATTCAGCTTCCGAGACCAAAAGATGTCAAACTGGCCGACGATTTCTTCTTCCGGCATATCTAAACGTCCACATGGTGAAATACTTAGTTGTTTTAATCATCTTACACGCCACTCGATCTTCTCGAAGGTTCTAGTAATCTTTTGACCAGCGACAGGAGATCAATGAATAGTTAATTAGCAACAGCGGATTGGCGTTCAGGAGTGAATTGTGTTCAAGTAATCTGTGAATAACGTTGGCTACCGTGAGGATTGTGGGGAAAATAAAGGTAATAGTGTGTTCATAAAAATTCGACCAATCGAAAAATCATGCTGTCTCCTGACATGACTCAAAGACTTTAACAATACTATTGCCAAAACCTTTTTTGTAGTTTACTATCCTGAATAATTCTGGCTGGGAAAGAATAGCTAATTATCATGAATACCAATTTTGTTTCTAGTACGGAAATGATTATTTCGGAGTTTAAATAAAGGAAGCATCATGTTATGAGTAGAGAAATTAAAGCCAAAAGCGCTCCTCGGGCGAAATTTGAACCCACGACCTTCGGCTTAAAAGGCACTGCTCTACCACCACTGAGCTCAGAGGGGATCATGCTGAAAGCAAATTCGTATGAACAGTTTACATCCCCATATCACGCGATTGATCACGCAAATACTGACAAATAAACACCAAGCCCCCGCCATGCGGGCCCTGGACTGTCTCAGAGGCTCCGACGTTGGGGTCTTAGAGCTTGGTCACATTGGGCTCAAAAAGCCGCATATTCCACTAACAACTGAAAATCTCTAGGGAACGTGAAATTTGATGGGCTTTGTAGCAGCTTGGGGATAATGAGCAGACTGCAATTAGGTGTCAACTAGGGTTCCTGCAACACAATTATACACGCTTTGCTCTGATTGAGCTCCTGAATTTAAAACGACAGGATTCAGAATTAGTTGTATCTTGTTCTTTTTCTTTTATTCTACTTTAGCAACCCAAAAAGCCAGGAAATGAGCCAAGTTTGACCAAGCTCTTAGACTTCTAAATTCAATTCAAATTTACTTCTAGTTTATTTGTCAGGGTTAAATTCCTTTGTATAACATTCGATCTTTATGTAGCCCTGGAGCATGAGGAGTATTCTCGCCGGTCCCCGAGGACTCCTCGGGTAATCGAGGGAGGAACGGCGAGAACAGAGGGAGTCACTCCAGGCGGACTCCGCGGACGGAAAACAACGAAAATACGGGGAATACTTCCAAAAATGCATTTTGTTAGAAAGGTGACGGAATTAGTCTGGATACACTTTATTTTCGATTTAGTTTATTCTGATTGTTTTTACTTAACTTTACAAAAAAAACATAGCCACAACGAAAAAGGTGCCTTTTTCTCAAAATATCTTTTAACAAGAGCTACAGCTCATATGGCACTTGTTACGAGTAGGCGGTACAAAAATATACATGAGAACGCCACAAAACACACCCGCCATCAGAATATACAGTTCGGGCCTCGTTATAGGATATGTAGTTTCACTCAAGTCTGAGCATTTCCGGCATCGCCTTGGAATATATCGGGAAATGACTGTTAGGAGACTGTTATGACCGAGTTTCAGCACAATAAACCACCGTTTGAGTGGATTTATCCCTATCCAGCAACATTATGTCTGGGGCTCTCCCTACAGCTCCCCCTACTATGCCCAAATACGATAAGCCGCATTTCTGATATCTGCTCTTCCCCCATCAAGTTTGACTGGAAACGGAACATAGCCTATCTGCAAATTTCCGGTTCCCGCTCTCACCCACCCCTTCCGTGGCCGGACCCAGTCCGAACACTAAATAACAAATCTGGGATGAATAAACTAGGTAGCCTACTGTCCGACTTGCATCCCATTCAGTCCATCCGTTTTGTTTTTGTGCATGTCAAAACTTCCCGATCCCCCTTCCAACTTCCCCATTTGTGGCCTGGTAGTTCGAACGCATGTTTTGCATTTCTAGTCATCAATTCTCTTCGCCTATAAGGTTTCACCCAAATCTGACAACCCGTTCAAAACTTCCGTAGTCCAAGTCGACTTATTTCCTCACTCCTCCGAAAATGGTCGGATCCAGGAACGAAAGTTTTCGTAGGGCGCTATGTTGAGATCTTCAGTCAGTTTGGTCAGATCACTGATATACCTGCAAAGTTTCATCGTTCTTAGCACACCTGGAACTACTCTAACTCGTGACAAAGGGAATTCCGGGAATCCCCCTCTAACTCCCCCACCACAGAGCCCCCAATACGATCCGGCTAGATCAATTACGTGTCTATACCTAATGCGTGTTCTCCCCACCAAGTTTCATCCCAATCCCTCGACTCTTGGGGTTGCGTGTCTTTTCCGCTATCTGCTCCCCCCCCCCCCCACCCCCAAAGTATCGAGTACGATCCTGAGTTGGCATGGAACATCTGAGACGATAGTTCTTTACAATTGTCAAGTTTCGTTCAAAGTTGATCGCCCGTTCAAAAGTTTAAAGTTCCAGATTCCCCATCCCTCCACTCCCCCACGATGGGCGGATCGGAAAACCACTATTCTCGAGTCAGTCTGTTCGGGCCCCTGACACGCCTGCCAAGTTTCATCGTCCTAGCACATCACGAAGTACCGAACTCGCGGGATCACCTGAAATCCGGACCCTCCCAAATCCCCCACAGTGCCCGAATTAGGTTCGGTTATATTAATGACGTATCTAGGACTTATGCTTCTTCTTCCTACCAAGTTTCATCCCGATCCCTCTATTCTTGAGCGTTTCCCAAATTTTCCGGATTCGCCATCCCCCCCCCCCCCCCAGATGGTCGGATCTAGGAAATGACTATTTCAAACTTACTTAGTCGGGTCCCTGATATGCCTGCCAAGTTTCATCGTCCTACCTTATGTGGAAGGGCACGAACTAGTAAACCCGGACCGACGGACGGACAGACAGAACTTGCGATCGCTATGTGGCACTTGGCCCAAGGGCAGGGGCCATACAAAATAATTAAATTCAATACTGAACTCGGAAAGCACCAGTTTTTCGAAAATCAAGAACATCAGTAACTTCCAACAAACTGAAAGGGAGTCCCTTTTTGATGATGGTGATGACAATCGGAGCATTCCCCGTCCATGGGGACTCGTGAGAATACGGGGACAAACAAAAACGCGGGGACTCCTCAAAAAGAGTCCTTGGTGAACGGCTAGAATACACCTTGTCTTCCATTCATGTTTATCCATAAAACATTTTCATATATGATATGATATGGTATATATTTCCTTAAAGCCCGAGGGCCATCGCATACAAAACAAAATACAAAACAAATAAAAAACAAAAATTAACTCTTCTAATAAATCTATCTACAAAAACTCTTCTCTATGCTTCCAGCCTATCCGCAAATCCTCCCAAGCTGCCAAACCCAAAAAAACTTTTCTTCTTAAACTTTTCCACCAACCAACCTTCCCCGAAAATTTACTCCCCAAATATTTCAACTGTCAAATCCTTCTTATATTTATCCCTCCCAAGGCTATTTGAAAGCCATGTGTCTCCTACTTCAAGAAGAATTACAGTGACAAAATGTCAAATTTGTAAATTTTTTTACAAGTAATTTCCGTATTTATAGTTTCACTGCTATTCTGACTAAATATTCTTGAATAAATATTATATATATTAGTAGGCATATTTTTGTCTACGGTAAAACAACTCTTGAAACCTTGTTTACCACTCTCTTTGATAAGACCATATTTCTAATTTGTGTCCCTCGTCTTTTGATCCCATGAATATTCTTTTATGGACTAGTGTCGCCATGCAAACCCGCACAATACGGAAATCTGGAGCTTCCGGTTCCCGCAAACTAATCCCAAACCCATCGTCCCACAATAGCACCCATATCCACCGTAAACGACCGGCATTATATGACCACGACAATAGAAGAAATAGTCGTTTGTCCATGAAAATGTCGAAAAATACTTGGTTGTCGACCGAAAAAAAAAAACGCCTCTGGAGGTGGGTGCAACTCGTGACTTGTGCTAATGCGCACTTGGCAGTTCACATGGTAATGTAGACCAAAATAGTACTCAATGAAAAAGTGCAGGAATTGCCACCACGGAAATGCCACACTGCCACGTGGGTTCAAAGGTAAGACCAAAATGTAATTATGCTGTCTAATCAGATTTCGCCGATGAGAATGCGATTACGTTCTCAGCGCAACTGAGGCGGTTTGTTGCCAAAGTTGTCAGAATTCTCATCTACAGAACCTCATATGACGAGATCAGTACTACTCAGTTACTAGAGAGATAAGTACTAGACAACTTAGTGGAGAGATCAGTACTGCATGCTAGAGAGATTAGCAAAGTATGATATAGTGTAGTCAAGGACGATATGCGAAATTTTTAGCAAAATACGGGAAGTCAGTAAAACAAGACTGATGTTGATACACATACTCAAACCAGTCTGAAGACCAGTGATGCAGTGTGAACTACTATACCACTCATACGAACTCACTGAAATCATGCCTTCGAGAAAAAGTGTTTGTGCTATTAGTACAAGATATCTGCAGCATATTACAGTTTAGCTTTATGGATTGGCTGGCTTATGTTATAATAGCTGTTAGAAGAAAAATCGAGAGTGGGTTCCGTTTTCTAGTGAATGGAGAATTTCCAGGTCGTGGACAACAAAGCCGCAACTTTTGCAGGGAAAGTTGACAGTTACCTTGCAAAAAGGCTTCGGGATGAAAAGGTAAATCATTACAGAATATCAACACACCAGGCTTTCTGTGCAGTTGTACTGTCTGTTCAAGAAAACACAATACCGTCTCCCCATCTCAACCAAATCCAGTACTTACAGGACCGATCTAATGGTCCTCACATCTGCTTCACTTTATAAACTTCGAATTTTCTGCGATATGCCCGTTAAGCCCTAACGACATTTTACTGATTTTTGCAGCCAATACGATCGACACTTTTCGATTTGATGGCTTCCTGCTGCACAGTATTTTCATAGTTCTGAAGAATCTGACTTTCATAGTAATACACTGCGAGCGTGTTCCATCCTACTTACCGTAGTTACTACGCATGACGTCATGAATTCTGGCTTTTTCCGTCAAGGCTGGAACGACTTTTCTATTTTCCCGCAGAATATCATACCACGGGCGAATCCGACCAATCACGATTCAGAGATCCGTAGTTACTACGCTTACTACGCTCCCGAGCGTGGTAAGCAAATAGTTACTATTAGTTACTTATCTCGAGAAGGTTGGAACGGTCAGCGTAGTAACTTTTGGTGAGGTTGGAACGGAAATAGTAACTAATAGTTACTATTGGTACGAGGGTGGAACACGCTCTGCGTAAACCAGTTCTGATTGCTGTGACTGTTTTACTGCTGAATTTTATTGTTTGCCGTCATGAAATCGCGAAACCGCCGAAAATTATCTGCTGACTTTTTTTTTTCATGATATCGGAAAAGTCACCAGATGCTTTTCCAGCGGTTTTTCGGCTTTTCTGGGCAATGCTTATTATGCATAACATTTAACGCATAACGTTTCAAATCACAACAAATTACAGCCCAAGTGTAGTCTGTTAAAACTGCGCATCCTTGTGTTACATTTTATGAAACTTCTGACAGTGTAGCCCTACTTCCCAGATGAGGACATGAGACATGCTTCGACACTTCCCCGCCTTAACCGGATTATTCCGGTTGTAATGGATTATTCCCCGTCAAAGAAAGAGAAGAAATAAGAGAAAAATCCATTACAGGTGATTGCCTTCATATGTGGCATGTTAGTAGTGGTCCTTATGGTAATGGCCTTGACAAGCACAGACTGGCTATTGGCACAAGGATGGAGACAGGGACTATTCTTTCACTGCATAGATGCATCGGCGGAGAGACCGCTGCCTTTTGGATTAGCAGCTGAACAAGGATGTTTCAAAGCAAGGGATGTGGGTAAGTAGCCGCTGTCAGTAACCCTAAGTAGATACTAAGTAGATATTCTGACCGCACCTGAATTGGCCCTATGTGAGTTTGGGGACTTTAGGCCTCATACATAACAAGATACAGAATGGTTTACGTCAGTGTTGCCACTTTTCTCTTATGGAACCTATGACTTGTGGCCGCAAAACTTTAACGAGAAATCTCGCATTACCATTTGCATAACTTGTTTGGGGACTTTAGGGTCATACATAAAGAGATACGGAATGCTTTACGTCAGTGTTGCCACCTTTCTCTACCTATGACTTGTGGCCGCACAAGTTTGACGAGAAATCTCGCATTATCATCTTCATAACTACGTGCCTGAACTTCTAATTTCTTTTCGTATCGACATACTCCTGGCTCGCTTTGTCGAAGAAGCGAAATCTGTGACAAATTGCGGGATTGTGCGATCAGTGGCAACACTGCCTTACGCTGAACGTACCTCTCTCCTTCGGTTTCACCTATTTATTCTTGGTTTCACGCCAGAAAGAAAGTGACGAAATGACGTAAAACACTTTTGCAAGTAGTGAACTGAAAGAAAAAATTCTCCTCGTGGGGATTTGAACCCACGACCTTCTGCTTGAACAACCGTTGCGCTAATTAACACAGAAGGAAATGCAAACTTAGTTCACACAAACCACTGCAATCGCCAGACAGAAGCGTGCAACAGGATCAGTGATCCCACTCAAGCATTTTGCCTTTTAGTTCACTATAAATGTAGTTTCCATCTCTCTCCAAATTAAATCTTTTATTACTTTGTTTTTCTTATAAGGCTCTGCCGAGAGTGCCCTGGGCGGACTGTCTACAAGGCTCCGATACTCGAATCTAGACTTCTAAATTTAATTTAAAATTATTTCAGTTTTTTTTGTGACGGTTAACGACCCTTGCGCATATTCAATCTTGCGTATTAAGACTAAAGGCTGTGACTGTATCCCAAAATTTGACTATTTATTGGACTTCTTGACCCAAACAATCGAATCTTGTAGATGCCAGGTCTCCAATCCACCAGACCCCTTTAACACTTTACTATATATCGATAATCAACCGCTTGAATATGTAAAAGAAATGCTACCGTTTTGGCACGAGAGTTAACGTGCTAACAGACGGACGGACGGACAACTGTCCCGTCACTTAACGTTTTGGGATCCGAAAAAGCAGAAAAGTGGTAAAGTTATTGAGGTCTGTTTGTTGCGGTGTCTCTTATGTAAATTCAACCTTTATGTAAAAAGTAGAAAAGTGCTTTCCATCCGTCAAAAGGAGATAATTAAAATGGCATATAAAGCAGTCGATCTCTCGACCAATAGATATCCTAGTACAAATATAAGGTTCGAAGCCAAGTTGACCATTCCTATGAAAGAAATAGAAAACCGTGATTTTCGGGTGTTTTTTTTTTGTCGGGGTTCTGTGAAATTATTTGTACAGTTATGGGAAAAATGAAGGATTTTATAAGTGCTGGGTGAAAGCTTCTGCGCTTTCCCAGGGAATTGGTAAATTGTAAATAGACACAGAATTCAGAATTGTAAATAATCACAGATTTGTGCATATACACTTTTAACACGCACATGAAATATTCGTTATTTTATTTGAATTTGTCTGTCTTTCAATCCGCATCGTTCTTCTGGTTTTTAGTTACATATCGTTGTATGTTTTCTTGGTTCCGCATCGTTTTTCTGTTGGTATTGTGTTTGGATTTTATGATTTAGTTTTTTGTTTTCTTCGCTGACGGAGGTTTGCCGGAAGTGCAACCGAAACATCCGAATTTATATTTATCCCTCGCACATCATCCTAGAGGGACAGCGTAAGAAAGAAAAGTTTTCGAAAATGCTCTCAGAAAGTACAGGTCACCAAGAAAAAAAAAAGCACCAGAACCTGCTCTGTAATACGACCATGCGGTCTGCATGCGGTGTCAAACAGATCCCTACATCGTGCCGGATGCAAACGGGCAGAAGGCAGGAGCTACGCGGAGCATCACAACTCGTTACCTCTATAAACAGCTATATCGCAGTGAAGCAGAAGAAAAGCAGATTGGTCGCTGCAAAGCGGGGCAGCACGCCTCTTGCACTTTTTCCTCTGATATGCGCTACGGCGAAGAGGGACTTCCCTCTTCGACTTCCTCTGAAGACGGGCTTCAACTCAAAGCTCAGCTCAACCTCTAGCTAAGATCAGTTTTATCGGGGTATCCATAGTTGATGCGTGGGACCAAAGACGGAGGTTCTATTGGCTTATGTGTTGTTGATGTCATTTAAGTCGCTAGTTCAATCAAACTATGAATCTGTAAGAACGACGGGCAGCGCTTATTGAAGCAACGTATATACATACGGGCTTATTCGTCTGTTTGACTCATAATTAGATTTTGTTTGTATGTGTTGTGTTTTCCCTAATTATGTCTTCATATTTTTTTTTTTTGATTGTAAAAAACATATAGTTATTTTTTTTATGTAGCCTATTTGTTTCTATAACGTGTTTTGAAATTGTTATGTCATATCTGCCAAACAATTACCCATAATTTTAAAAATAACTGTGTATCCAGTGAGCTATCGTGTACCATCTGATCCCTGAACAATTCATGAACAGGCAGAATTGACGGAATCGCTGTCACGAAGGAAAAAATATTGGCTCGCATTAGAATTTTCAAGAAAAAAAACGGCACGGTAGTGATTACAATGATTCTCCCTGTCGACTCGTTACGGTTTCACCGCTATTTGTAACCATATCAATTTACTCCTTGAACTGGCGTGGGAACCAGTAACATTAACCAGATTTAAACTACGACAATTCCAGGCACACCCTCCTTTACTTATCATCTCGTTACCGCCAAATAAAAACAAGCCCTTCACAAAATCGGCCGCTTGGCAACTCTCTAGCAAATACGAGGAGCGATCAATAATTGTTTTCAGCCAAACATTCAAATGAATTCCATCAAACGCAAGTTCATTAGGCAAGCCACGTTTTCGTTTCCTTTGAATCCATATCCTTTCGCGTCATTAAAATCTACTACTCATTAATCAACAAGGATGTGTGCGACTTGATGTTTTTGATGGTCTAAACTAACTTGTATTGGAATTCCACACAAGCGTGACGTCACACCCATTTGATCTTTTTTACCTCGGAAGACAAACAAGAGTTGCAAGCTCATATGGCACTTGCAAGGCTGGGTCAGAGGATTAAAGTAGGAATTCATCAATTCGTGGGTTTGTTGTGATCATTTGTAAGCAACCCTCGAGATAAGAATGGACATAGGTCCTTGGAAATCACGAGAATGTATTGTTCGTAAGACTATTTTATTTGAGCATTTCACTGTGATGATGCGCACTTTAAGGGCGCTAGGGGACGCACTTTAAGGGCGCTTTAAGGACGCACTTTAAGGGCGCTTTTCCAGTGCGTGCATAATCTAGTCCCAAGTGTTTTCCGTGGTACTTACCGTGCAAACAGTGAGATTCATGAATATGATACAAGAAATAGTGAAGATTTGGTGATAGAGCTTAAGAGTAGCACAAGATCAGGATTTCAATTGCATTTTCTTGGAACTGCAGTCTGGAATTTTTTACCAGTGAGCATCAGGGCGGCGGAGCATCTTTTAGAATTTTAAGAGAAAATTAAAAGAATATTTAATAAAAGATGGTTGAGAAATGTATTTATTTGTTAGGGGTAGGGGGTGGAAGGTAGGTAGGGTGGTCTGGCTGGTTGGGAGGAACGGTTGGTTGGGGGTGGTAGGGAGGAATTGGTGGATGGGTGGTAGGAAGGGAGTAGGGTTGTTGGGAGGTATATGTTTACTTTGGAGGTGACAATGTGAAGGAGTTTGGTCTGTTTTTTTGTGTTTTTTTTTTTTTGGGGGGGGGTCTGTTCTTTTCTTCTTTTTTTTCTTTTTTTATTAGTTATTTATTATGTTGTTTGTTGGTGTGTTTAGGAAATGGTTAACCTTTACTACTGCACGCCAGCAAAAACGTAGGTTTTTCCATTAGTGCAGTAGATGTAAATATAGAAGAGTTAAAATGTGTTTATTAATAAAATAAATATCCCTATCCCTATCCCTAGAGATTCATCTGTAATGAACACTGTTGAAGCACACATGATGATAAGCTCAGTGGAATCATGAAAATGTATATTTTGCTCAAAAGTATTGTTTGTATTTTAAGAAATTCAGTTGTAAGAAAAACCCTGAGACAAAAATGATCACCGGCCCTTGTGGATCATGAATATATATCGTTTGGTTAAAGTATATTTTTAACTATTTGGTTAAGAAACACACTTTAAGGGAGCTAAAAATTAGTTTTTGAGCAACAACCGAGTTATAATGTATATTTTGCTTAAAAGTATTTTTTGTACTTTAAGGGATGGTGGGATCTGAGAAATGACAATTTCCAAGTCAATCTTGTTAAGTTTCTAATGTTCAAGCCAAGTTTCATCGCCCTGGCACATCTGGAAGTACTTTAGTTCGCGATCATCGAAATTCCGGACCCCCCCCCCCCCCCACACCAACTCCCCCACAGTGCCCGAACCCGGTCCGGTTTTCTCTGAAGTTAATTAGATGTTCGATTCATCTATTCATCTTCGGGCTCTGTAGCCCTATATTTAGGGGTGGGGGAGGGGTTTCAAATTAAGGGACTACATAAAAAATTTATTTTTAAAAGCTAATGAGATCGATTTCAGAGTAAGGAAACATGCTAAATCCGAATATGAAAATTATTTTCACGCCGGAGAAGTGGTTCGCGCTTAATCCGGTAATTTAGCATGAAGTTTTGAGATTTGAGACATACCGTTGCAACTTTCGAACATACTAATGATAAACAAACAAGAGCTGTAAGCTCATATGGCACTTGCAAGCATACGTAGAGGTGAGGGTAACAGCTAAGATTTGTTCGGTCCCACCGCTCTAAGCTTGTTCAAAGATTTTCAATCCCTCTCCGATCCTATCCCCCCCCCCCCAGAGTTATTGGATCCGGTCTTGGACTTGTAGTTGTTTTAATAACATTAGCTATGCGGATAATTTGATGGTGATGGCTACTACCACTCATGCCCTAAATGAGTTGATGTCTGTGATGTGTTTGCTTCGGCACATGATATGATATTCAACACAAAAAAACCCTTTTGCATGGCATTCGTCCCACGTGGCCTGAAGCTGGTTCATCTTCCACCCGTTCTACTGTCTGGCCAGACATTGAAATTCGTGGATACTTTTAAGTACCTTGGATTTATTTTTACACCAACACTGAATTATGATCACCATGTTAATGCTTTGGCAAGGTCATTCAGCGCTACAGCGAATCTTCTTATTCGTAGGTTTGGGTCTTGCAATGCTTCTGTGAAGACGTTCCTCTTCAGAATGTACTGTTCCCAACTATATTGTTACTCTCTTGTGACTAACCATTCTCACAAGCGCGAAAAGACCTTTCGCGTTTTGTATAACAACTCTTTCCGGTGGTTACATGGGTTTAGATGGAACTGTAGTGCTTCGGGTATGTTTGTTGGCGAAGGAGTCCCTTCTCTCCCTGAAATCGGTCGTTCCTCCATTCTTTCTCTTCAGTCTCGAATTCTGGCGTCGAGCAATCCTCTGCTGGTGATTCTGTGTGGTCCGCAAATGCGCCTGTCTCTGCCTCTGTAGCAAGCATGTGGGAAAGAAATTTACTGTGGATTTGACCCATCCTGATTCGAGTGGGTTGACCCATCCTGATTGAGTACTTTGTTTGTTGGAGGCTTCGTGCCTTCAGCATATTTATTTTTTTAGTTTTCTTAGTGTATATAAATGAGTTGTTATGTAGCAGCCCCAGTTGGCTATATTTTGAAATAAATAAATAAATTCAGAACTTGGTTCCCTCATTTGATTAGTTGTTTGGCCGCAAGCAAAAAACTTCAAAACGGTAATATTTTGTATGTACGTATTCAAGCGGTTGATTATGCATAAAAAGCAAAAATGTTAAAGGAGTCTGGCGAAGACTCGCAAGTGTACAAGATTCGGTTGTCTGGATCAAGAAGTCTGACAAATACCAAATTTTTGGGATCCCATCGAAACCTTTGGTCTTGCTTATATATTAATTTGTATTCCTTTTCTAGCTTTTAGCTATTCGGATTAAACTTGATTGATTGATTGAAAAAAAAAAAAAAAAAAAAAAAATATAAGGCAATGGGCCTGGAGCACGACTTAAAACAGCAAACATCGTTAGTTTATTAAAAGCAGAGACTGGTTTAAAGTTTTCAACTACTTTAAAATAATGTTGGAACATAAGCAGAGCGAGGGGGGCTGTAAGTTTCAGTAGAGAACGAACGCGACTTCCTAGGAAATGTCGGTTCAAAACCTCCTATGAAATTTCAGTAAATCTTTTGCAAAATAAACAGTAGCAACGAACATCTTCCATTTTCCGCAGATGAGAATTCACCAGAAAAAGTCTCACCAGCTTCTCACGAGTTAAGAAAACACTTTTCAAACGAACCTGGATCCGGGAAAACGGATCGAAAAACAGAAAAACGAATCTGCAAGCTTTTCCAGCTAAAACCTAAAGAGAACCCTTGCCAAGAAGGGCCGAAATATCGCAAAAATAGTTCTCAGCTAACCTGTCCGTTTAACGCCATCAGAAAATACCTTATCTGTTGTTTAGTGGCTCCTGAAAGTGAGACCGGAGTTAAACTGTAAGCTGGTACAGTCGAGGATATTTAGGTCTAGATGTGCAATTTGATGGGTCCCAATCCCCCCCCCCCCCCCCCCCCCGTTCATGATTAACTGGGCCAAGATTTCCAATGAGTTACGTTCGTCTGTGACACGTCTCGAGTTCAACTCTCAACGCTTATTTAAATACTTGAGGATATGTATGTGTAGATTAGGATTTTGGTGTAACAGCAACAAGTACAAGACCGTGCGGTGTACCTCATTTTTTAATGATCAGTGGGGAACTGGACGGTTTCGTCATATGATCGATGGTATGCCGTTCTTGTGAAGTCGTGACAAAGGGGATATTAGGCTGCTACAGTTTCGTTTATTGCTAACGGATCCTTGCTAACGGAAAAGAGGTTTAAAGGGTCGGACTGGCTAGTAAGACTGGTTAGTAAGGAAACTGAAACCAATCTAGCAAGATCTTGAAGATCTTCTTTGGATTCATAAATGCGGTTTATTTACATTAAAAGCTCTTACACTGGATGATTTCGGTACATGTTATTTCAATATTTCTTTGGTTATTGGGGATGTGAAACGCACTTCTTAAAATTTTCTTTTTCACTCTGAGGTTGAGATGCGCACTTTAAGAAATTAATTTCTTAGCAAAATCCTTCAGGCAAAAATCATCATGGGCTCATGGGGATTATGAAAATATATATTTTGCTTAAAAGTATTGTTGTACTTTGCGGTTAAAATGAGTACTTTAAGGATGGCCGGATCTATGAAGTGACAATTTCTAAGCCAATCTTGTGAAGTCTCTAACGTCCAAGCCAAGTTTCACCGCCCTAGCACATCTGGAAGTACCTTAACTGGCGATCACCGGAATTCCAGACCCCCACACCCGTACCCCAACAGCGCAAGAATCCGGTCCGGTTCTCTCACTGATGTATCTAGCGCTTGTACTTGTTCTTCTCAACAAGTTTCACCCCAATCTCTCCACTCTAAGCGTGTCACAAGATTTCCGGTTCCCTCCCCCCCGACTCCCCACACATGTTCATCGGATCCGGTCCGGACTTGGATTGGGACATCTGCGAAAATTTCATCAAGATCCGATCACCCGTTCAAAAGCTACACGTACCTCAAAATGCTGGATTCTCCCTCCCTACACTCCCCCAACGGTGGTCGGATCGGAGAATGACTATTTCTATGTTAATTTGGTCGGGTGGAACAGTGGACCGACAGACAGGCCGACCGAAAAGGGATTGGTATATGGCAATGGAGATTTTGCATTTCAGCAAGACACACTTCGGAGCAACGGCTCTTGGCCTGTTCAGACGGGGCTGAAAAAAACAGCCGATTCTCGATCAGCGGCTGATTTACGCGCGTAATTGCCGGTTAAAAACCTGCGCGTATTTTCATCGCGACCACCGACGGGGTTTTGTAAATCCTTTGGATGTGATCTGTGAAGATTCTGGGGACAGTAAACAGACTGTAATTTGGGGAATTAGGCCAGGCTTAACGAGTTTCCGGTCAGTACAGTTTAAACTCTGTCAGAACAATGTAAACATACGTCTGTTCTATTTATGTTTGATATTCGTTTGTTGTTGTTTTATTCCTTGAAAAAATAATAATTTACGTAATTTTTCCAGTCACGCCACACTGAAGAGAATATCGTACTTTTTTAATGACTTTAGTTTATTTTCTTATTATTTGAATCACTCAAAAAATCTGAAAAAATTTAATTTTTCACTTCATATAGCCGAGTTACATCAGTAAATATTTATTTTGGTACTTTGTGCCATTTTTCCTTCTGGAAAACTCCTTTGTTATCATTTTACTTCCGCGCGCCTTTCGCTTTTCCTGAATATTCCGCATAAAATGCTGCATCGCTGTAACATTTATCGTGACATTTTTCGCGGTATTAATTGCACCTGAAACGTCATGAATATTTTAGTTCGAAACCAAAAAGTTAATACAATATTTCTGTTCAAAAGTTTGATTCGGACACGCTCTGTAGGTAATCAACTCGATGTTTATCATTGGTAGTCACCTTTTTTCAAAATGCACAATTCTGTAACGTATTAATTAAAAAAAATGTCAGCAGGTCAGAATGACTGAAAAGAAGACAAGCGAGTAAATCCTTGCATATAGCATTGATCCCCCGTCCTCCATCACAGTCGGAAGAAATAAACAGCTCACTTACCAAACAGTGTGGCAAGAAGAGAGTCGGTCGATTTAGCTTTCCTACTTCCGAGTTGTTGCAGTATCATTGGTGCCGCCAAGATGGTTCTAGGCCTCAGGAAGCGAAAACTATTTTCCAGCAGCTAGATCAGCGATTGGTTTTAGGCGCGGCTCACAGTCAGCTGAAAATACAAACATCTGCATAAAACCAAGAGCTCATAATATTGTCTTTGTTGCCTCAACCTCAATAAGGATATATCATAGATTTACGTATGGTATTATTACTTCTGTTAAATGAGGGGAAAGTAATCTTGTAGTCAAACCATTTTTGTAACATTGTATTTTGAACAAGAATCCAGCAAGTACGGAAGAACATAGAAATAGCAAAAGAAACAACCTGTCAGCTCCGCCTGGGAAACAATAGCTACGTTTTTGCAGATACCATCATTAGATTAGATTAGATTAAATTTTTGTTTTGCACATGTGTACAAAACATTTGCAGCACCTGCCAAGAAAGCCCAAGGGGTTTTTTGACCGCAGGTGGCAGTCTTCTCTGTTCTACATATTCTGGTAACACTATTTTTACATTATTCTACATGCCATTCGTACACGGTTCATATATACTATTTGCTTCTTTGCAGATACCATGGTATCTGTTACCACGGTAACTGGATCTGCAATTAGTCGTTTTTGCAGTTACCGTGGTATCTGATATACGGTTGCTCTGCAAAAACGACAATTGCCGAAATTGCACTTTTCGAAGTCATGCCAAAAGAAAAAAAGATATTCCGTCACATCACTAAGTGGTAAACTTCTTTCACATCTATCTCACAAAATTTGATGAAAGTGAGATGACTTTTCACATACCACGACCAGTTACCACGGTCGGACCAAAGTATTTGAATATCAGATACCATGCTAACTGGCCAGATACCACGATAACTGCAAAAACGCCTTTGACCGTGGTATGAGATACCACGATAACTGCAAAAATGACTTTAGACAATGGTATCAGATACCATGGTATCTGCAAAAACGCAACTACTATACAACATGGTATCTGTTACCACAGTAACTGGATTTAGAATTAGTCATTTTTACACTGGATCATTATGTGTTTTTGCAGGTATCGTGGTATCTGTCAAGGTACGGTGGTATCTGATATTCAGATACCAAGGTAACTGCAAAAACGACTTTTGCCCGTGGTATCAGCAAAATCGCAACTAATAGCTACACTTCAAGATTCCACCTTTTCTCGGTCATCACTAATGACTGTAGCAATGCGACGCAAGGGATAAGAACCAATGAGGGGACATGCATCCTACACTGTCAGAAGTTTCATAACATCTATAACAGGAATGCCCATATTTCAATATATAACAGACAGCCCACTATCTGTAAATGTTAAAGGACCCCTCTTGCCTATTCTGCCTTTTATAATATACTTAGCTCCGGTATGGAATTATAAGCTTCTAAAATCCCCACCCTTCTCCATTGTTTCGTTTCGTAGCTACGAATTTTTTGCGCTTTTTCGGCCTTTCCGAGTTTTCCCGTGATCCAACGAAAAGTTTGCCGGAGTCTTCAACGTCCGCTGACAACTCTTGCACATATATGGTTGTGATAATCTTCTGTTTATTACTTCTTTTATTTGCTTAGTTTTCCCACTTTTTGGCCAAGACACGTTCAGTTTTCAAATGTTTTGCGCCCCGCCGCCGCGTCGGAGAGCAGGAAGGCTGGATGTAGTCGACAAGCACTAACAACAGAATCGCTAGTCTTAGGTGGAAAGTAATGGTACTTCAAAAAATATTTGTTTTGATTCATTTCATAGGGAAAAGATCATTTCTAGAAAGAGTTGTGCTTTAAGCAAACACTGGGTAATGAGCCTTTATTGCTACTAGTAGTAGGCTACTACTATTTTTGCAGAACACAACACTAAACATGGTTTACAATGCTGACAAGAAAATCGAAAAATAACACTTCAAAGGTGATCAAGGAAATGTTTATGTATCCTCACTTGGAGACAACATCCAACGCGTTTCCTTTTGAAATCGCGCACCCTTGTTTTAAATGTTATCGAACTTCAGACATTGCGGTCATCTCCTCGCAAACGCCATCTATAATCAAAAGGCGAAAACCTTTAAAAGAAAAGTAATACTACCAATCTTCACTTCTTCCTTAATTGCTCGATTTATTTCTTTACCTGAAGCTTAACATTTCCTTCGACATATAGGACCCGTCCTAACGCATTTTTACCGACTTTTGCCTGAAACACGGTCGATTACTTTCTAGACCTTTTGATCTGAACGGCAAGGGGCCAAGGGTACCTCAGACCCATAACGCTCAGGAAGTTCGGCTGTATTGCTTTGCGAGGTTTACATTGCATACAAGAAAACTGAAAATAAATCATAAAGAAATAAGTCATAAAGAAAATGTTATACGTCACTTGTAGATAACATACAACGTGTCTGTTGAAATCGCGCATCCTTGTTTGAATGAATGAAGGATTTATGACGCACTGCCAAAGTTCAAGTTCTTTTATTATTTAAACATACATATTTAACAATATTCACATAACGTCCCCAGCAGGGAGACTGGCTCAAAAGCCGGGCGACAAACGGGATAAACAAACAAACCCAGAAGAAACGGATGCCATCACACTTCTCACTCTATCTCACACCAAAAAAATATATACCAAAAATTTGTATTTTTATAATTATATTATTATTTATCCGATAGCTGAAAGGCCGGGAGCTACTCACAAACTAATATTCATCAATAAGTACAGCTTTAATTTTAGCTTTTATTCTTATGAGCGACAGACTCTGATTAAAACAAGATTCATATTTGTTCCAATAATATTTTTAGGGCAAAATCTTGATCGCCGGCGTAAGTGCAGTAGAAAAAGGACAAAGAAATATAAAATAATCTCAAAACACTCAAAAGTATTTTCCATAAAGGTTCACTAATATAGAATCACATTGATGGCCCATCTATGATGGGATGGTGGACATTTTTTAAACGTTATCGAACTTCAGATAGTGTGTTCATCTCGTGGCAAACGCCATCTATGATCAAATGACAAAACCCTTTAAAAGAAAGCAGGGCTAACCATCTTCACTTCTTCCGTAATTGCTCAATCTAGTTCTTTATCTGAAGCTTAAAATTTCGTTCGACATTTCTAACCCGTCCTAACGACATTTTACCGTCTGAAACACGGTCGACGGTTTTCTAGACCTTTTGACTTAAACGGCATGACATTGTGTATCTCAGTCCGATAAGATTTCGCGTGCGAAAACGCGCGAAGGAGGAAATTCGCACCCCACTGCGAAAATCGGACTATTTATGCTCGTTTGGTTATATCGCTTTGCGAGGAAACGCGGAAAAACTTCTGTTAACAAATAAAGTTAAAAGATGTGTGCTACTTTCTGAGTTCGAGGAATGATTTCATTTTATTATCAACTTAATTTTGTCAAAAAGATATCAGCCAGGCACCATGCACCACCTCCCCCGCTTTCTGAATAAAGAGGCACAGGAAGTAAGAGAAGTTATCATTCCACTCTTTCAGGCTACATCCGTGCCACGGCGGCTCTCTGCATAATCACTCTTCTCACCGATGCTTTCGCCACGCTCCTGACAGGCCTCGGTCTCCGCAGTGAAGACCCGGAGAAAAAATACAAATATTACCGCCTAGCTGTCTACATCATGGTTCTTGCCCGTAAGTAGATTGCGTTTTTTCGCTCTGAACATACAGACTAGCCACTGGCCGAGCTTCAGTCACGCAAGCAATCTAGCACGGCTTGGAATAACCTGGAATGTTTTTACGAGGACAATGAAGCGATGGGAATTCCAGGCGAGGCTATGATTACTATTGGCTTTTTACTGCTCAACTTCTTGTCTCGCTGCGTCGCGTGGAATCGCCGTTTAATGGACCATAAATCCAGGTACATAGGACCATAGACCCTGCGCTTCCAGAGGAAATTTGGGGTTCCAGGAAGAGGCGCCATAGTTGTCTTTCAACGTCCGGTACATCAAAAGGTCCTCCCACTTAAGTCCGAGGATGCGTTGAGGCTTTAGGCCTGGACTTCAGACATTTAGACGTACATGCCATATAAGCTAGAGCTTCCTACATTTTTAAAGATCCGTTGTTGTTGTGTACAATTATTAATAACATTCAACCGATTTAATACACACTCGCTTTAGTCTAGAAAATAAAATAACTTGCCGAACCAAAGAGAGACATAAACCAACCCACAATGAAGAAAAGGCTTTGGGAGTACTTGTGGACAACCAACTTAAGTTTCAAACGCATACAAGGCGTGCAGTCAGGCAGTGGGCTTGCTAAGGTATCGTAAGACCCAACACCCTTGGCTTTGGAACATGCCTAGCTTTACCCCCAAAAAGGGGACGCCAAACTTTTCGGGGGCGTGCAGAGACGCGCAGCCAAAGTCTCGGAGCCGCCGCTTATTTCAGCAGATCAAACATTCTCAAGCTGCTAACCCCGGTGTACCGCCGCAGAAGAGATGACATGTTCCCTAACTTTTGGATGTTTCTTCGTCGCCATCAATATCCATTGACAACAGAGCCCAACCAGCACACGACCTTCTCCACTGCTTTCTGGCCGAAGATCGAAAATTAGTGTCTTTTTCTGTGTCTTTATGTGTTTTATTTTTTTTCTTTCATTTAATCCGCTTTTTCGAAATGGCGGGTTACAAATACATTACTTAGTTACTGAATTAAAACTGGGTCTCCAATCTGCATTCACTGTGGAACAGGAAGATTGTATAGCTTTTATATTGATAAGAGACGCGATAACAAGTGGTACATCGAGCGGTGTTTCCATCAGTTATGTTTAGAGTGATCTTTCACCATCAATTGGGAATTGGGGGATTGAGACGATGGGCCATTAAAGTTTGTGGCCTGCGTTTTGACCAGAGCTATTTGCCTACAGAATAATAAATACATAATACTTCGCCACAAGCCTTTCAGTAATGCAACTAGTCTCCCCGACTTACAACAACCCAATCAGTTCCATACAAGAGCTCATTCCAAGAAACGTATTATACACCACAGTACGACATTTCTTTTCTGATAGAGTAATAAACGACTGGAACGATCTTCCCGAATCCACGGCGTCAGCACATCTTCCGAAGCGTTCAAAAAGTCGCTTCGCAACGAGAAGTCATGCAAGGACTGAAAATGAGACTATCCAGACCAGTAAAAGACGTCAGCCATTAACACTCCCGAACAAAAAAACACGGATCAATTCGACCTCAACCGCTCTGAAGTGCGAAATAAATTCCGAACCCAAACCTGATCGTGCTTAGTCCTAATCCAAACTTTTGATCGATACAAACCCATCCTCCGTTGTGGCTCACCGCAAAAAAAGGAGACAAGATTTCGGGCATTAAACGTTAGTGTGCTGCATAGAGAAAATTTCAACAAAAAATTAAATAGAAATGAAAGAAGGAATTCCCAAAAGATTTACTGTTCTCAAACTGACAAATCAAACAGCTGAATTCAGGAATTCTGGCGTCATGGAATCGGGAGAAAAGAGTGACAGGCGATGAGAAAATCTGCAATCTATCATATTGCCGTGGTAAAAAACAACAACAACAAAATACGCCTAAGGCTTTCCCCATTTGGGGTCCAATCGAGAACTTTCCTCTCGATGTCTTTCCCGGACTGCAAAAAGATAAAGCAAAACAAAAGGGAGCCTTAGTGGAACAAAAAGAACATTCCCGAAATCCCAAGAAGCTCGGGCCAGGAAACTAACAAGTCCTCTTTTCTAGTGATATCCATCCTCATTGCCCTGGTCATCTATCCAGTGTGCTTCGCCGACGAGCTCGCCGCAGGCAATCGATTACTATGGGAATTCGGCTGGGCTTACGGCGTCGGCTGGGGATCCTGTATTTTCCTCTTTGGGGCCGTTGTTCTCCTTCTTTGCGATAAAGAATCCGAGGAAATTTATTACAAAGAAAGAGACATAATGCAGGAGCAGCAGTATGAAGAGAAAGCATAGAAAGCTGAACCCTCTGAGTGATGTTTTTGTTTAAAGTGATGACCGCTCCTAGTGGAGATTTATACAACTACTTGGGTCACAGTGATTAGGAAAGTGACTTGTTATTTGTTGAACTGACGGGGTAAGCATGTAAATCGCCTTCACTTTTTACAGTGGTTATTTAACGCTACATCTAGTCATGTTAAAGGATGCGTGTAAACGACTTTCTTGTTGAGAATAAGTTTCATAATAAATTGCACGATTCGGAGCTGACGATGCAACGTCTACTGATGCCGCAAAGTATGCAGGCTACGCCACCCTAAGGCACACCTGTGCACATCTTGGGAAAATTCCACGACCCCCTTATCGCCCCAGGACCATTCGAGAAATGAGCATTCCATTCCGATGGTCTTACTGTCATTAATGTCAAGAACCCAAGTTGGGCACTTCAGCGAACAGTGGCCATTCTTATTCTGACCTCAAAGACTTAACATACCATAATTTAATTAAATTAAATTTTATTCATAAAACGTCCCGGTAAAGACGAAGTAGAGTAAATAATTAAAAAGAATCAGCACTATAGGCTACAAATAAAAGCAAAATAATTAATTCTTTAAAGTTTAACTGAAAAGCAAACTCATTTTTGTATCCTTTAGTTGAATACATAGTTATTTGGGTTCTGCTAAGAGATTTTTTTTTATTTTCTCCTACCTGCTCTCGTAGGGAGGTTCAGACTACGGCTGTCCACACAGCGTAAATTCTATTATGACGCGGAATGTTTGAATCGGCACACAGACGCGGCTTTTCAGTGGGCGGTGATAAGCTTGGTGAAGACTGCTTAGTGCCTGAACAAAAAATTTCATAAAACTTTTTCGTCAAGCATGCGACACAGGTAGTACCACAAATCTGACAGGGAAATTCCACTATTTGAAAACTGGTTATTCATGAATAGCGGAGCAAAAAAGGAACGCATTCTCATCGGTTCTTCAAGCCTCTCTAAGTGAATAAGTGAGGCATAACAAGACTGTCATCTCTACCCTTTCAGTTAAACTTTAAAGGGGTGGTCACAAGTGTCTTCAACTTTTGGTACCCTTAGCAAAATCAGGCACTAAGTGGATCCTCCAGCCTTGCCTGCAGGTATGTCCCCACTTCAACTTACGCTAGCCGATTTCTTTCCTGATCTTATTTCCTGGCTTTAATGTGACTTTTAATGACTGTTTCTCTAGTCTGCACTTAACAACCAACTGGAAAAGATAAATTTAAGGACCACTTTTCAATGCTTCTCAAACCCTTTATCAAGATTTTGTAGGGTCCTCCCCCCCCCCCCTTCCCTCAATCAGAGACCATGCTTTCCTACGTAACTTTGACCCGAAGGATTGCCAAAAACAAGCATTTTCTTTTGTGTAGTTAACAGACCCTATTCAAGAATAAGTAGAGCCACGCTATTTTCTGACTCCTCCTCCCATTCCAACCAGACCTATCGTCCGAACTATGACTATTTATTAAACAAGACCAAAGGTTTCGATGGGATCCCAAAAATTCATTATCTGATCCAGACAACTGGGTCTTGTCTTAGCCAGATCCAGTCATCGCCAGACTCCTTGAACACTTTTACAATTAAAATTCAGAAACAGATTAACGCCAAATAGCTAATCACCTGAAAAAACCAAGTTCAGCTGGATTCAGCATGTGTGTTTACCCCTATAAGTCATATCTGTTTTGACGAAAACTTCCTGCCACTTCTGCCAATTTCCCGGTTCCGGCCGAACTCCAGAACTACTTGTCCGGCGAAAAAAAAAAGCTCAAAGACGAAATCAGGGTATCTTCTTTCCCCAGTAATGAACATCTAATTAACTTCAAATAAAAATTTAGCTTATAACAAATTTTCCAATTCCAGCCGGATTCCGGTCGAACTATATGTCCGGGTAAAATATGATTGTCATACAGGGACTAAGCATCTCTTCTTACCCCTAAATCGCTTATCTAATCAACTAGAAATAAAACTTTAACTTCCAACAGTTTTCCGGTTTTGGCCGGATTCCGGGCGAACTACATGTCCGGGTAGAAAATTGTTTTCACACAGAAAATTGTTTTCACATAAGTGAAAACAATCTTGCCTTCTTGCCCTAAATCGAACATCTGATCAACTCCAAATAAAACTTTTAATTTTGACAAACTTTCCGGTTTGGGCCGGATTCCGTTCGAAATACTTGTCCGTCGAGAAAATAGTTTTCACCATCGTCTTCAGCATGTCTTCCTACCTCTAAATCGAACATTTAATCAACTTCAAATAAAACTTTCACTTTCAAAAAACTTTCCGGTTTGGGCCGGATTCCGGGCGAAATATTTGTCCGTCAAGAAAATGGTTTTAACCATCGTCTTCAGCATGTCTTCCTACCCCTAAATCAAACATATAATCAACTTCAAATAAAACTTTTACTTTCAACAAACTTTCCGGTTTTGGCCGGATTCCGGGCGAACTACTTGTCCGATGACAAAATGGTTTTCACCATCGTGTTCAGCATGTCTTCTTATCCCATAATCGACTATCACATTAGCTATTTCAAAATATTTTGTTTGCCCCTTTATTTGAACCTCCTCCCCCACCCCTAAATGTAGGGCTACAAAGCCCATCTACGAACTTGATTGGTCCGACGACCCAACGAGTCCTCACACCAAGTTTCATCAAAATATCTCATTCCCTTGGAGAGATAGAAGCCAGGATCCATGACGTCATGCGTAGTAACTATGGTAAGTAGGTTGGAACACGCTCCACCTTTCCTACGGTGAATGTGACCTGGCGAATGCCCAAACAAGGATTTTATCTTGTTTGAATATTATCTTATATTACAGATATGTTCAAGGGGACTCTTTTATAAGGTTAGGCATATGTTTTACTCCCCACTCAACGACAAACTATGACCATGCTTTCCGTGCGGTGAATTTTACCTGAGGACTTTTACAAATAAGCTTTTCTTCTCTGTAGTTAGCAGATCCCGCCCTAAATCAACAAAATGGACAAAGCCGGGGCTATTCGGAAGCTCTTGAGATTTGAAGAGAGAGAGAGGGACGACCTTTTTTGTTCTCATCACGAAGGTCAAGTTTAATCAATGGAAGCCGAATAGGTTCCAAGGAATCCGTCCGAAGGGGCACTTCAGTCTTCCACTCGATGACCATCCAAGACAACAGGCTACGGTACCAAACAGTGAAAAGGCAATAAATTATAAAACTTAATATCAACTAAGAGTCAATCCTTTAAGCTTCCTTTCGACATTAGGAATGAAAACAGATTCTTTGATTTCACCTGCTGTTTCTTTTAGAACGTTCTCTCATTTCTGTTCGGATACTTTGGAAGGTGACGAAAGTAATGCAAACTGCTGTAATACTTTGGACGTCGAAAGCTGACGGTTTGAGGGTGCAAAAGCAACTGGGTAAATTAGAACAAAACATTCAAAGAATTTCAATAAAAACAGTTTGTGACTTTATTTTACATAAGCTTCTGTTTATGCCAGTCTACTACAAATCCTTGATTTCTGGATAGACTCTGCCAAACGTTGGGTATGCTCACTGTTTAGAACAGTCTATGCATAAACACTAGTTACTAGTTCCCAGATACCAAGCGCTGGACACTCAGATCGTGAGCTAACACACTATACAAGGCTATAGATTTATTGCTATCTAAACTTTCACTCAAATAATCAATATTTTTTTGGGTTAGGGCTTGGTTAGGGGGACCAGCTTCTGGCATAGCTTAACCAACGTTTGGCATGATATGTTCAAACTACGGGTACAAGGTAGTAGCAAGAAAAAATAATCAGATAGAACTTCTCTCTTTAGTCGCATGCAACGAATATTGAAACCCCGACAAAACTGAGCGGAACTGGAGATATTTACTCCAGCTTTGAGCTGATGTTGACACCCGTTTACTCCTCTTCCGTCTTCGCCGTTGCTTATCGCACAAGAAATAGTGAAGGAGGCTGGCAGGAGGCGTACTCCTCGCGCTGACCGCTTTGGAGCGCGTCCATAGAACCAATCAGCTTTGGCTCCTACTTTTCCTCACCAGCGACTTAACGGCGATTTAGCTATCTGTAGAGGTAACGAAACGTGATGTGTCGCGAAGCTAGTAATCTCCACTCGTTCGTAGCGGACAGGGTATGGGGAAACATTCGGCTCTGCATAGTCATATTACAGAGATAGGGAGACGGAGGTTCTGTCAGATTATTTGTTCTTGGTAGTAATAAGTAGTAACCAGCTGCAGAAACAAACACAGTAAGCCTGGCTGCTCTTCGTGTGCCCCAAAACATAAGATAAATAAATAACTCTACCAACATCCCTAACCAGTTCCACGAAATCTGTACAACCACTTGCCCAACATGGTAACAAGCATAAGTACTCTTTAAACCCACGCCGGCTGTGAATCATTTTCTAGGATATCCTTCAACGACATCTTGACCCTCTTGAGAAAGGGTCCTCTTCTGGCTTTAGTTGTAAGAAATGAATCCGCAAGTGCAATATCGCCGAAGATTATGTATGGTCCTGAACATGTAGATAACAAGAGCCTACGAGCTGATAGGGCCCATGTTACGAGACAGTGGTAAAATAGCCTAAGTTAAACGTCACAACTCTTCCAACCCCTCGCCGTCCCAAGATGCGAAACCGACCTAGAAATGGTATATCTATGGCATCCGCTCCTACAACCCATGGAGTTTCACTCGAATCTGAGCATTTCCGGGAATTGTCTGACACCCTCCAACTCCCTGGGCAGAGGCCAAATGATCCCGGAGAGGCCAGAATGGATCACCTAGGTCAAAGGACCTTTGTTAGCTTTCAAGTCCAATCCCAAACGCTCCACTCGTTTGATGCCTAGGCGCAAGGCCGTATCCAGGAGGGGAGCATCATATGCATCACAAGCATACACAAATAATCACTTTTTATAGAATTCAACCTCTGATCTATGTCTTTTTCGCACTTTTGGTCCGACCGCGGGCAAAACCCCTCCCCGAAATAAAAACCTGCCTATGCGTGCCAAGAAATTTCTGGAATCCCCACTCCAACTCCTCTTACCGTGGCCGAGTTTCACTCAAATCTGAGCATTTTTGGAGACCCCCCCCTACGACCGTGGTCGGATTCTACGTTCTAACTTTTATTCCAATCGTTTGACCCGAAGTCAGGCCAAACTATTTCCGGGCCACCCTTTAACTCCCTCCGCAGTAGCTGAATCCGCTCCATTAGTTTGACCCCTAGCTAGGCGTGCCACAACATTTCCGGGAACCCCTCCAAATCCCCCCATAGTGGCCAGATCGGGATCGGCTACAAAAAATAAATCATCTAAGGTAGCATCTCTTGCCGCTCAGCGAGTTTCAATAGAACCGGATCACCCGTCCGCAACTTGCGTTTCACACAAGTTTCTATATTATCTATCTCTTCACTCCCATCAAAGACGGCTGGGTCGTAAGTAACTATTTCCAAGTCAACCTGGTCGGGGCCCTGATACGCCTGTCGGGTTTCATCGTCCTAGCCCCTCTGGAAGTAATCACCGGACCCCCTCACCACTCCCCCGCAGTGTACTGATCCAGTCTCGCTCTTGTGTGACTCTGGTTACTTGTGCTTGTTTCTCCCACCAAGTTTCGTCTTAATCCCTCCGCTCTAAGCCTGTCACGAGATTTCCGGTCCCCCCCAACTCCCCCCACAGTTATCAGATCCGTTCTGGGGCATCTGGCACAATTGCACTCTCCTTCATTCAAATTCGATATATCTCCCGTTCGAAAGTTACGTATGTCACAGGATTCCATATTCCGAACCCTCCACTCACTCCACCCACGATTATCGCATCGGAGAAGTGACTATTCTAGGTCAGTCTAGTCGTGTCCCTGATATGTCTGCCAAGTTTCACCGTCCTAGCACATCCTGAAGTACCTTAACTTGGGGTCACCGGAACTCCGAACCCCACCCCCTCCAAGTTCCCCCACAGTTCTCGGATCCGGTTCGGTTCTGCCAATGGCACATCTATGGCTTGTGCTTTTTCTTCCAACCAAATTTAATCCCGATCCCTCCATTCCAAGCATGTCACAAGATTTCCGCTCCCCCCCCCCCAAATCCCCCACAGTTATCGGGTCCGGTCCGACTTGAAGTTGGATATCTGAGCCACGATCGTTGGATATCTTGAGCCACGATCAGTTTCATCGTCCAAGCGTATATGGAAGTGCCCGAACTCGCAAAATCCGGACGGACAGAAACTGCGATCGATATATGGCATTTGGCCGAACGGCAAGTGTCATAAAAACGCAGCGAATTATTGTCAAAACAAGTCAAACCATAAACAGGAGTGTGACAGAACTTCTTTATGAAATATTGATCAACGACTGGAATGCTCTTTCAGAGTCAGCAACATGTCCTCAAGCTTGGCTTGGGCTTGGCAGGGTAAAGACGCGCAGCGATGGCCCTCTGCGTCACCAAACTAAAAAGATTTGTAAATATTTTGGCAGATAGCAACTAAATTGAACAAAGGAGTGATTCTCAAATCACAAATAAGACAGCGGTCCTGATCGGGACACAAATTCACAAAGGGCAGAGAGAGTCTGATGTTTGACTCCTTCCTTAAACCGTTCAAATCCCAAAACATTCCTGGCATTAACCTGGACAAACAGTGAAGAAACCTTACTCATCAAAATCGCTCTCTGACTCGCAACATGGGACATTCTGATAGCAAATTTTCCACCGTATCGACGATACCAAAACACATCGGATGAGGACAATTTTGGAGTGTGCCTCCTTTCATCCGAAACACAATGGTTGTTCCTTATTCAGAAGATACAACTGGCCATCCTTCGGTTTTTTGGAATAAGAAAACGTGGGATCAGACCTCCTGCGTCTGCCAGTACATACAAATCTCCTGAAGCTGTCAAGAAGTCAGTGGATAACGAGTTGTCATGTATGAACTATAAATACTGCTGGGACGACCCAGACCAGTAACAAATGTCAGCCATCATCATACACAGAGCATCACGTAGCCACTGCCGTCTTTTACATTTGGTGGACCCTAGGCCATCTATGGATTTTTTACCCCGTTTCATGTGTAACAACGCCAGCACATTAGCACACACATTCTTGGTCGAGCCACACTGTGGTTACATCTAAGCAGAATTTCGGTGATATAAACGACGCCGGTGCAACGTAGCTGGTCACACCCTGATCGAATGAACAAGGCAACAGGGCCTACGGCTAGCAACCGTAGCCTGATTTCTAAACAACTTACACCGGTCGTTTGGTCTTTCGTTTCTCCTGGCCCCACAGCACCGACCTGACCGGCCTAAGGGAAAAGACGGCACTGCACATAGCCTATAAATGGGACCTCAATCACTCCGAAGTGCAAATAAAATTCTGCACTCACTAGTCTATTGTGCACAAACGTCTGTCAAGACCTAAGTCAGTGGATAAAGAGTTGTCATGTATGAATTGTAAATACTGCTGGGACGGCCCAGACCAGTAACAAATGTCAGTCATCGTCACACACAGAGCAACACATATAGCGTACATGGGATCTCTATCACTCTGAAGTTCAAACTGAAATTCTGCACTCACTAGCCTATTGTGAACAAATGTCTGTCAAGATAGTTAAGTTTCAATTTTATAATATTCTTCGGCTCCATCCAAAGTTAGGGACACTCAAAGAAGCATCTTTACTGTAGGGCCGAATTGCAGGAAAATTCCACTGCCAAATAACAATCTGACGTAACCCCTACTGAAGCCTATACTATTTCCGTCAGCACCCGACGGAATCAGTTTTCTAGTTTAGATGTGCCTGGGATGCACCATAACCTGTCTAAAACAGTCAAACCTATTGAAAAGTGTATGTTTCAAAACCTACTCACTGATAGATCTTTCTTATTTCAGAATATCTGGCACTGTTGTGACTTAAATCAAAATCACAGAATCCCACATTGCTACATTAAAAAAGAGCCAATGTCAATGCCTAAAACAACAAGACCAAAGGTTTCGATGGGATCATAAAAATCTAACATCTGATTTAAACAATTGGGTCATGTCTTCGCCATTCAGTCTTCGTCAGACTCCTTGAATTTTAATGTTAAAGTTCAAAAATGGATTCAGCATGTCTCCTGCCCCTATACCAAATCTCTAATCGATTTCAGAAACAACTTTGAGCTTCAACCAAATTTCCAGTTTCAGCCGAGTTCGTGATGAACCATTTGTCCAGCAAGAAAACTAAGTTCACATACGGATTCAGCGGACCTCCTTACACCCTCAATGAATATCTTATTAGCTTATAAAACATACATGTTTTTACCGTAAACTCGAAATCCCTCCTCTGCCTCTAAAGATAGGACTAAAGGACCCATCTACGAGCTTGACCTGTACTTTACCAGTGAATCCTCATTGAACAACATCCTCGCTTGAACAAGAAATTTCCTCGTTTGAACATTATATATCAACCCTTTCGACCTTCGATTACACTAGATCTCTCCGACGTGACACAGAATAAACAAATGAATGTCGGCATCCACGCGCAAAGCTATACTAGTTTGAGAATAAAGGGGTAGGGACTGCTATAGCCGGAAACTGGTCGACAAATCTTGTGTCCGGTTTCCGCCGGATTCCAGGTGAACTAAATGTCTGGCAAGAAAAGAACTTTCAAATTCGGATTCAGCATGTCTCCTTACCCCTAAATCAACTATCTCGATAGCTTTTGCTCCTTAATTTGATCCTCCCACCCCTAAAAGTAGGGCTACAGAGCCCATCTACGAGCTCGACCTACTCTTGACCCAAAGAATCCTCACACCAAGTTTCATCAAAATATCTCATTCCGTTCGAGAGTTATAGTGCGCACAGACGGACAGACGAACGGACAGACAACTTTTGCGATGTCATAGATATCCCCCCCACTTACGTTTTGGGATCCCAAAAAGGACAAAGAGCTTCCCTTTTTAAGCCACTAAATCTTTTTGTTATAGGGAATACATGTTTTGACACAATTTGTTTTATTTTTTTCCAAGTAGGCTATCTACAGGTGAACAATGATGACAATGACAGAAGAAAAAAATCGCGTGACCAGCCGTTACAGTAATACGATCAACGGAAAATCTCTGGGTCCTTGATGGTTTTCATATACAGGATGCCTTGGTATTTCCACCACCCCTAATAAACCTGTGCAAATGAAAACTAATTCACAAGTGATGGGTGTGGAACATAAAAATACATCCATCCTTAAAGAATTAATTAATATCAAATGTCATCCATTTACTTATATTTCTTCTTTGAATAATTGCTTGGCGGAAAACAAAGCCGAAAACGCGCAAATACACGCGATAATACACACAAATAATGCTGGCCCAAGCAGTAGCGCTCAAGCAGTATGGGTTAACCTGGTAGTATAGCATGGATTTAGAACCGTTTTGAGCCAAAAAAGAACCAAGAATACACGAAAGGTAGTCCGGAAACGTAGCCGAATGCTGCATTTGTCACTCCGAGGTGTTACGTGTACCCGAGCAAAAACTGTTTGTCGCCGAGATTTGACGCCTTTGTAGCCAGATTTTCCACTTCCGTCTTCGCCGTTGTTCATCGCAGAGAAAGAAAACGCAGGAGGCATACTCCGCGCGTTGACCAGCTCTTGGCCAATCAGCCAACCAATCAGCGTCGTCTTCTACTTTTCCTAAAGGTGGTTTCGCAGCGATATAGCTAATTGTAGAGGTAACGAAACGTGATGTGGCGCGAAGCTACTAACCTCCGCTCGTTCACAGCGGAAGAGGTACGGGCAAATATTCGATTCCGATAAGTCATAGTACAGAGATAGGGAGACGGGGTTTCTATCTGATTATTTGTTCTTGGCCTAACCAAGATGGCAACTAATGTTGCCGAGATCACAAGAAAATACATTAGCAGACCAAAATGTTGACATGTTTTTTGCAGCGATCTCGGATACAAAGACATCAACCTGGGTGGCAAAAAGTGTTATCTGGGGTAAATTTAAAGCCTCTCAGCGAAAAATGAAGCATTCTCAACTACCTTTCCAACCTTCTCGGCTACATTTCATGGATTTTATGCTGCTTTTTGGCTCAAAACGGTGCTAAGTCCATGCATGTGGTAACGTAAAGCAAAAGGTGAAAAAGAAAATTTGAAACGGAAGGTGGCGCAAAAACAATTTGGCCATGATCAGCAGGTGTTTAGAAAGAAAGGCATTAGGCGGCAACGCTGCAACTTCGTTAAACGACAGCGGAAAAAGTATTAGGTTGTAGAAATAGTCGGACCTTTAAATCAAGGCCCAATTTCACACATTTGGTAACTGTAGAGGCTGGAAAGAAACAGTGCACATTGCATGAATATATTTCATTCATGGTGGGTGGCACAAATAGCAAGGCATCCTGTAATGGCAATGTATCTTGGACGTTGGTACCTTGGAAGATCCTTGGAAGAAAACGTAATATAAAAATAATTTGCTGGCTTTATTTCGAATTCGAGATACTGTTTACCTTTTTTAAAGAATTAATATGTCTATCTCAGAGGTGTCATTTGGGAGCCCCCAGTGGGACAAGAAGTCTCACTGGCCTTCCAAGGGGGCCCAGAGCTACCCAGGAAAAAACAGAAATAGCCCTAAAAATCTGATTCTCATCAGAATTGTGAAATTTGGTTGCGCCATATCAGTTGACCAAGGTCACTCATGAAAACTGAACTTTTTTAACTCGAAATAATGACCCATTGTTCGAGGATGGAATTTCTTCAAGGAGCGATAAATATCTTTTTAACATGTGCTCGAGTCGAGGCGCCACTTACGATTTTTTCCTGGATAGTTAACGGCCCCCTTGAAAATTCCAGTGACAGCACTGCCCCGAAGCAGAACAAAATATTAGTCTAGGAAGGGGAGAGAGTCAGCAAACATTTGGTGCCTTTTCCAACATACCCCAACTTGTTTATTTTGTAAAACGGTAAGAAAAGTTTTAAACCTTTGTTTAACGTGGGTTACAGCAAAAGGCTACTCTGTTTCAGTTTTGTTTCGGATTGTCATTTTGTTTGGGAGGGGGGTCGAGCCGAAGCACTGTCCTGTACCGGTTTTCAGTTAAATATCTGACACTGTTTGTAATAGGATTGATGTGACCAAACACTTTGAACTCATATATGACAGGTGGCCCTTGCTTTGATTTGTAATCCAC
This sequence comes from Branchinecta lynchi, assembly GCA_023053575.1. Lineage (NCBI taxonomy): Eukaryota > Metazoa > Arthropoda > Branchiopoda > Anostraca > Branchinectidae > Branchinecta > Branchinecta lynchi. The sequence continues at coordinate 16,625,913 of JAKZAP010000008.1, forward strand.
AAAGACACTCTGATTATAAAGAATTCCAGAGTTTTCGCCTACGGTGCCTTAAAGAGGATGGGTCCTTAAAATCTGTTCCGGAAGTAGTTAAATTTTGTTAGAAAACATGCAAACACAAACAAATTTTTTCATGCAGCACTTTGTTGCTACAAAATAGTAGAAGCAGCTGCAGGGGCCTCTCTCTCCAGGGAGTTCTTGTCATTATGCATGACCTTTACCTTTCACAAACTGGTTTCTTGAGATCCATTTAGTTTGCGGGACGTGGTGCAGTACTTTTCTTGTTTACTGTTTCTAAACCTTTGTCTCTTCAGCCCAGCTGTATTTCCAACAAGTACATTTTGAGGTATTCATCCCCCGCCCAAGCACTTCAGACCGCCTGTTTGTCACAGGGGCCCGAGATCAGAAGCGTTACTAGCCAAAACGTTTGGGGGGGGGAGGACAAGGCAATTACTGACTAGCTGGTAATTTTTACAGACTTTTACTCCTAGAAAAAACGAGTGTTTTCAAAAACAAAATTGACATTTTTGAAAAAAATCAACCGATTTTCAGAAAAATCTCCTGATTTTCAGAAAAACTGGCTACTCTAAAAAAAAATTTGCCAAATTTCCAGAATAACCGACTATTTTCATGCCAAAAAATCAACTGTTTTTAGGAAAACTGAGGCGCTTCGCGCCAACTCGGTTATTTCTTACAAACTGGCCATCGCCCCCTCCCCCCCAGTCATGACGCCCCAGCCCGAGATGCTGCTCAGGCTGCCTCTTAGGCTCCTTTAGGTTTCAGCGAAATGACGCCTGTACTACGCTATCTACTGTGAGAACATAACACAGAAATTCGATTCGATGGAAATAATATAAGCTCCAGACATACAGTACCTCTAACTGATTTTCATAATAATAGGCTAGTAACCAAGCATAATCAAGGACCAAGGACAAAGTCAAGGAGAAATCTGTAAAAAATATGCACCTGGCTTTGAAGTCAAAGATCCATCCTGTAGAATCTTTCTGTAATCTCAGAAAGGTTGGAGGTATTCTTCTTGTGATTCTTAAGCACATCACCATCCAGAACGTCAAGCCATTGGGATCACCTGGGTTCACTTCCTTCCATGGTGAAATTTTAAACTGACTGACCCACCTTCAAAATTCACGCCAAAAACCAGACTCTGGAATTGCCATAGAGGTACTTCAAAGCGAGGTCCTTTGATAGAAGCTGGATAGAGGTCATCGATACAGTAAACAAGAGCTGGAAGCTCATATGACACTTACAAGGCTGGGTCTGCAGAGGATGAAAGTAGGAATTTGTCAATTCGTGGGTTTGTTGTGATCGTTTGTAAGCAAAACCTTTGAGATAAGATCGCAACAAATCCAGGAATTGCAAATCTCGAGAATGTGTTGTTCGTAAAAACTATTTTATTTTTGCATTTGGCTGTGATGATGCGAGGTTCATCTGAGATGAACAGGGGCGTCCCGAGCCTTTCTTCATTGGGGGGGGGGGGACCTGGTAAAAATTGACCGAATCGGTACCTGATATTGACCGATTATAATTATATAATTCTAAAATAATTTGTTGGTTCAAGGATACGCCGTCACTAGCCTTTTACCTTTGGGGGACGTCCAGTTTTGCCAACAGGACTCGAAAATGTGCCGACAAAAAAAGGAGTTGCTGCCAAGCGACAACGTCGTGAACAGCTGTACCCAGGGAAATGAAAGCGCTGCAGGAAAAAGAAAATTTAATCCGCCTTTTTTCTGGAAAATTCTAGCTTATAACGTGGTTCAAACACCCCAAAATTCCAAGCCTCAAACGCCAACTAAATGCTACAGCCCCCCCCCCCTTCGGTATCCGAATCCGGTCCGACTCTGTCACTGATGCACCTAGGACTTGTGCCTGTACTTCCCGCCAAGTTTCATCCTGATCGCTCCACTTTATGCGTGTCACAAGATGTTCGGTTCTCCCCTCCGCCCCCACCCCAGCATCGGATCCGCTCCGGACATGAAATGGGACATGCTGAGACATGAGGTAGTTCAAGATATCAGGTTTCATTAAGATCCGATAACCCATTCGAAAGTTATGCATGCTACTAATTTCCGGATTCCGCCGTCTCCCCCTCCCCCCACGATAGTCAGATCAGGCAAGTGACTGATTCCAAGTTAATCTGGTCGGGTCCCTGAGATGCCTACCAAGTTTTATCATCCTAGCCCACCTGGAAGTACATTAACTCCGGATCGCCGGATCATCCTGATCGCTCCACTTTATGCGTGTCACAAGATGTCCGGTTCTCCCCTCCGCCCCCCCCCAGCATCGGATCCGCTCCGGGCATGAAATGGGACATGCTGAGACATGGGGTAGTTCAAGATATCAGGTTTCATTAAGATCCGATAACCCATTCGAAAGTTATGCATGCTACTAATTTCCGGATTCCGCCGTCTCCCCCTCCCCCCACGATAGTCAGATCAGGCAAGTGACTGATTCCAAGTTAATCTGGTCGGGTCCCTGAGATGCCTACCAAGTTTTATCATCCTAGCCCACTTGGAAGTACATTAACTCCGGATCGCCGGAATTCCGGAACCTCCCTCCAACTTCCCCCCCCCCCCCCACAGTGTCCGAATCTGGTCCAGTCCTTTCAGTGATGTATCTAGAGCGTGTGTTTGTTCTTCGTACCAAGTTTCATCCCGATCGCTCCACTCATTCTCCCCTCCGACTCCCCCCCCCCAGATTCGTCGGATCCGGTCTGGACTTGAAACGAGACACGAGATCTTTCCAGATATCAAGTTTCATTAAGATCCGATCACCCGTTCGAAAGTTATGCATGTCCCTATTTTCCGGATTCCACCACCTCCCCCTCCCCCCACGATGGTCAGATGGGGCAAGTGACTATTTCCAAGCTAGTTTGGTCGGGTCCCTGATATGCCTGCCAAGTTTCATCGACCTAGCATATCTGGAAGTACGCTAACTCGCAAACACCGGACTAACCGACCGAAATGTAATCGGTATATGGCACTTGGCCGGAAGGCAAGTGCCATAAAATAAAAGAGCAGATCGGGAGCGGTATAACGACCGAATTCGGGAATGGAATAAAATCTTGGTTCAAGCACCTAAAACAACCGAATGTGGTAAGTCTGGTAACAGATGTGGACCAAAAAAAGTCAGGTGAATTACCGAATTCGGTAACGAATTAGAACCTAACGATTCTGATCAATCACCGAATTATCAAATGGATTGACCGAATGCGATAGAACAGATACGGACTTGAGGAAAGTCCGGTGAACAATCGAATTCACCAACGATAATGAAACCAAATAAATACGTTAACTCCCCGAATTTACGTAGGGACGTACCGAATGCGGTGAAATCGACTCGGACCGAACAAAAGTTGGATGAATTGTCGAATTTGTTCACGAATCAGAACCAAATGAATCTGATAAATGACCTAAAGGCGTGTTCTCGCCGTTCCCCGAGGACTCCTCGGGGAATCAAAGGGAACGGCGAGAATAGAGGGAGTCACTCCACGCGGACTCCGCGGACAGAACACGGACTCCGCGAGAACACGGGGAGACTCCGCGAGAACACGGGGAATGCTTCCAGCATGGATTTTGTTCGAAAAATAGATATGCAGTTGACAAAATCAGTCTGGAGCCACTTTATTTTTGGTTTTGTTTATTCTGGTTATTTTTAATTAATTTTACATTGCACCAACACCAGCAAAAATTGATTCCCCTCTGAATCTGAAAGGGAGTCCTTTTTGATGATGGTGATGATAATCAGAGCATTCCCCGTCCGTGAGTACTCGTGAGAATACGGGGAGTGAGTCCCCGGGACAAACAAAAACGCGGGGACTCCTCGAGTGGAGTCCGCGGGGAACGACGAGAGTACGCCTTAAGTATGAAATTGGCTGACTGAATGCGGTAGAACAGATACGGACTTGCGAAAAGTCACTATGACCAAATAAATACGCTAAATCCCCGAATTTACGTAGGGACGTACCGAATGCGGTGAAATCGACTCGGACTGAACAAAAGTTGGATTAACTACCAAATTCGATAAAGAATGGGAACCAATAAGCACGTCAAATCGCCTAGTTTGGAAATGTGGGTACAAAAGATAAAAAATGCATCACGGCTTCTCCTCGATGCCTGTTTTGACCGAATTTTCGCTTTCGGCGAAAATTTGACCAAATGCCCAAAACGTAGGGGGCGCCGCCCCCCCCCCCCCTCGGGACGCCCCTGGTGATGAACACTCTTGAAGCACAAATGATGATAAGCTCAACGGGGTCACGAAAATGTATATTTAGCTCAAAATTATTGTTTGTACTTTAAGGAAATCACTCGTAAGCAAAACCCTTGAGGCAAAAATGATCATGGGCCATCGGAAATCATGAATCTTTATGATAGGATACGAGAGATAAGATAAGCACTTGAAGGGGGCTAAAAGATAATTAGCTAAACCCTTGAGGCAAAAATTATCTTAGGGATCATGAAATTGTGTATTTAGTCGCATTTCAGATATCTCTTGCATCCCAGTCACAACTGTCAATCACTTTCCCTTTTCTTCTAAATTTGCATATTTGTTCTGTCTCTCGACCGGATTGTCTCTATGGTACCTTCCAGATATCCGGAATCTGGGGTGTCCAGCACCCCGGACTCTCAGACGTTTTTGGCCTGGCTTCACCTTCTAGATCCGTCGTCTCGACGAAAACAACCGTCTGGGATCCGGAACAAAAATCTCGAAGGTAAAGCCTGGCTTTTACGCCGCCGTTCTTTTCGGCTGAGCTATCTCTCGTTGTTACCACTGTGTCCCTCGAGTCTCAGTCAGGTACAGTCAACCACAAACCAATGATTTTTTTTATACCCTATGCCAAACGCTAGGTAGATCAAGCGTTTGGCATAGCCTAGACCTACCGCTGGATGCCCTATAGGCGTATTCTTGCCGTTTCCCGTGAACTCCTTTTGAGGAGTCCCTGCGTTTTTGTTTGTCCCAGGGACTCACACCCGTATTCTCGCGAGTCCCCACGGACGGGGAATGCTCCGATTATCATCACTATCATCAAGAAGGACTCCTTTCCGGATTCTGAGAGGAATCAACTTTTGCTGGTGTTGGAGCAATGCAAAATTAATTAAAAACAATCAGAATAAACAAAATGAAAAATAAAGTGGATCCAGACAAGTTTCGTCAACTGCATATTTTTTTTCCCAAACGAAATCCATTTTGGAAGTATTCCCATGTTCTCGTTGTTTTCCGTACGGGGAGTCCATGTGAAGTGATTCCCTGTATTCTTGCCCTTCCCCTTGATTCCCCGAGGAGTCCTCAGGGAACGGCGTGAATACGCATTATGCCAAACGTTGGATAGCTGTTGGTAGCCTAGCTCAGTCCTATCCCACTATCGATGAATTCCGATTGGCTGATTTCTGATTCGGTGCCCCCTCCAGTATCCACCAATATTTTACTGGGTTCCAGTATCCAGCATTTCGGGATTGTATCAGAGGTTTGTGGTTGAATGGTCAGGTAGACGTTTATTAGAGTTCACCTCAGCACATGAGAAACGCCTCGATTTTGACTGACGGTGCCACAAGCCGACATGACATTTACCGAAACCTCGATCTCTATCGGTAATTATTGGTGTAAGAAGCACTCGAAAAATTTATAATCTTTATTTGTCAATGTTTCTTGGATATTTTCCCCTTCATACCACCAGTTGGCCTCTGCTTGTTTCGGGCGCATATTACGTCCCTCTCAGCAGCAAGTCCGAAGCCTGGTTAAAGGAGGGAGGTCAGGCAACGGACTTCCAATCCTTTCCTGGGAAGCAGAAGAGGCCTCCCCTGGACAAATATTCTTCTGCAACAACTGAACAAGAGCTGAAAGCTCATATGGCACTTGTAAGAACAGTTAGCATTTTTGTCAGATACGGTTTGCAGTTTTCAAGACTGGATCTCTCTCCCAATATTCGTTTCATCAGAAAATGGGCTTGATCTAGTAAATCTGAAATGGTTATGCCACTCATTGACAACTGTTTCTTCCTACAAAGATGATCGGATCGGGGGAGGGACTATTTTTAAGCCATTTTGATGGAGTCCCTAACATGCCTGCAAAGTTTCACGGTCATGGCACATTTGGAAGTACCCTAATTCGTGATCATCGGAATTGTGGAAAACCCTCTCCAACTCCCCACCACTGTGACACGATCCGGTCCTGTTTTGTCAATAGTGTATTTACGGCTGATGCTTTTCTTCCCTCCAAAAACCCCGAAAATCACGGTTTTCTATTTCTTTCCCTCCAAGTCCCATACCAATCTCTCAACTTTCAGCGTTTCAAGAGATTTCCGCCCCCCCCCCCCCCCCGAAGTTATCGGATCCGTTCTAGACTTGAAATTGATCATCTGAGACACTTGTTCTTGAAACGTGACAAGTTCCATGCACGTCTGATCACCCGTTCCAAAGTTATACATGTCACTAGAATCCGGATTCCCCATCCTTCCACTCCCCCCATGATCACCGGATCGGGAAAAGAAGTATTTTCAAGTCGACCTGGGAGAGTAGGCTACCTAATACGTTTGTCAAGTTTCATGGTTCTAGTACATGTGGAAGTACCCTAATTCGTGATGACTGTAAATCCGGAAAACCCCCTCTACTGTAACACGATCCAGTCTTGTTTTGTCAATAAAGTATCTAGGGTTAATGCTTGTTCTTCCCCTCAATTTCCATCCCAATCCCTCGACCCTAAGCCTTTCACAAGATTTTCGGTGCCCCCTCCAGCCCCCCCCCCCCCCCCAGTTACCGGACCTGGTCTGGATTTGAATCTGAGCATCTGAAGCACTTGTTCTTGACCTATGTCAAGGTTCATGCATGTCCAATTACCCGTTCTAAAGTTATGCATGTTACTAGTTTCAGGATTTTCCACCCCTCCACTCCCCCGCGATGGCTGGGTCGGGGAATTGATTATTTTTAAGTTAAGCTGGTTGGTTCCCTCATATGCCTGCCAAGTTTTATTGTGCTAGCTTCTGTGGAAGCGTTTCATGAGATTTCCGGTGCCCTCCTCCAGCCACCCCTCCCCCCATTTATCGGATCTGGTTTGGATTTGAAACTCAATATACGAAACAGTTGTTCTTGACATATGTCAAGTTCCGGATTTCCCATCCTTCTACTCCCCCCACGATGGCCGGATCGGGGAAGTAATAATTTCCAAGTTATTCTGGTCGGTTCCCTGATACGCCTGCCAAATTTCCTAGCTTATGTGGAAGCGTTTCACAAGATTTCCGGTGCCCCCTCCAGCCCCCCCCCCCCCCCAAGTTATCGGATCTGGTCCGGACTTGAAACTGAGCTTCTGAAGCACTCGTTCTTGACATATATCAAGTTTCATGCATGTCCGATTACCCGTTCTAAAGTTACACATGTGTGATGGGGTGTATATTTATGAGTGGCAAATGCGAACCCCTTCACCCGGATACGAGCCTGGGTTCTCAGAACCCCAGATCCGGGTGACAGGAGCTCGCTAATTAATCCTATATATGTGTGTAGTATATGTGTTTGTGTATATAAGCATCATTTTGTAAATGAGAAAATATAGTCGTCTGGTAGCTGAAGTCGAAGGAACAACCAGAAGTAGCTTTGTGTGACAAGCACCGTCACAGCATGTTACTAGTTTCCGGATTTCCCATCCCTCCACTCCCCCCAGGATGGTCGGATCAGGGAAGTGATTGTTTCCAAGTTAATCTGATTGGGTCCCTTATATGCCCCTTCATCGTCGTAGCTTATGTGGAAGTGCCCAAACTATCAAAACCGGGACGGACTGGCAGAATGATAGAACGACAGAAATTACGATCGCTATACGGCATTTGAATACGCTCAAGTGCCATAAAAACCAACTTATTTTGCATCATTTAACTGAATTAATTGGCTTCTGCTCAGGGATTTTCTGATTTTCCACTATCTACTCTAGTAGTGACATTCAGAATATCTACGGCGGTCCCCACAATGCCAATTCTACTATGGTGCGGAAGATTTGAATCTCAACACAAACACCGCTTTTCAGTGTCCAGTGGTGAAGACTGCTTTTGTTCGTCAAGCGCATAGAGGTACCACAATCTGACAGGGAAACTCCACTATTCGAAGCGAAAGTTGGTTATTCATATAGTGGAGCAACGGAGTAACGCTTTTTCGTCGGGTCTTCAAGCCTATTTACGTGAGTAACTGATTGGTAACTAGATTGCCTGTCTCAGCCCTTTTCAGTTAAACCAAGAATAAATAAGGGAAGAATTGAGAAGACTTGAATCATGCGACGTGTCTTTCCGCCCGATTCTCAAGTATCGCGGGTGGAGCCTACTCGGCGCCTGTCCCGACCACAGAGTAATTATTGGCGCTGGTTCTTCTGATCGCCGTTCCCTGTCAAGAAAGTGCGCCAAATTCAAATTATACAGAAAAAGGCCGACATTTTGCCGTATGCTCTACAATTAAATCGCAGCTACCACTAGTTTAAAAGACGAGATAAGGGGCTAAAGTACAGTGAGATGATAGAAGTGATATTCAATCAGGCAGAAAAGGACCGATTTGGACTGAATACTACAAGTTTAAAGAAGGAAGGACAAGTTTCCGAATGTTTTTACTCTAGGCTTAGAAAGTCAGGTAGAATATCCGTCTCTGGAGAAGTTGGAAGTAACATTTACTTCTTCTCTTTTTCACACAAAAATATTCATGTAATCTCCATGGCTGACAGGTTCATCGTGATGAAAGAAAAGAGTTTTAATAGGATAGATAATGAAACATTTAGACAACTACCCGAGATAATGATATACATTTGGACCAACAATAATAAGTTGTATCCCAAATTTAAACATTTTGAATGAAATCGTATAGTTGTCAATTTCCATAATCAGTCATTAATTTAAAATTAGGAAATACTTCAACCCAACTGTTTTACCAACTGTTAACTATCCGAGAAATGGTATGAACTAAATTTTGTGTACAGTGTACAACTTAAAACAAAACATAACAACTCTTTGGGTATAGTTAGTCAGCTATGCCCAAAATTCGAGTTTGATTGATGCAAAAACATGATAATGTAAAAAAACGATGATGAAAAAGCGGTTTGTTATTAGCATAGACAATGACAAATTTAGCCAGATGTAAACTGCAACTCTCCGAGATAATGATACACATTTTTGACCAAGAATAATAACTCCTTTCCACAAATTGAGACGTCTTAAAAGATATCTTACCATCAGTAATCGTTAATTTAAAAGTAGGAAATAGTTTACAGCCTACTGTGTTTTGCAACTACACGAGAAAGTTATATGAACTAAATTTTGTGCAGACAGTACAACTTAAAAACAAAACATAATAACTCCTTGAGTACATTTCGACAACTAAATACCTTAAATTGTCCAAGTTTAATACCTGTTCTAGATGCGATTCTTTACAGTCCTGAGAAGACCAAAATAAAATTACAATGATCACACCGATCCTATTGAATCTGAACTAAATGCATGCCTGTTAGGTCTTCGCTTCAGCGTTGAAGTTGCTTAATTGCTCCCCTGAGTCATCAAACGCCGCATTCCCTAGGGCTTCACCGTCTTTGTGAAGGGTCGTGATAACATAAGCTTCATATTGCAAATCTGACCCGAGATTGAAAAGTCGTTTCCATTTGTATTATCCTCCGAATCAGCACTGTTTGAATTTCCCGCCTTTTCTGACTGCTTCATCACTTTTCCTTGGAGGTAACACTTAATACTGCAAGAGGCAACACGCGAAGCTCCACCCAGGGTCCACCCCCGGTAAATAATATCGGACCAAAAGATATTCCGGATGCTGACATCAAGGTTATGTGAGTTCTCAATTCTCCCCTTATTTATTCTTGGTTGATCTGAAACCCTATCGACAACAGCATGTGCATGCCCACGGACACCATTTTAATCCTGAAGGCATCCGCCGTGGAGATAGCAACCAGCGCCATTTTCATGACTCACACAGCCGGAGTGGGAAGAAATCGTCAGAGCCACTAGCTTCAGGCCAGTCTACCACAAATCCCTGATTTTTGGATACTCTATGCCAAATGCCAGGTATGTCTAGCATTTGGCATAGCATGTGCCTAACGCTAGATACCCTATGCCAAACGCTGGATACAGTGTGGCATCGGACCGCGGTTGTCCACTTTGCCTTTTCACGTCTGGGCGATGTCGCCTAGCCTACTTATACACACTCAAATAGGTCTGCTTTCCTTAAAAAGGATATGATTACCTTGAAGATTGAGGCTTCGGCTGAAGGGGAGAGTGATGTGCTCCGTATGGATTGGTTGAAGGATTGAGATGAAACTTCTTGAACAGGGAGACAGCTTGGGATCTATTGATGTTCAGATGTATTTGTTGATGGGAACATTGGAAGAGTACATGGTCCAGTGTTTCATTCATTGTTCTGCAGAACCTGCAGAGGGGTGAGGTCGGGGATGGCCGTCGATCGTGGGGATCTTGAAGGCGAAGGCTCAGTGGTTCAGCCCTGTTGCTCCTAATCGTATCCGATGGTAGAGTCTGCTTTCAGTTTCTCCTCGGAATGGGGAAAACTTGGATGAGGCTTGGATGCTAAAGCGCACTGGGAGCGTATGCGTAGAACGTCTCGCAAGGGTGTTGGGTGGTTTCGTAGTTGTCGCCTCTTTAGCCGCTTTGTCAGCTACTTCGTTCCCTCGTATCCCCATGTGGCTGGGGATATACTGGAGTGAAAGGGAGCAACCCTTACTGAAGGGTTCGTTCGACAGATGGACTGTGATGTGGACATCAATACCTTCGTTTTCGCATCCCGGGGTAGCTAACAACTGGAGGGCTGACATCGAGTCTGAGTAGATCACTGCTTCGATGGGGATGGTGGGAAGCCGTAACAGGGTCTCAGTTGCCAGAGTTATTGCTCTGATTTCTGCTGACATGACGCAAAGGTGGGGGGGGGGGGATTTTTTCAAGGGCTATAATGTTCAGTTCTTTAAGAAATGCGCTGCACCCCGTAGACGATGCTGTTTTAGAACCGTCCACGAAGGTCGGGAAGCGATTTTTGTGGATGGTATGCCGTAACTGCGCAAACCTCACTTTGGCAGCCTGGAGAGATAGCTCGGACTTTCTCGTGTCGGCAAACCGGAGAAGTACTGGTGGCTTGTGGAGGGTCCAAGGTGGAGAACTGGAGAATTTTGGGCTTAACATCGGCTGGTGGGCTCGGGTAGTATGCTCGGAGGCGCTTGATCTCTACGGTGAGGCCAGTGGAAGACTGTTCGTGTCTAAGCCAGCTATATAGTATATGATGGGGAGTCCCTTCAATTTTTGTTATATATCTGGGAAGCAGATGGTCTCGGCGCGCTGAAATGGTTTCAATTCCTATTCCTCCCTGAGGAACTGAGTTTTGGTTGATCTTCGAAGCCCAAATGCAATCCGGAGGGCCGTATTCTGGAATGTTTCAAGCTGGTTCACGGTCGTCTTGGAGCAGGATCCATAGATTATCAGTCCATAATCTATTTGGGGCTTATAGAAAGTAAGTCGGATCTTGTCAGAGCAACCAAAGGGTGTAGCCGCCAGCCTCACAATGAGGCGGATTTTACGGAGGCACCGAGTCGATAGGTACTTGACATGGGGATGGAAGGTTTGTTTTCTGTCCAGAATTATTCCCAGGTACTTTGTTTGTGATGCCTCAGGCAGAGGGAGACCGTTCAGAATGATGGTGCAGGGTGTGGATGATCTTTTTGTATGGAATTGTACTACAAGGGATTTGGATGGGGCGAGTGGCAGTTCTGATCTTGCTGAGAATTCTTCTAGTTTTACCATTGCTGACTGAAGATTCTGTTCAGCCTCCGAGTGAGTTGCGCCTACTACCCATGATCCCAAGTCGTCTGCGAACTCTCCATGCTCATGCGGTAGGTTGAGGTCCCACAAAAAGAGGGCAAACAGCAGGCAGCCGATGACAGCCCCCCGTGGTAGACCAATTTCTGTTTTCCTGAATGTTGATAATTTTCCATTGACCTTTACAGCTATCTGTCTGTCGCTTAGGAAGCTATCTAAGAAGGACGCCACCGGGATCGGGAATCCCATTGAGACCAGGTTTGCAATTAGTCTGTGCTTGCGGATTTTATCATACGCGTCCTCAAAATCCAGGAAAGCTGCTATGAGGATGAGGCCTCTTTCAAAGTATTTTTTTATTTCTGTTACTAGGCGGAAAATAGTGTCCATAGCACTGTGTGACTTCCTGAAGCAAGTTTGTGTCTTGGGTATCAAGTTGTTGGACTCGCAGAACCACTGCAGCCGTTATAGACCATCCTTTCCATGATCTTGCTGAGTATTGATATTGGATGGAAGGACGATGGGCTGTCCTTCTGTTCCCCTTTTTCAAGGACTGGCACTGCTACCGATATTTTCCAAGCCTTGGGAAAGGTAGATTCTTTCCAGCATGAGTTTTACTGTATGTAGGAGCGCTTGTTTGAAGGGAGGCGGGAGGTGCAGATGGATGTATTTCGTCTAATCCAGGGGTAGCAGATGCATTTGATTCCCCAATGGCGAGTATTAATTCGTTCATGCTGAACTGATCAATCAAGGATTCCCTACCTCGAAGTTGGGGTGGGGGAGGTTGGAGGGCGATGGGTGCTACTATACCGCTGCGACCGCGATCACTCACCTCAGTAAGTTTGTCGTTGAAGAAGTTGGCAAGGAATTCTGCCTTCTCCTCGTTGGTTTCTAGCTGTTTCTGATCGAAAGTCAGCAGGTTCTTCAGGGGGTTTGGTTCAGAACCCTTGCCACTCATCCTATTCAGGAACTGGTGTAGTCTTGTCTCTGGCGTTTCTCTTGAGAGGTTACTTGCAAATTCATCCCAGGACTGCCTTTGTGCGGAGCGCGTAGCTCTCCTCATTTGGGCTTCTGTCTTCTGTTTCGCGATGAAAGTCTCTACAGATGGAGATCTGTTAAAGGCCTTGGTTGCTGCCTTTTTACACGTCCAGGCTACTTGGCAGGCGTTGTTCCACCAGGGTTCCGGCGGCCTTTTGTTGTTCTTTCGCAATGGGAAGTTGCTCGTTGTCTTCGGGATGGCGTGAGCTGCTGCTTGTAGGAGGGTGGTAGTGAGAAATACAGCTAGCTTGTCAGGGGTAGAAGTTGTTAGGATTGGAGAGTAATCGTACCCTTCTAAGTGTGCCTCAAATTTTGGCCAATCAGCTTTCTTGTTGATGAAGTGGGGAGGGGATTCTTCGATGGAGGGGAGAGCACCAATCGAGGTTTTGATGGCAAAATGGTCAGTCAGTAGGGGATCAATTTTGGAGACCTGAATTTAATTCAGCAGTGTGGTCGACACTATCTGTAGATCTATCGTAAAGAAGCTGTTCGATCGGGCGTTGTAATATGTGTTCGGTCTTGCCGGTGTCGCTAGGTATACCCCAGGGAGTCCAGCAAAATCTTCTCAATCATCTTGCCAGCTTTATTTTTCTTTTCACATCCCCACATCGGGATATGGGCGTTCATATCTCCAGCAATTATAACACGCTCTCGGCATATTTTAGGGGCAATTGATAGAAAGAAATCATCTGCTTCACTAATTCCGTTTGGGCTATAGAACGATATAACTGTTAGTTGGTCTGACGATTGCCAAAGCTTAGCCCCAACAGCGTCAACCTCTACTTTAAAGTCAGGGTTATGTTATTCCACATTTCTTAATTTCCTTTCTTATAAGGATGGCAACACCGCCCCCTCTTCTTCCAGACTAACGGTCCTTTCTGAAGACATCAAATCCTGGGATTGATATTTTAACCAGTTCATTCAGGTTAATTTCCTGCAGGCATGCTACATCGACGTTATTGGACAGCAGGTGTTCCTGCAGGAGTATTATTTTTTCATTTGACAGGGATCTGACATTCCACTGAACTATTGCTATTTTGGGGGTTGATCCATGTTGTCTATGCTTGTTGGTTGGTTAGGTATTTGAGGGCTTGATGTTTATTTAGGATTTTGACCAATTCCAGCTCTGCCTCGTCTGCGGCATTTTTGCCTGAGAGATGAAGGTAGTTGTGAGAGTGTACATCACTAGGTTGCTGATCGATCTGCGGTCTTGGAAGACGGCTTTGGTTGGTCTTTCTTGTCAGGTGGTCAGGATGATGGGCCGGGGAATGCATGTATCCCTGGGAGGGTTTTCGGGCGAGTAGGGAATCCTGGAGTTGATGGATTCCCAGGCGTGGAGACTGTGCTTGGGGGGGGGGGGGCTGGAAACAGTTTTGAAAGCCGGACAGAAACAGATGGGGTTGGGGTTGCCTGACGGGTGCTACCTATTCTGGGAGCCCAGCTGCTAGATGAGCTTGCTGGGGGGACTTGGTTTTTGCTTGGGGCAGGTTTTCTCTTTGGTCCTGCTTGGCTACCTTGCATCGGCTTGCTGCCATACTCTTTGAAGGCTTTTGGTTGCCCAAAAAGGAAAATCTTGTCTACTTTAAATGCCCCATCAAATATAAAAAGAACAGTCTTACTTTATGCTCCAAGACGGCTTGTCGAAGTGACGGGGATGGTCTCTCCTTTGCTATTCATCAGACCCTCCTTGAGGAAATGCTAGGATGTTGTAGAGGACAATCTTTGATGGGGTAGGAGGGGGGGGGGGGGCCAAATTTTAGCTACTACTGAGACTCCAGCACTAGTAGTTAGTAGAATTGCACTATCAGCCTGAGATTTCTCCTGGAAGAATAGGTTCAGAGACCCGTTTCTAGTTATGTTCAGCATGAAGTTGCACTTAAGGGATTTGAATATCGAAAGCCTGATATTTGGTGCATCCTTCGGAGCGAAAGTCTGCTGCGCAGATCTTGGCTTGAATCTCACAAAAGCCATGGCTTCGGTGGTAGGATGGGTGGGCCCTCCTGCAGCTTCAGGTGGGATGGGGGGGAGGGGATGCTCCAGACACCTGGTCATTTTGTTTTTTTTGGGGATTTTCTGTTTTCCACCACCTTGAATCCGACATCAATGCTTGCATTTTGTGGGGAAGGGGATTTAACTGTTTCCATTGTTGAAGTTAGGGTATCATCATCCCAACTTCCTGGGACCTCCAGGGGGGCGTTGTGAGTGGGCTCTTCAGGTACTGGCTTATCTTGGTTACTGTCAGTATGACCTGGCATTGGATCATCCATTACAAAGGGACTTTTCTGTTTAGGGTTCGACTGTTCGGCTGGCAACGCTGTCATCGAAGGGTCTCCGTCGCGGTCCATTTGGGTGCCATCGCAGGGCTGCTTTTACCTCCATACTTGGTGATGTCTGTTGTGCTTTGGTTTTAGGCGGGTTGTTCATCTTGAGAGAGTCCAGGGATGTGCAGGGTCGTCAATAATGGGTAAAGATTACAGAATAACACGTGAGTGTCACTCTGGTCACTTGATTTTCAACGGTTTTTGATCTTGTGGAGGTGTGACAATGTTGCTAGGCTAGATACGAGTGTGCCGAATTGTGGAGATGAAAAGGACCTGTTGGTAACCTAACCCTGACCTACTTCAACAGAAAGGAGTTCTGATTGGTTGATTTTTTAGCTTCACTCAAATCATCAACATTTTACTGGGTTACAGTATCCAGCATCTGACATAGTTTATCCAGCGTTAGGCATAAGGTATTCCAAACGCTAGACATATCCAACGTTTGGCATATGGTATCCAAAAATCAGGGGTTTGTGGTTGACTGCTTCAGGCACGACTGCATCTGGGCGCCACTGATTCGGTGGGACTAAGGTAAGCCCTCCCCCAAAAAGTCCCCCTTAAAAAGTCTCTGGTTGGAGGGAGGGGGAAGCCGGATCTCGTTTATCCTACTGGTATTTCCATATCAATAAAATTCTACCTACGTACCTACCTTGTGACACTCGTAAGTCGCCCGTAACGGGTGATCCGATTTGAGTGAAATTCAATGGGTAGACGTCGACGTCCCAGACGTGCCATTTCTGGGTTAGAACTGCATCCGGTAACGGTATACTGGACATTTTCCAGAAAATGCTCCGATCCGAATAAAACGTCCCATTGCTAGGTCCGAACAACCCCCGGCGACCGCGGTGGAGTTGGAAGCGGAAAGGACAACTCCTCATTTGCTTGTGTACCGCCTACTCTTAAAGCACAATGGACACTTCTAATGCTTTATTTTGTAGTAAATACTTCACAAATAAACATTTCCGACTTCCTTTAGAAGGCGCTACGCAAATCGGCCGTTTTCTCGTTATCCCTTGTCTTTACCTCTCTGGCATTTCGGCGATCCAAATCTTAGGAGCTGGGATATCGTGGCAGGAAATTCAAAAACTCCCAGCAAGGCTTGATAGAAAAGGATATATTTGAGATGTCACCAATAAGTCAAGCCGCAGATGCAGTTTACCTGATTGTTCTAGTGTGTCATCAGAAGTTCCACGTTTTAAGTGCCTATTAAAAGTTTATCTTTGTGGAATAGTCTTGTGAAGCTTGATTAACTTGCTTTAAAAAATGTACCAGAATATGTAATAAGTGTATAAAAAATAACATAGCTAAAAAAATCATTCAAAAACAAATAGCCTATTCAAATCTGAATTAGACAAACTGATTTATGCATAAAATAATCTACTAAGTGTTATAAGAAACATCACTTTTATCTTTGTCGAAGCTAGTAAACTGAGCATGTACTGGCCCAAAATATTACACTTTATAATATCACAGAGAGGAAACTGTTGAAAAAGCTACTGAGCTAGGGGTAAGCATTGTTCCTAGGTTGTTACAGAGTGGGATCGGGGTAGTTTGATGTGCCCATTGAACTTTGACAAGTGACATACAATATGTCCCAAGATTATTTACTACGGACTCTTTCTACTGAATCCCAAGAATGCTGAACGTATAATTCTAAAAGTTAAGGAAACTAGGCCAAAAAGGGCGCGGCTTCGGGGTCTAGGCAGAAGAAGTGGCCAGGGTTGTCACTTATGTCGAATGCTATGGGTCAGCGTTCCGAGACTTTACGATATTCTGCCAGCAATAAACCAAAGCAGAAGCATAATTGCTGGTAAACATTAGAAGCCTTAAAATGCTACTTCAGACCAGTGTACTGTTCACTAGTCAGACGAAAAAATTAACTGCGCCCTATGGTACGAACAAGTTTTTAAATACCAAAAGCATGGCGATTTATTTCAAATAAAGTTTTACAGCAATAAATATTTCAACAAACAAACAGATAATATGCTTAATGCCGCTGTATTCGCGTTGCTCTTCGGGACTGCTGCAATTGACTCGATCTCAATCAAGTTATCCTAAAAGAACAACTTGGAACTTCAGTTGTCCCTCGAACTACCGACTATATGAACGCATCGCGCGAGGCCGTGAATACAGTGGGGTCCCCATTGGAAATCGTCGCAACGTGTCGTAACCGCCATTTTCTGCGATTTTCAGCCAATGAGAGCACACCAGATCTAGATGAGCACGGTTACGACAGACTTAAGACTGACAGTTGAATTTCCGCTTACATCAGAAGCTTTTACGTGGACAGGCTCGGCCATTCCGTCTATAATTCCGGAGTTTTCCCTGTTAATCAAGTCGGTACCGACCGTGGATCAGCTGTATAGACATTCCAACCTACTCAAAGAAAACGGATATTTCTACACTATAGTATGAAAATCGAGTAAAACAGATAATTTTAAACAGTCAGCTAAAGGATTTTAAACTTCAAGACCGAATTATAGGCGTTTAGTAACTACTCTGAACAGTGTTCCTAGACACATTTTTCCGACCTCCTTGATTGTTTAATTAGGGTATTGGAAATTGAGATCCTGAAGGTTTCAAACTTCAGGATGTAAAAGGAAAATATTTGTTTAGTGTTTTGCGATGATTTTATATTTCTTTGTCGTTTCTACTGCACTTACGCCCTTGGGCAGTGCGTCATAAGTCCATCATTCATTCATTCAAACTTTTATAATAAAATAAGTCTCGCATCCTATTAGTCGGTTTTTGCACCTTCCGAGTAGAAGCCTACCTTCCTAATGGTTAGTCCTACAAATGTTGACTCCACTCTGTTTTTGTTGTGCATACAACATTCGCAACCGCCTCCAACGAACGCATTTCAGCGTCAAAGCCTGTGAACAGTTTCCTCCGGAAAAGAAAGGAGCAGGGTGAAAACGCAGGGAGTCTCTCCGACTGATCCTCACATCCACGCGTCCATAAACCGTTTCTTCTTGCGTTGGAAAAGCCAAAAGCAGACTAACAAAAATAATGCCAGTATAAATATTCCTTCTGCCCAAGCTGACTGCGAATCATATTTGATAGTGCAAAACGGATACGTCAGCTGAATTTTATTGGAACTATATTTCGGTCCTTCTTGGCAAGGGTCCTCTTCAGGCTCAAAACTGCTCAAGCTGGAAAAACGAACTTGTGGGAAAAACTTGTGGTTTTTCCAAGAAGGGCCGAAACATAGCTCCAATAAAATTCAGCTGACGTATCCGTTTTCAACTATCAAATATGCCAGTATAGAACTGTTGGCCGGCACACCAAAAATGGCCCACGGTGTTACAGTATGTTACCCTATTTGTCTTACCGCATTTTCTACGTAAACAAATTTTCACATACCTCAAGTGGTAGCTTCGACACTTCTACTGTAGTCCGTACGGGATATGGGTCTTTGAAGACTGTAATACAGTTTCGTTATATAAAAAGCATTAGGACTAGATATCGTTTCTTTCTAACTGTAAACTGATTTCTTTCTCCACACTTCAAAGCTAACTTCAAATTTTAACAAGAGTTAAGAGCTCATATGGCACTTGTCACGAGTAGTTGGTGTGAGAAACGATAAAGTAAATCTGGACATTTGGCGGGGTAAATTCCAGTCCTAAAATATGTCATTTAAGGCACACAATCTCTCTACTGTCCAAGTTTCATCCAAGTCACTGGACTCGTTCAATCGCTATGCGAGCCACAACATTCCCGGGACTCCCTTCCATCCCCCCCCCCCACACTGTCGCCAAAAACGACTTGGCCACATAAACTTCGCATCTCTAACATCTCCTCTTCCCATCCATCAAGTTTAACTCGAATCGGAGCATATCTGCAAATTTCCGGATTCCCCCTTCCTCAACTCCCCGAAAAATTGTCGGCTTTAGGGAAGACTTCCTAGGGCATTGTGTTGGGTCCTTAAGTCTATTTCGTCGGTATATGCATGCCAAGTTTTATCCTCCTTACCACATCTGGAAGTATGCTGACTCGCGATCACCCGAATTCTGGGAAAACCCCTCCAACTCCCCCCAAAGAGCCCCGATATGATTTAGTTCTGTCAAGAAAGTATCTAATGCTTATGCTTATTCTTCCCACCAAATTCCTTCCAGATCCTTCGACACACTAAGCGTTTCACAGAAATCCCAGTGCCCCATTCCAACTCCCCCCCCCCAGTATCGGATCCGGTCCGGACTTGGCATAGAACATCTGAGACAATAGCTCTTCCCACTCTCCAAGTTTCATTCAAATCCGATCGCCCGTTCAAAAGTTATAAATGCCACTAGATTCCGGATTCCCCATCCCTCCACTCCCCCCATGATGTTCGGATTGTTCAAACGACTATTTTCAAATCTGTCTATTTGGATCCCTGATATTCCTGCCGAGTTCCATCCTCCTAGTACATCGGGAAGTACTAAACTCGCTTAATCACCAGAATCCCCCCCCCCCAATTCCCCCCACAATGCCGGAATCGGTCCGGTCATGTCAACGATGCCCCTTAATCGACATTCTCTTTAGCTGTTTAAAAATATTTTGTTAGCCCCTTAACTTCACCCCCCTCCCTCACCCCTAAATGTAGGGCTACATAGCCCATCTACGAACACGACCTTTCCCTTGACCCAAAGAATCCTCACACCAAGTTTCAAAAAATATCTCATCTTCGCGAGTTATCGTGCTCACAGACAGACAGAAGGATGTCATAGGTATCCCTCCATTTACGTTTTGGGATCCCCAAAGCCCCGACAAAACCTAAGTGTTGCTCTTGCAACACAATTCAGGTAGATCTCGGTCGGTACGACGGGAGACATGAATGAATCGGGGCGTTTTAGGAAGACCAGTAATGAGACATCCGTCACCAAACCAACGCCATCAAGCAACATCTCTAGCCAACACTGTCAGAAGTTTGATAACACATAACACATGTTTGCCCATCCATTTCGCAAAACATAACACTTACAAAGGTCATAACAGAACTTTTGTCTCGAAACGTAACCCTTAAAAGGGACATACCACAAATATTCTCATGACGTTAACACAAGGATGCCGAAACATGTTCTGACAGTGTCTTCTCGGTCTACCTTCGTATTTCCGTTTCAGATATTTGCTCAAATATAGACTTTCTGCGGAGTCTAAATCTATGTGAAATCTATCTAGAGTCGATATCAGTGATGACAACCAGTCAACGGAATGGAAGAGAGATTTTGGTCAAGCTTGCTCATGGTCTAATCGACCTGGCTGGAGTAGGCTACTCTTCTTGCGTCTTTGGGCATTGGGGTATGCATCAGTAAAAGAAGAATTATAGTCGAGTAAAGATGTCCCATTTCTCTATACATGCTGAGAAAATGGCTCATTCATTCTAGTACTATACCGACCATGAGGACTATACTGGCATATTTTCACCAACACGATACTCGGGTATTAAGGACTTAGGTAATTGTAACCAGTTTAAGTCTGATTTAAATATAGAGCTGCTCGGTAGGTAAACTTTTGAGAAATTCCTTAGGTTATTTCCTCTGATATTTATGTAATTGTTGTTTGTTGCTTTTGGTACTTTGGCGTCGCGCAGGCGTGATATCACTATGCATATTTTCTCTTCCTTTTTTGGGATCCCAAAACGTAAGTGGAGGGATACCTATGACATCGCAAAAGTTGTCCGTCTGTCCGTCCGTCCGTCTGTGCGCACTATAACTCTCGAAGGGAACGAGATATGTTGATGAAACTTGGTGTGAGGCTTCTTTGGGCCAAGAGTAAGGTCGAGTTGTTAGATGGGCTCTGTAGCCCTACATTTCGGAGTGGGGGAGGGGGTTTAAATTAGGGGGCAAACAAAATATTTTTAAATAGATAATGTGATAGTCGATTATCGGGTAAGAAGACATGCTGAACACGATGGTGAAAACCATTTTGTCATCTGACAAGTAGTTCGCCCGGAATCCGGCCGAAACCGGAAAGTTTGTTAAAAGTAAAAGTTTTATTTGAAGTTGATTAGATGTTCGATTTACGGGTAGGAAGACATGCTGAACACGATGGTCAAAATCATTTTCTCGCCGGACAAGTAGTTCGCCCGGAATCCGGCAAAAACCGGAAAGTTTGTTACAAGTAAAATTTATTTGGAGTTGATTGGATGTTCGATTTAGGGGTAAGAAAACATGCTGAACACTTACGTGAAAATAATTTTCTACCCGGACAAGTAGTTCGCCCGGAATCTGGCCAAAACCGGAAAATTGTTAAAAGTTAAAGTTTTATTTGTAAGTTGATTAAATATCTGATTTAGGGGTAAGAAGAGATGCTGAAACCGTGTATGACAATCATTTTTTACCCGGACATATAGTTCGACCGGAATCCGGCTGGTGCCGAAGATTTGTTATAAGTTAAATTTTTATTTTTAAGTCGATTAGATGTTCAGTATTGGGGAAAGAAGATACGCTGACTTCGTTTTTGAGCTTTCTTTTTTCGCCGGACATGTAGTTCCTGAATTCGGCCGAAACCGGGAAATTGGCAGAAGTGGCAGGAAGTTTTCGTCAAAACAGATATGACTTATAGGGGTAAACACACATGCTGAATCCATATTTGAACTTGGTTTTCTCAGATGATTAGCTATACCGTGTATGACAATCATTTTTTACCCGGACATCTAGTTCGACCGGGATCCGGCTGGTGCCGAAAATTTGTTATAAGTTAAATTTTTATTTTTAAGTTGATTAGATGTACAGTATTGGGAAAGAAGACACGCTGACTTCGTTTTTGAGCTTTCTTTTTTCGCTGGACATGTAGTTCCTGAATTCGGCCGAAACCGGGAAATTGGCAGAAGTGGCAGGAAGTTTTCGTCAAAACAGATAATGACTTATAGGGGTAAACACACATGCTGAATCCATATCTGAACTTGGTTTTCTCAGATGATTGGCTATACCATGTATGACAATCATTTTTTACCCGGACATATAGTTCGACCGGAATCCGGCTGGTGCCGAAAATTTGTTATAAGTTAAATTTTTTTTTTTAAGTTGATTAGATGTTCAGTATTGGGGGAAGAAGATACGCTGACTTCGTTTTTGAGCTTTCTTTTTTCGCCGGACATGTAGTTCCTGAATTCGGCCGAAACCGGGAAATTGGCAGAAGTGGCAGGAAGTTTTCGTCAAAACAGATATGACTAAATATTCTTTGAGCCCAAGCTGACTTTGAAACATTTATTCAAACAATGTTTGCAACGGATACGTCAGCTATGATTTATTATCAGCGATATTTCGGCCCTTCTTGGCAAGGGTCCTCGTCAGGCTGTCAATCTTCTGGTTCAACTTCGGGGAAGGAAACAAACCTGTAATAAATAACTGAAGCTTCTACCGACTATAAATATCTTATTAAAGTAAATTATCTTCAAATACCACTATAATGAAAAAACTAGTCCTCAGATTTAATTTTTGACAACGACGCTGTTTTTGCTGCACGATTGGGGCGATGACAGGAAAGGGTTTGTTCTGCATTTTGATCAACTTCGGTTTTTTCATTAATAAGGGGCTGAAAACTTAAATATTATTTTATTAATGACCTCGTTCTACGTTTCTATTATGATTACTTGCCTGAATCTATTACTTTGAATAATCACTGCACGGAAAAACTAGTGCTGAGATTTAATTTTTGACACGGCTGCTGTTTTTGCTGCACGATTGGGGCGACGGCAGGAAATATTTTTTTTTCTGCATTTTGATCGACTTCGGTTTTGTTGTTAATAAGGGACTGAGGCTTAAATTTTCTTCCCTTAATAACCCCGTTCCATGTTTCCGGTAAAGAGTACTCGCCTGTATCTCGGTTAATGCCTGTTCGGTTTTTCTTTATCTCAACGGCTTCTCGAATGGTTTGATGGAGTCCGGTGCACGTTGCAAGAATTTGGGCTTTCTCAAAATATACTGAATGGGATGGGTTTTCGAAAATATGTTCTGCAAGTGCAGATTTGAAAGTATAGTTATGACGGTGTCCGTTGGAGAGGGCGTGGTCAATTTCTTGCTCATGCTCTGCAAGTCGTTTTCCGAAAGTTCTCTCTGTCCTTCCTACGTAACGCTTTCCGCAATCACAAGGTATTGAATAAATGCCTCTTTGGTACTGATTTGGGACTTTATCTTTTCCGGAGTTTAGGTAGGACAGCAAAGTATTTTGGGTTCTGTGAAAGACTTGGATTTTGTATTTTTTCAAACTTTTGGACAATTTTTCGGTTACTCCGCGGACGTACGGAAGGTAAACGCGGGCATTTTTTTCTTCTGCCTCACCATTACTAGTAGAACTTACAGGATCTTTGGGGGATGAATGCAGCTTCAGTCGTCTTCTGATGATCTGTTCAACCAGTTGAATGGGGTATTTGTTTCCAAACAGGACGTCCCGAATATGGCAAAGTTCGTCATCTAAGAGATTTTTGTCGCAAATTTTGATGGCTCGGTCGACTAGTGAGATAACTACTCCACGTTTCACATATTCTGGCTGGTAAGAATCATACGGAAAGTATCGATCGTTGTGGGTGGGTTTTCTGTAGACTGAGCAGACAAAACTTCCTTCACTGTTAGCAATCAAAACATCTAGGTACGGCAGCTTCTGTGCATCCTTTTCAAATTCAATCGTGAACTGGATAGTCGGTTGAATTGAGTTTAAAGTGTCAACGAAACTCACAATGTCTGTTTTTTGGCCTTCCCATGCTGTGAAACCATCATCAACATAACGCTTGTAGAAACTTGGAACCATCGGCGCGATACTGAAAGCGATTTCTTCAATTTTCCTTAGCGTTAATTCGGCGAGTCCCTGCGAAATAGAGCTCCCCATCGCTGCTTCTTCATGCTGCCAGTAGAATTGCCCCATATAGATGAAATATGTTGATTCCCAAACAAGTTTAAAACAATCTAGTATTTGGCTTACATTTAGGGGGGTTTTGTCTGACAGTTCGGGATAAAAAAAACCCTTTCCTGTCATCGCCCCAATCGTGCAGCAAAAACAGCGTCGTTGTCAAAAATTAAATCTGAGGACTAGTTTTTTCATTATAGTGGTATTTGAAGATAATTTACTTTAATAAGATATTTATAGTCGGTAGAAGCTTCAGTTATTTATTACAGGTTTGTTTCCTTCCCCGAAGTTGAACCAGAAGATTGACAGCCTGACGAGGACCCTTGCCAAGAAGGGCCGAAATATCGCTGATAAAAAATCATAGCTGACGTATCCGTTGCAAACATTGTTTGAATAAACAGATATGACTTATATCGGTAAACACACATGCTGAATCCATATCTGAACTTGGTTTTCTCAGATGATTAGCTATTTGGCCTTAATCTGTTTCTGAATTTTGTTCAAAAAGTCTGTCGAAGACTGGATTTGGCTAACACAAGACTCAATTGTCTGGATCAAATACTGAATTTTTGGGATCCCATCGAAACCTTTGGTCTTGTTTTATACGTTAGCACATCCTCGCAAGCTCTGCTTTTGTTGTGCTACTGATTAAAATTTTGTATTTTCAATAAAACTGTACTACTACTAATCTACACATATAGTAGGGACAAGAACCCTACAAGCTCTCTTGTTGGAGGATCCCAATTAGGGGTCCAGCCCTTCAAAGTTCCGGAGCTTTCGCTGGGTCTCGGCGAGCGAAGTCACCTGTGCATAATGACTCGTCCGCGGTCTGTTCCAACAACTATATCAATACTCCCCACCCATATGCACTGTTTCCATGTCAGCCCCAAACCCACGACTCGACTCAGGATGCCGGGACGATCCTTTTTTTTAACGCTAGTTATCTAAAAGTAGATTTGAAACCTATGGTACCATTGTCAATAGCGAATTTTACTTACATTCTTTATAGACTTCATTCACTTTCCTGAGATCCTGAATTCTCTTTAGGAACAGCGTTGTCTTGACAACTGGAAATAAAGTCAAATATTCAGGGCTCAAAATTACCCCAAAAATAATTAGGCCTCTAAGGGATAGTTCTTTTTCTTGAAGTGAACGCGAAAGATGGAGTGTGTTCGACCCTAGTTTCCATAGTTACTACGCATGACATCACGAATTCCGACTTTTGCCGTCAAGGCTGGAACGATTTTTCTATTTTCCAGCAGAATATCATGCCACGGGCGAATCCGACCAATCACATTGCAGAGATACGCAGTTACCACGCTTACTACGGTCCCGAGCGTGGTAGGCAAATAGTTACTATTTGGAGAAGGTTAGAACGATCAGCGTAGTAACTTTTTACGAGGCTGGAACGAAAATAGTAACTAATAGTTACTATTGTTAGAAGGGTGGAACACGCTCATGGTAAATCGAAAAATTATGCGGTTTGACTGCCCCCTGAGGATCTTCGGTGTAACTTAAACACTTTTCATGCCTGGTATACCGAAGTATAGTGTCTAGAAACGGTCAGAGTTGGCTCCCTTGCATATGCCTGGTATACCGAAGTATAGTGTCTAGAAACGGTCAGAGTTGGCTCCCTTGCAGGTCCACCAGCATACGGAGCGTGAAGAGTTTTGAACGAGGTGCCGAGCTCAGTTGCTGAACTGGTCACTGAATCTCCACCCGCATGCGACACAGGCAAAACCTGAAGGACGCAAAAATACTAAAGGTTTAGTTGTAATGGCAAACTTGGGAGAGTTGTAGCTTTCTTGATCAATTCAGTATCGGGTTTGTCATGAGAAAGGAACAAGGACTGGCGATTCCCGATTGATGTGAGTACTGTCAGTATATTTGGAGAAACTGGAAAACCATGGAGAAACGGAGACTGAACCTCGAGATCGGTAAAAAAAAAAAAAAAAAAAAAAAAAACTTATTTTGCACGCCATCTACAATGAGTTTCTCCCTCCCCAACACAACAATGTAAGGGAAAGGCAAGAGCGAGCAGTCTCTACGAAGGTCCCAATATTCCAACCAGTAGCGGACACGGCCATTACCAAAATAGTTTTATACCAAAGGTTGCTGAAATTTTAAATAGCCTTTGACCATTTGTACGCACTTTCAAATGTATATGTTATACTGATAAATTTATACATGAGAGTAGGCCTACTCACCAATTTTGGTTTTGTAACCGTGAAAGTGTGAGCGAATAAATTACTATTCTGTTCTAAAAAATACGTCCATAGTTGCATGCAAATAAGCGTCGGTTTTCTCGAAAATATCTTGCTTTATATAATGATGTAGCCCTTCCTCATGTCCTTTACCTCAGCTTTTTCGAAAATGTTTACTCAGTTAAAATAATATTCGTCACCTATTTTCGCTACCTAAAATACTTTCTAAAATTGCCACCCTGGACAAGCAACAGGTAAGTAGGTAAGTAAGTATTTGTAACCCGCCGTATCGAAACAGCGGAGTAAACAAAAGAAAATAAGTAAAAGACATAAAGACACAGAAAAAGACACTAGTTTTCAATCTTCGGCCAGGAAGCAGTGGAGAAGGTCGTGCGCTGGTTGGGCTCTGTTGTCAATGATTTTTATAGCGACGAAGAAACGTCCGAAAGTGTAACACTTGCATCTTGAATTTTTAACTTCGTAGGTACCTAGGAAGGTACCTAGCAGGAAAATTCAGACTGGTAGAACCCAACGAGGCTGTATACCAGCTGGTTTAGAAAGTTCTTGGAATGACCGCACACCAGTGGTAACCAATACTTCCTGCCCAATTGATGACCACTGAACTCGCCCTCTGTGTTTCTCTTCATTTGTAGTGCTGTATATTTTGATATAAATGTTAAAATCTTAATTGTCTTTTCTCTCTATCTTTCTTTATTTTGTTTTTTCATTTACTCCGTTCTTGTTCAGTTTGAATGTAGCGAGTTACAAGGAATACACATACATACATATATCCGTTCATACATTACTTTCAGTTTTCTTTCACTTTCATGTTCACTTTTATTCCGATATTTACAAATTTTTCTACAATTGCAACTATGAACACGATTAGTTTATACAGGAGAGTTTTCGCGAGCTGGAAAGTTGGTATCCTTTTGCAAACCGTTTTCTAGCTGCTTCGGCAAGCGACTGAATTTCGGCACCGGTTTCGGAGCTTTAAAAAGTAATCAGCTTTCTCGGAAAGTGGTTCCAGAAAGTTAGTATAAAGTTCCGCGGATAAATGGATGAAAAATTCGGTATAAATTTTGAAACAAGGTAAGCCGGGTAGGTAAGGCAAGGTAAGCCAACAAGGTAGACCTTGTTGGATTAGAAAATGAGAGAATTAAACGTCCAATGAACCATAACCATACCCCATTAAATTGTAATTTGACAATTTTGTATTATCAGAATTTTGGGAATTAATGAAACTGTAATTGTAACTGTATTATCTCACTTTATTTTTTCAAAGAAGTTTCTAATTTAAAATTTTCTCGGCTGGTTTCAGCATTCCATGTGTTATCGTAACCAATCCAGCGGGAAAGTCAGGATTCCCACAGTTTTCGCGATGTGCTTTGCACTCCGGAACTTGATTCCGCAACCTTGCAAAGACCCTCATTATATTCAGAGACTCCAAACTCCGTAACCGGATCCTTTAGTACCTAATTCCCACCTGGATCATCGGCCTTTGCGTCCAGAGGTGACTATAGGAGTAATTGGCATCTGATTAGTTGATCTTTCTGTCTCGGTATTACCATTTTGTTCACTGAATTTTGTGTTTTTCTTCTGGCTTTATTTCTTTTCTTTATGATACTCCGATAGTCTACCCGCAGTACAATCGGTGGAAAAAAGTGTTCATTCATTCATAATACAAGAGCCGACCTCCAATACTACCGCCAGAGGCGGTTTAACCGGACTCGGACCAAACATCGACAAGAGAGGAAACGATCGACAGAACGATTAGGCGCGTCTTTTCTACCCTATATCCACGAATTCCAGAAAACCTGATCAAGGCATTTTTAGCTGGAACAGATTCCAAGCTATGGCCGGATTGCGGTCGCATTGTCTACTGATGGGAAAAGAACAAGAACAAGAAAAGCTAGGATACAGTTTACGAACCTAGGGGGGAAATCCTGTTTTATAGACAAAGAATGACTCAAAACGGATAGGTATAATCTTTTCGTTGATACTGTAACGAAGCCACGACCCTACTAATATTTTCCTGATAGTTCCAGTGTCGAAGCGGCTTGAAGACTCCATTATAACCATGCAAGTCGACGAGTAATTTGTTTTGGCCGAAAAAACAAATCCTCTTATCTGAACGTAACGTAAACACAAATCGCCCAATTGCGATGTTCCAGGTCCCGGAACTGACGGCTGGGAATAAAGTAAAAGGAAGTACGAACTGAGAAACACCAAGCTGAGGGGTTACTATCCAAAATGTTTTCTTTTGTTGTGGCGCGGGGGGGGGGGGAGGTATTTACCGACTGGCTGGTCATTTTACCGACGGTTTTTGTAGATAAAAACGACTATTAAAGTTTAACCGAAAAAGGCTGGGATAGGACAATCTAGTTACCCATCAGTTATTCACTTAAATTGGCTTGAAGACCCGCTGAAAATTCGTTACCTCGTTGTTCCGCTATTCACGAATAATCGATTTCAAATAGTGGAATTTCCGTGTGATTTGTGGTACCTCTATGCGCTTGTATTTTTGTTGTATGCCTTCCGAGAAAGATGTATGATTTTTTTTGTTAAAGCACTAAGCAATCTTCACCAATGTCACTAATGCCCACTGAAAAGCCGCGTTCGTGTTGAGATGAAAAACTTGCCGCGTCATAGTAGAATTTACGTTGTGGGGGCGGCCGTAGATATTCTGAACGTTATAACTAGAGCAGATAGTGGAAAATAAAAAAATTACTTTGCAAAATCCAAATAAATCAGTGTATTCAGTTAAATGACACAAAAATAAGTTGGCTTTTTAGTTAAATTTCAAAGTGTTCAGCTTCGATAAAAGATAACATGAAAGTTTCATAAAAGGTATATTCTTATAATGTTTCAAACAAGGATCGTATCTGTTGCCTCATCTTCTGACCGTGTCCAAATTCTGTTCCGCGGCATCCTATTTTGCAACAGCCAGCTAATAGTTTGATAAATTTTAACAACCAAAATAATCACATTAAAAAGGAAAGAATAACGTCCTGATTCATCGACTGCGTTCCCGGTACTAAAAAACTGCGTGTTGGAGTTTCGCGTCAGCAATGCGCGTATTTGTGTCGCAAAAAACGCAATGCAGTCGAGGCATTATACAAAGAGCGTGTTCCACCCTTCTAACAATAGTTACTATTAGTTACTATTTCCGTTCCATCCTCACAAAAAGTTACTACGCTGACTGTTCCAACCTTGTCGGAATAGTAACTAATAGTTACTATTTGCTTACCATGCTCGGGAGCGTAGTAACTACGCATCTCTGTAACGTGATTGGTCGGATTCACCCCTGGCGTGAGATCCTGCTGGAAAATAGAAAAATCGTTCCAGCCTTGACGGCAAAAAGCCAGAATTCGTGACGTCATACGTAGTAACTACGGTAAGTAGGGTGGAACACGTTCAAAAGGGAAAACTTATGCTTACCATGTTTATAGCTAAGGTCCAGCGCGGATAGGACAGTACCAATATTCTGCAGTGCCTGTCGTGTTTGCTCTTCGATGCTTCCATCGATTTTGCCATCTATCGGATTGCGACCGGACTGAGCTGCGAGGAAGTACAAATCGCCGACCACCACACCATACCTGAAGCAAACTTTCAAAACTGGAGTAATGTTGTTTCCTGCCACGATATCCCAGCTCCTAAGATTTGGATCGTGGAAATGCCAGAGAGGTAAAGACAAGGGATAACAAGAAAAGGCCGATTTTCGTAGCGCCTTCTAAAGGAAGTCGCAAATGTTTGTTTGTGAAGCATTTAATACAAAGTAAAGCATTAGAAGTGCCATTGTGCTTTAAGTCAAAAATGATCATAGGCTCATGTGGATCATGAACATGTATATTTTGCTTAAAAGTATTTTCTGTACTTTGCAGTTGAGATTAGTACTTTAAGGGGTGGTCGGAACTGAGAAGTGATAATTTCTACGCCAATCTTATCAAGTCTGTAATGTCCAAGCCAAGTTTCATCGTCCTAGAACATCAGGAAGTACCTTCATTCGCAATAATTGAAATTCCGCCCCCCCCCCCAAACTCCTCCACAGTGCCCGAACCGGTCCGGTTCTGCCACTGATGTATCTAGGGCTTTTGCTTGTTCTTCCAAACAATTTTCATCCCTATCGCTCCACTTTAATCATGTCACAAGATTTCCAGTTCTACCCCCCCCCCCAGCATTCATCGGACCAGGTCCGGACTTTAATTGGGACATCTGAGACATGAGTTCTTTGAGAATATCAAGGTTCATGAAGATCCGATCACCCGTTCAAAAGTTGCATCTCGAGATTCCAGATTCCCCCTCCCTCCACTCCCCCCAGGATGGTCAAATCTGAGAAACGACGGAGAGAAACAAAGAAAAATTATGGAGTCCCCTATGCCTGCCAAGTTTCATCGTCATAGCACATGTCTAAGATTCTTAACTCTGGATCACTGGAATTCCCGAGCCCTCCCTCCGTCCCCCCACACTGCTCGGACCCGGCCCGGTCAACATGTATCTAAGGTTTGAGCTTGTTCTTGCCACAAAGATTCATCCCGATCCGTCCATTCTGAACATGTCAAACGATTCCCGGCTCCCCCCTCCAATTCCCCCAAAAGTCAACGGATCCACTCCGGACTAAAAGTGTGACATCTGGGACATGAGGTCTTTCCAAATATCAAGTTTCATTAAGATCCTATTCCCCGTTCAAGTTATGCATATGTCAATATTCCGGATTTCCCCTCCCTCCCTCCACTGATATGCCTGCCATGTTTCATCGCCCTAGCACTTCTCGAAGCACCCTAACTCGAGAACAGTGGACCGACAGACAGACCGACAGAAGAGTGATCCGTCATAAAAATAAGAGCTATGAGCTTATATGGCTGGCTTATATGGCTACTTTTTTTTTTTACTTAAACAATCTCAAATTTAAAAGAAAACTTTTGACTTCCGTAGGAGCATCATAAACCACGTCTATTGGTGCGCTGCTAGCAGCAAAACTTCTGAAGAGGTATTCGAGAAGTTTCGCTCAGTGATTAACCACATTCAGGATGTTCACGGCCACCATGAAAATGACACCTATACATCATGTAGCCACCAGAACGACCTGCTTCTATACTATTATCATCACTACTAGCAGCAGTCACGATTTAAGAAATAGTCTGAAGAGACTTTGTAGAATAGATAAATGGCTCAGAGGTTGCACCCTACTTCCGTAATCTCTCTCCAGTCATTCTTGAACATTCCTT
Organism: Branchinecta lynchi; assembly: GCA_023053575.1. Lineage (NCBI taxonomy): Eukaryota > Metazoa > Arthropoda > Branchiopoda > Anostraca > Branchinectidae > Branchinecta > Branchinecta lynchi. The sequence goes on from JAKZAP010000008.1 coordinate 16,657,318, forward strand.
GCGGTAATTTCTAACCCCCCAACAATACTTTACAATACACTTGCTATCTTCGACATGTATCATGCTTGTTTGCGATATTCTTTGTTTCCCTCACAAAAACCCATTATGTAATGTTTGTCCTTTTGTTGCTAGAAGTCAACAGTCAAAAAGGCTTAGAACAACCAAGACCCTGGGCAGTTTTTTAGAACCAAGCATAGTTTTAAAGTATTCAGCCATTTTTAAATACTGGAATTTAAAGAGTATATAGTGCGAGGAATCCTTCAACTGCCAGAAAAATACCAAGCTTCTGTAATTCTTTTATTTAAACTTTAACCGAAAAGCAAACATATTTTTGTATCATCTAACTGAACAAACAATTCTGTAATGCATTTTCGTCGGTCTTGGAGCCTCTTTAAGTGAATAAGTGATTGGTCCTTTCTCAGCCCTTTTCAGTTAAACTTTAATAAAGGTATCCCTGTATGTACCTAAAGGCGCAGCTCGTGAGTTCAAGTGCCCCAGCATGTGCCATAACATTATTTAATATATAAATTTTAACTACAAAGCTATATAGGAACTTGTAAGATAAGATGTTCAGAATTGTAAATAGTATGTTTGTTTTGACAACAGCAGATAAGTGTGAAGAATTTGGTGGAAACTGATTATAAGTTTAGATGTGCACTCCTCATGGCAGGAGAAATTCGAAGCTTCGGAACTTCTTCTATTGGATACATGCACTTCGCTCACATAGCCATGTTATTCACTTCAGCGAGAAAGCACAAGAACATCTCCTTTAAGTAGAACCACAAAGCTTCATAATTTGTTTAACCACAATTTCTTTCACTAGAACCCATGTTCACTTGAAGTAAATAAAAACACTCTTGGATTCATTTGTATCATGGGGCAGGAAGGTAGGCCAGAAACTGTGGCGGTCATTCAGGTGAAACATGACCCCATTTCAATCTGCATTTCATAAGTGATCACATGTAGCCTTCACTGTTAACACAACCGTAGAAAACATCACTCTGTATAAAACTGGTGGAGCTCTCTCACAAATTAAGAGATATGCAGTATTCTTGTAGAACTTTGCAAACATCAGCAAGGTCTTTCTCAGAACAGCATGTCGGTCAAGGCTCAAGGAGTTCTGAATGTCACTGCAAGCCGTACACTGATCATCATACATGCCGACCGCTGTGCCGTTGAGGACTCTTAGCTCAAAGGACCTTTTTATTCCCTTCACATTCTGGAGGGAGACTGCCTTGGTCATTCACTGATGTAGAGCGGAAAGTCAATAAATTCTGGTCTGCTTGCAGTCCAAGAACTGCTGTCGAAGCCGGCACAAAACTTTTGTCACATTTTGTCTGTCAAAAATGCTGGATCACTTTGTCCTCAGAATGGCTTATTGGCAGTATGGAGGTAGCATGATGTTGGTTTGTTAGGCATGAAGAAAGCCAGTGTATTCATCTTCCAACTCTGGGTAATGCTCTCGTATAGCTTTATAGGCGCAGGATGGAAGGGCCCCTCTAATACTGCGACCCAGAAACTGGTAAACCATCCTGACAAACTGTCGGTAAGCCACATATCTCATCCGCCTGTAACTGAAAATCAAACTTAGAACAAAAAGATTAGGAAAACTACTTAAAGCACACCTCAGTGCTCAGACTGTATTGCTGCGAAGAGGTTTTGAGATAGCTGACCACATTAATACTTAGATATAGTTGCATAAAGTTACGCAAGGCTTCGTCTGTTTTTAGCCTCTTGCTAAGTCCCTTGCTTCTTAACGACAATCTTGGCAAAATTATATTTGACAGTGCAAAACGGATAAGTCAGCTACATTTTATTCGAGCTATATTTCGGCCCTTCTTGGCAAGGGTCCTCTTCAGGCTCATGAAGAGGACCCTTGCCAAGAAGGGCCAAAATATAGCTCGTCAAAATATAATAGTCAAAATAGAGATAGAAGCATCAAAATATAATAGTCAAAATATATCATATTTGACGGTGCAAAACGGATAAGTCAGCTACATTTTATTCGAGCTATATTTTGGCCCTTCTTGGCAAGGGTCCTCTTCATGAGCCTGAAGAGGACCCTTGCCAAGAAGGGCCGAAATATAGCTCGAATAAAATGTAGCTGACTTATCCGTTTTGCACCGTCCAATATGATTCGCAGTCAGCTTGGGCCGTAGGAACATCAATCTTGGCAAAACCTGCACAATCAGTCTTTGGACCAATAACATGATCAGAGAGAATGGTTGGGAGCATGATACGCCAAGTAAAGAGAATAAACGTGGCAACAGTGATACTCGGTGTAATGATAATAGACGAGATAAGATACACTTATGAAAATCTTGGAAAAACCTGCACAGCCGGTCTTCGCACATGATCAGAGAGAATAGTTGGGAGCATGGTACGCCACGTAAAGAGAAGAAACGTGGCAACCGTAATACTCGGTATAATGATATTAGACGAGATAAAATACACTTATGAAAATCTTGGCAAAACCTGCACAACTGGTCTTTGGACTAATAAGATGATCAGAGAGAATGGTTGGGAAGAAACATGGCAACCTTGGTACTTGGTATGTTGATATTACACGAGATACGGTAGGTAAGTAACCTGTAAATTCTGTGAACTATCTTCAGCACAGAGAATAAGTTGCAACAAGAAAAATCAGGCGACATAACCAGCAAACAAAGATGAAATCAACCACTAGCGTATATTCGGTTTCAAGGAGGGGAGGGCAACTGCAGGGGCCAAAGCGGGTGGTGCCAGCAGCATTAAATTTTGTTTATTTTCTTCGTATTTTATGACAATTTTTGGCACTACTAACTCCGCTAACCAGTCTATCACACCACTATCACACAAATCAGGTGCTAGTAAAGGCAATCTTCTAAATGCTATTTTGCATGGTTCGTCTTTTTTGTACTATACGTTTGGGTCCATTGGAAAAGTAACTACGGCGGGCAGCTGGAACAGGCGAAAAAAGCTACTTCAGAGCTGCTTCAGATTAACTTTTTGTGAAGATTGTCGCGGACTTAGTTTACCTTACTTTGATACCCTTTATTTCCAACCTTCCAGGCAGTGGTGCCATCTGGTGGTTCAGTAATATAAGAAATCTACACCAGCTGATGCCAGTTCTTTGCACTGTAAACAATACCCAGACAATACCATTGTGGGGCTGTCCTTCTGTGACTAACAGATCACAAACTGTCACAAACCTGCCAAAATAATAATCGGTATCTGTCTAGAAATGGCTGAATTGGAATGGAGTTTATAAAACAAACAAAAAAAACAGCTACAAAACAGCTTTCCTGTATACCTACAGGAAAAGTTACAAGTAGCCTAGGCTAAAGCTGAGGACATTTCTGAAAAAAGAATGGTCAAATCAACCTACAGAAATCTTCACGTGCTTGTGTTTACCTTGGATTAGATGTATTTATTTATCATTCTAACGTCTGTAGTCTGAAAATCGCGCAATGAAAGTTGAAAAAATTTCGTGCTCTGGCGATGCATGTGCATGCAATTCAAACTTTCTGCGGGCGAGAATCGCAACACCGTCAGACTCCGACAGTACCAGCGTTGCCACCTAAATTTGTCTTGCGGCACACCGTCTTCATTTCTGAGACTACGGAATAAAAAATAGAATTATGTTTTCCAGCTGGGTCAGATGGTGTTTCTAAGAGATCTGAAGACCAATGCTGGAGCGGCCCTTTAAGTTCGGTTTAGATGCGTGCAGATGCTTTACCGGTGGGTGCGAGAAGAAAAAATATATTGGGAGAATTAAGTGCGGTTCTGGTCCTTATTTTTGCCCGTTATGCGGAAAGATGGATGAAGATGTGGAACACTTGGTTTGTTCTTGTAGTGAGTTGGGGGATCTAAGGAAAGTTTTTGGTAAGGAGGTTATTCAAGAGAGGTCTTTGAAAGATTTGATGGGTAGTAAAGTTTTCCAAGAGTTGCGTCGGTTGGGTAGATTCCTGAAGGTTGCCATGGAGCACCGTGAACGTTTTATTGTAGGTTGATGTTGTGGTAGGGATAGGTGTTAGTTTGTTTAATAGTTATTTAGTTATTAGAAGTATGAGCTGAGTGTTGAATATTTGGATGGGTACATTGCAGTTCGAGTGCTTGTTTATTTTTATATTTTGTCCCGCTATGGCCCATAGGGTTTTTTTGGGAATACATTCATTCATTCATTCATGGTTACGAGGGCCTTATTATTGCCCGGGGAGGACCCACCTTAATCCCGATCAGATCTTGCGTTCGCATATTACCCGCGTTTGGCGATTTCAGCTCAGAGTTCCAAACGAGCAACAAACCAGGATTCGCAGCTCTACGAGGTGGAAGAATTTCGCGGCCAGACCACCGGGCCCGGCCGATGAATCATCTGTAAATCACGGGCCTTTTTCTACTTCAGTCGAAGCAACTGTTTCTAAAATTGGCCAAGGCAGTATCAAGAATGGTATTAATTGACTACGTAAGACACGGGAAAGATTTGACCACATACCTGTATGGACCTGCAGGCGCAGATAGGTTATATTCTGGGTATCGAACCGTTACTCCTCTGGATGATTTATCCCCATGAGTCTGACCTAAAAAATGTTTATTCGAATATCAGTCAACGCTATACGTTGATCAGTAGGCTACCTTAACGCTATACCATTTCTTCACTGAAATGAGTGTTGACACCTGAATTTGGTGATTTCGATTGTCACGAGATTTTTCTTTTTTATACTCTTTCCAAAATGTCGAAGCTTACTTTATCCTGTCTGAATTTGAGGAATTAATAATTATGTATATTCCTTATAACCCGTTACATTCAAACTGAACAAGAACGGAGTAAATGGAAGAACAAGAAATAAAGAACAAAAGACAGAAACGACAAAATGTATACAGCACTACAGATAAAGTAAAACACAAAGGGCGAGTTAATCAGTGGTCATCCATTGGGAACAAAGTACTGGTAACCACGGTTGTTATATTTATATATTTTAAATAGCCACCTTTACAAACAGAAAATCTTCAGGGCGAATATACTTTATCCAATTGGAACCCCCTAATAGGCCAAGCATTCGGCCGATGAGAGGACAGTTCACGCGACGCTAAGATGAGAAGATTGTGTTCGCCTAAAGCACATATCCCTGTACAGAGCAAAATTACACTGGGGAGTAGCGCAGAGACTTGAAAAAAGTGACACACACACGAATACAGAGCAAACTATCACTAGGAGGTAGTGCCAAAACCAGAGCAAAATAACAATAGGGAGAAGCGCCAAGACCAATGCTTTCCATGCTTTGCAAACGGACCATACTCGTAGCGCCGCCCACTACGCTTGCGGCATTTAAAGCGAGACAAATTTCCCGGTTTGGAGATTTCTAGTAAAGCTAAGGTGCTGACTGCATAAACCAAGGAAAAAATGGAGGCTATGTCATTTTTGCTATCTTCAGAATATGAAGTTACCAGAGCCAGAACTGGTGAACGATCGAATGAGTTTTAGTAGGGACGTTCACTAACGCTGGTGGTGATAGTGTCTCTGCAATTCGAGTATGTGACGCTTTATACAAGTCTTGGCGCTACTCCCTACCGTTTTTTGCTCTGGCCAAGACCTATGCTTTCCATGCTTCGTAAAAGGGCCGTACTCATAACGCTGCCCACTACGCTTGCGGCATTTAAAGCGAGACAAACTTTCGGGTTTAAAATTTTCTAGTAAAGGTAAGACGCAATCTGCACACATCAAGAAAACAGTGGATGTTTTATCCTTGTTTTGTTGGCTGCACAATATGAAATTATTGGAGCCAGTACTGGTGCACGACTGGTCGAGTTCCAGTAGGGACGTTCGCTATCGCTAGTGGTGCCAGTATCGCTGGTGTTCGAGTGTATGTCAATTTTTCCAAGTCTTGGCGCTGCTCCCTAGCGTTAATTTGCTCTGCTCGAATAGCAGCGGCACTAGCACCACTAGCGATAGAGAACGGCCCTACTGAAACTCAATCAGTCGTGAACCAGCGCTGGCTCCAATAGCTTCATATCCGGCAAAAAAAACATACAACCTCCCCTGTTTCCTCGATGTGTGCAGACCGCATCTTAGCTTTACTATTCGCTTCCCGTAACCTTCCATTTCGCCTAGACGTCACGAAACATATTTTTTCCTGCAAATATTTAAACGCTCTCTTGTGAATTCCGTTTTAGACAAGCCTAAGAAGTAGTCAGGAAACCCAGACTCACCAGCATTCAAGATGAGATACAGCAAACAAATGCCAATCCATAACAACTTCATCGCTGCGTATCCAGTTTATCACTCCAAGCCTGAAAAGAGCTAGTAAATTCCGTATTATTTTATCTTCAGCTTTTGCCGACCACAAAAGACACGCCCAAATAAAATGGCACGCTTGACCTACACTCAAATAAATTGACAGCTTATTAAAATTGCGATATTCCGACAACTCGATCATCGCCTTGTGGCCAAACTAAATGTGTGTCAATATCTCCAATCTTACCGTTAACCTACAGTAGGCTCTATAAACTATAGTAGGCTAAACTCAAAACATATCCTCATAAATAAAGTTCCAAGTAAAATACGAAATGCGTCTTATCTGTAATTTTACCACAAATCTATAAACACTAATGATCTTTTTTTTTTGCATTTTATTGTTTGGCTTCAGGACAGAATGCTTGACTTAAAATCCCACTAGAAGGAGCTTGCTACAGAACTCATGAGAAGTGGTCATCACAGCATAACCATGATGTAGTTTCCTATTGCTCTCGCAATATTAAAAGACACGTTTAAGAAGGAAAAAACTTGAAAAGAAATTCCTTGAACCGACTGATTAGACTTTTTTTTTATTGACAGTCGTAGGCCTATTGTATGTTTCGTAAGTTGTTCTCCTGTTGTCTTTGATCTTTTCTTTTTTCTATTATCTTTCCTGAAACTTTCTTTTGTTGTAAAACATTTTGTAGATTACAAATATACTTACTTACTTACTTTCTGAAACGGGGGTTTAGAAGCTCGAATACGCATCTTCTACTGAACGTATTATCAATTTATATGGTTATTATTTCTTCAACGGTTTTACTTAAAGCTTAACTAAAAAGGGCTGAGATAGGCTAGCCTAGTTAACCATAACTTATCCATGGCCACTGAAAATCCGAGTTTGTATTGAGATTACAATTTTCTGAGCCATATTAGAATTTTGCGTTGTGAGGACGATCGCACATATTCTCAACATCATACTAGGGCAAATAGTGAAAAAAAAAAATCGATTAACACAAGCCAAATAATTAGGTGTGTTTGCAAGATTTATGAATTAATAATTCCCTCTAATTAATTTCCTTTCAGTTAAAGATCCTGCCCTGGCAATTCAGCAGAAATTTGACAATTTTGTAGCTAAAGCTAATAATATTCTGACTCTGAAGAATCTGTTTCCGTTTTTCGCTAAAAAGCTAATAGTTAAGTAAGTACAGTGCTTTGTTTAATGTATGTCAATTGTTATTTATTGTTATGAAAGTTATTTGTAACAGTGTTTTTTAAATTTATTTTAGTACTCCTCATTATATGATTTGAGGGAAATAAATAAATGAATGAATGAATGAATGAAAAGCACACGGGTTGAAAAACATAAATATAAGAACAGATTCATGTCCTGTTCCGCTGCGGGTGCCAATCCTGTACAAGAACTGAGAGCAGTCGGAAAGCATCCCGTTATGACAATTGTCTTGGCTCGAAAGTTGCGTTTTTTTTTCGGATGTAGTTTCACTGTAGTTTCACCAGAGCAAAATGACGCTCTGCTCCTGTGCAACAATTGAGAACAATGGGAAAGCATACCGTTATGATAATTTTCATGGCACTAAAATTATGTTTTTCGGATGTACTTTGACGTACTTTTGTTTTGGTTATGTTAAAGTTTAACCGAAAAGGGCTGGGATAGGACAATCTAGTTACCCATCACTTCTTCACTTAAATTGGCTTGAATACCCGCTGAAAATGCGTTACTTGATTGTTCCACCATCTCAGGCCATTGCCCAGTGGAAAGCCGCGTTTGTGTTGAGATTAAAATTTCTCGCGTCATACTAAAATTTGTGCTGTGGGGACGGCCGCAGATATTCTGAACGTCATAACTAGAGCAGATAGGGAAAAATAAAAAAAAACACTTTGCAGAATACAAATAATTCCCTGTATTCAATTAAATGACACAAAAATAAGTTGGCTTTTCAGTTAAACTTTAAGTACATTATGTGGAACGGACACATAAAACTGAACACATATTGTACTTTCATATCTAAATCGTAGATACGTCAAGCTGCAGTGAAACCACACCCGAAAAATGTAATTTAAGTAAATTCAAAATCTCACAAGTAAATAAGCTATAACTCTGTCTAAAAGACACTAGAATTGCGGAAGCACCAAAGAAGCGGGAACATGAAGGAGAAAAAAAACGAAATTGCGTGTAGTAACAGGAACTAGCTATCTAGACCACAACTTGTGACGTCAGATATCTAGACCACAACTTGTCACTTTCGAGGGGAAGACATCATGCATCCGCACTTTCAACGCTATCTAGATCTCAGCTACTGAGAAGATTCGTTTGCAAGAATCAATACATCATTTCGGGCGGAAGATATCTTAAATCGGCTCATTTTCAAATCTAAGTTCATTTCTTTGACAAATTCCTTGTTGTTGCAACGTTGGTAGAAGGGTGGGGGGGGGATTCGTAATGGAGGGAGTTTTTTTTATTCTGTATGTTACGCTTGTTTTTGGTCTCTGTCATGTAAGAAGTTTTGCTAGTAATGCAAGCACATGTGCTGGTGCACCTTACCTAAGCCAGTCGTCATGTTGTTATGGAGACATCTCATAGCACTTTGCTCTGCAATAGTCCTCTTAGTTATTCCCTCCCTCTATTGCCTACTTTTCTATATATCTCTTCGGTTTTCATCACCATCATTAATTTCCCGGCATCGTGACAATAGGTCACTCGGTCTTTATCCACTAGTTCCAGTTATCGGCTGGCTAATTCGAGGTCAGGCTTTGATCCATCACATTCGAAGTATTTTGGTTACAGAATGAGCCCGCAACCAAAAGTAGTTCTCTTTCATCCTGGGTCGGAGCAAGACCTTAGTTACCTTACGTTATATTTATGGTAAGGACCAATTTATATATTTAGTTAGGGCCCAGTCTTGTACACTACCTACATACACATGCTGTGTACTCCTGAAAATGGTTTCGTACAATGAAATAACCAATGTAATGGTCCATCTCGGCTAGTAAGCCTCGGGCTTGACTGGATATGTAAGTTCCAGCGTCGCTAGGATGTGTGAACCAGCTTGATTAGGGATTTCTGGATTGACTGCGGCTGAGCTATAGAATTCCCTGAGACTTTCCCTTGTCTCTTATGTCTGGTTACCTGACTGGTCCTGGGGCTAGTGGCTACCTACGGTGTCCGAATGTCTTCAGCCCACACCCCGGGAGCCTTATCTTTATTAAACCTTGCTTACCACTCGTCCATCCTTACAAAAATGGAGTAAGAAGTGGGATTACGGATTTTCCCCACGTTCAACCTCTTCAGAATGTATTGGCAAAATTCTTTTCACCAGAAAGTACCAGGTCTCTACTAGCTAGCAAGCTGCCAGAAGGATATCCCGACTTGTTCAGCCCACCGGGATTTATGAAAATTAATACCATCTAGCGGGTTCTCCATAGTGATGTCGAGAAAAAATCGAGCTAGAAGGCTACATGTTGTCCAACGCTAGATGTTGTCGCTTCTTAAAGTCTGATAGACTTTTACGTGAACTTTTAATGCGTTCAGTCAGTTTATGGTATACACGACGGAAGTTCAAGCTAAAAGGCTAGATGGTGCCATTTCTTAACACCTGATCGGCTTCCGTGTCAACATCAGTGGAATCTCGCGGATTCTTTATGGTATTTTCGGGAACAGTTCAATCCAATATGCTAGATGGGGTCATCTCTTGACGTCTGATTGGCTTTTGTAAAGGAGTTAATGCTAAAATTAAGTCACTTCGGTTGCTCCTTTGGTTCCTCACCTCAGCATTTAATCAGCAATCAAACAATACAAATACCACACAGATAATTCATCTCATAGAAAAACGAATTAAAAAAAATTGCACAGAAATATCACAGAAGAGGAATGTGAAGAATATGCACACGGCAACTAGACTAGTCTCCTTTGTTCATAAAACCAGATAAGACGAGATTACGTCTGACTAGGAAGACTTAACCTCCCCTTAACATGTCCTAACAATGGTAATAATCATAACCGTTACGGTGATAGAGTTACAAAAAAAAACAGAGAAAAATAACACCAGGAATGGCGCCAAGACCTGTGATTTCCATGCTTTGCAAACGGCCATACTCTTAGCACCGCCCATTACGCTTGCGGGATTTAAAGTGAGACAAACTTACTCGTTTAGAAATTTCTAGTAATGCTAAGATGCGGTCTGCACACGTCGTGGAAAGAGATATCTTTATTTTTACTTTTTTCAGAGTATGAAGTTACTGGAGCCAGCGCTGGTGCAAGACTGAATGAGTTTCAGTAGGGACGTTCTCTATCGCTAGTGATGCTACTGTCGCTGCTATTTGGGTATGTCACTTTTTTTAAGTCTTGGCGCTACTCCCTATTGTTATTTTGTCTTTTATCGTCTACTTAGCAAGGGAATTAAGTCCCGCCCGAAAAATAAAAAAGCCAATTACTTCATGCAGAAGACTCTCTAGGCGTTTACCCGCACATGTTAACAGCATGGCCAGTAAAGGCACGTATACACATAGTTTGACAAGATTTCGCATAAGCCATTCGCTACGTGTATTTTTCCATTTGTCCTAGGAACTAGACTCGTTCTGAATTTGTATTATTATGGCTCCTACAAATTACAGAATTATAAATCTGCCGGCAGATTATGTGAGGGACAATTTAAGATAGGAGACCACCATTCAGGGAGGATGGTCCTTGTTACGCTATTCTGTTATTTCTTGTATTGTACATTCGAGACTCTCTGCATCCGAGGACCAATTTGCAAAATAAATATTCTATCTTACTTTTATTTATCTTCGATGGCAGAGAGCGTTCAAAGCATGAGCTCTGATTTAGGTTGCGCTAGACTTCTCGCCTACGCCCTACTTGCTGCTGGCAGCTTGTGGCATGCAGGACGGATTGACGGAAAAAGAAATACGTTGACTGTCACAAAGTTATTTCGCTACGGAGGCAGGCAGAAAAAAACAAAAACAAAAGATCGAGTAGTCACACTGGGGGATTAAACGTGCAAGTCACACTAATTTGCAACATTTCTTTGCCACGAATTCGAACTACCTTTAGACGTAGGCAGACAACTTACAAGCGCGGGATTAAAAAATATCCAAAACAAACATAGTAGTAAAGCGGAACTGAGGGGTCTAAACTTTAGCTGCTTTGATTCAAGCCCCATTCACAAACATGCCTAGATAATCACAGGTGCGTAGGCATTCGATCCCACCCCATGCCTGGGCACAGACTTTAGGCCCGGCAATGAGTTCCAGGCTCTAAACTCGGTGCATGGCAAAGCCTAGACATAACCATTAGCATTTGTGCTTGGCTATAGGCAGGCTTGTTAACAGGGCTAAAGATTATTCTGAGACCACCTTAACTTCTATTAAGAATAAATAATATTATTTATTTATCCTTGCTTCTATTTTCTTTGCCACTTCGCTCAGCAACAACAGGACCGCGGATACGTCAACTCTCAGCAAGCTGATCGGTTCCAGTCCCACACAGACATTCGAGTGAAACAAGACCAAAGGTGTCGATGGGATCCCAAAAATCTAATAGTTGATCCAGACAATTGGGTCTTGTCTTCGCCAGATCCAGTCTTCGCCAGGCTAATCATCAGAAAAAACCAAGTTCAGATATACCTCTATATAAGCCATATCCAATTTGACGATACTGACCAAAACTTCCTGCTTTACTTCTGCCAATTTCCTGGTTTCGCCCGAATTCCGAGCGAACTACTAGTCCAGTAAAAAAAAAGAAAATTCAGAAACGAGCCCAGCGTATCTTCTTATCCGAACACAGAACATCTAATCAACTTTAAATATAACTTTGACTTAAAAAAAAAAAAAAATTCGGTGACAACCGCATTTCGGACTAATTATATGTCTGTGTGAAAAACGATTGTCATATACAGACTCAGCGTCTATTCCTACCTCTAAATCTGTCATCTAATCAACTTCAGATAGAACTTTTGCTTTTAACAAATTTTCCGGTTTTGACCGGATTTCGGGCGAACCAGTTGCTGGCGAGAAAATTCTTTTTCACCATAGTGTTCAGCATGTCTTCTTACCTTTCAATCGAACATTTAATCAACTACAAATGGAACTTTTACTTTAAACGAACTTTCCGGTATTCTCCGGATTCCAAACGAACTACTTGTCCGGCGAGAAAATGGTTTGGACCATCGTGTTCATCATGTCTTCTTACCCCTAATTCGAACATTTAATCAACTTCATATGAAACTTTTACTTTTAACCAGCTTTCCGGTTTTTGCCGGATTCCGGACGAACTGCATATCCGGCGAGAAAGTAATTTTCATTGTCGTGCTCAGCATGTGTTCTTACCCCATAATCGACTATCACATTAGGTGTTTGAAAATATTTTGTTTGTCCCTTAATTTGAACACCCTCCCCCACCCCTAAATGTAGAGCTAAAGTGCCCATCTACGAACTTGACCTTACCCTTGATCCTAAGAATCCTCAAACCAAGTTTCATCAAAATATCCCATTCCCTACAAGAGCTATCGTGCTAACAGCCGGATAGACGACAACTTTTGCACTTACATTTTGGGATCCCAAAAAATAGAAACAATTCGATACTCGAAAACTCAGCTAAGCAGCAAACAGCTCGTAAGTCAAGATCCGGCAGACATTGCCGAAATCACGCCCGGGCCTCACTATAGTCACTCCTGGTGATAACGTCGATAATAAGACCGATCGAAATTAGGAAGAAAAGACGCTGGAAACGGAAGATAGTCGAGATGGAAAAATCCATCTCCGCCATTACGAAAAATATCTTTGGACCAATCATAGACCACAGTCACCGATTTTTTTTAGTTTTATTTCCTAATGAGTGATAATGGAGGTAATATTTCTTGAATTTATTTGTGTGACCAGGACGAAACGTAAAGAGTGGGTAATACCCAAATTAACGAACCAAATTAGGTACAGATGTGACTGAATCACTGAATGTGGCCTGGGTACTGTAGTTGAGGAACACGGTCCCAAAATAGCGAAACTTGGGAGGGCTTTCGCGTGCTAGAAAGCGATGTCAGAATAATTTGTTCCAAAATGTTATAGCGCTACTTCAGAATATTGCCGAACTTTCCGCACCGGTTTTCTCGTTTTGGAAACCAAAGAAGATTCCAGAAAGTTGGTAGAAAGTTCCGCGGAAAGTTGAATGCTTCGGCGGGAATCTTGAAAGTGTTGAAAAAAGCAGAAGCGTTACTAAAGAATGAAAAAAAAAACAGGGCAAGCATCATTAAAGATCATTTTGTTGGAACATACGATAATAAAAGGAATGGCCTTTGACCCATATGTAGTCTATTTTTTTCGTAGCATCTTCTGTAATTAACTTATATTATATTATCTAAAAAACTAAGAAATCACCTTTTGTAATTTTTGTGTTAATTTTAATCTACTTTTACCTACTTTTAACTATTCACGTCACCTAACTTCTGAAAACAGATCCATATTTAATTTACTATTCTTCCCCCCTAACAGCTGGAAATTAATCCACTCATTTTAATTTTTAACATATTTACTCTAATAAATTTGAAATTCAACATTTCTTTTTCATGAGAAAGCGGAAAACATTCCAGAAATCAGATTCCTACAGATTTTGCGATGTCTTTGGCTCGCTGGAAAAGTGATTCCGGAATCTTGCGAAAGCCCTCGTCGCCGGGACAAAAATAATTCAAAGTTGGATGTTCGGAACGCATGTTTCCAATTGTTTCACGTATGTTGAAGACCCAATAGTGTCTCGAGTCTCGAGATTTTACCCGGTCTTCGAGCGAGGCTATTTAGGTGGCTCAAATTTGGAAATGAGCATGTTTAGCCCTTCAGTTCCGCTTTAAGGCTACAGCCAACTTGACTAGTTAGTCAGGAAAGCACTAAGCGCCAGAAGGTACGACGGCCTGTCCTGCAGAATTTTGCGCGCTGTAGTGCTGCTATACGTTGTTAATCAATCATCTCGTAGTCCTTCGGTTTCCTGGCCTTAATCTTCAATGTATCGCAATGAACCTTGTCGTGGCTGTCATGATGAATGCCGTAGCCGAGGTAAACGAAAAGTCCTTAGAAAATACAACCATTAGTTGCAGATCACACAGCTGAACTATGATCTCACTTTCAATGGATTCTGAGACAAGCTCGCAACGGTTTACTTCTGCTGTCATATCATACGCAAATTCTTGGCCGAGAAATGCATACGAACCGGAAGGGACTTGGTTCAGTGGTCAAGTAGGGATCTTCAGAGACCATTCCTAACCACGTGTATTCCCAGTATCGTATCGCACTGAAGACGTAGTATCAAGGTTCAATGAACAGAGAAACCACAGCAAATATTCCGCGCGTGGTGAACTGAGGGATAAAATATGTTCCTCAGATGGAATTTAGGACCACGACCTATGGTTTAGAAGACAGACGAGTTCCCAACAGAGCCATTTTTGAAGCTTGAAAACCACTAGAATCTCCACAAATAAAGAGGCTGGAGGTCAGCGATCCCGTCACGAAGCTAATCTAAGCAGGTGACTTTCCCCATGTCACTTTCACAAAGAATCTATGCTAAAAATGAACTTGTTACAATGCAACTGATTTAGGACCTCAAATGAGCAGTTTCGTAGAGACAATCAAGGGCCACACATTAGTCACAGATTAAGTCACAGTGGTCCCTTTTAGAGATTCAGCATCGTTCTACTGAAATTGAGTTCAAGTCTGGTTGTCAATGAAGTGTCTCACACTTTAATTATTTTTAGGTGCAACTATTCTTAACAAAGTTTTGTTTGCTATTTGTATGTAGGTGCGTTGTTATAATTTTTTGTATCCTATTCTGTAATTTACTCGTCAATTCTGGCGGAGAGAAATGAGTAATAGTAATAACAGTACAGCATTGTTTCCTTTGAGATGGGAAGCTGCGGAAGCAGAAGTAGTTGGCAAAAAATAAAGTTGGTATTCTTTGGGTTGCCCAGCTGATTTGCCAGATGCTATATATGCACTCGCCAAAGACATTGGTAGTAAAAAAAACTAAAAGTACAGGAGTGTTGCATGAAGCTGCCATTACTATGGCACCGCCCACCCCCCAATTGGCCATGGTACATGATCCTGCCACCTTGGATCATGAAGCTGCCACCCCCAGAAAAATCATGCAAATTCCAAGAAAACAGCAAATTTTTTTATTTGCAAAAGGTCAAGGAACCTCTCTGACCAAACAGCTGGCCTCTAACTTCACCATGTAGCAAAATACTATTTTTAGCAAAGTGGGCGACTTCATGATCACTTGGGTGCCTATATTCTTTCGTGTTCTCCAGCTTAGCCTTGAACAATTACAAGTAAACTATGGTACCAGCAGAAAGTGAAGGTTCTAAGCTTCCTTTCGGGATACTCCACTGAATTTTATCTCAACCTTTACTCTTTTTCCCTAAGTCATTTCCCAAAAATAGGAGTTTAGGGTGGCCGCTTCACGCAGCACTCCTGTACCCTTCGAAGCATAGGCAGCGCGATCGCCACTTTCAAGGACGAAGGAAAAAGCAAATAATGAATTACAGGGAAGCTGCGGAAGCAGAAGTAGTTCGCAAAAACTAAAGTTGGTATTCTTTGCGTTGCCCAGCTGATTTGCCAGATGCTATATATTTACTCGCCAAAAACATTCGTAGTAAAAAACCTAAAAGTACCCTTCGAAGCATAGGCAGCGCGATCGCCACTTTGAAGAACAAAGGAAAAAGCAAATAGTGAATTACAAAAATTCTAGGCAAGCTTCATTCCCAATAATGTCAGGTGCGTCCCACTGAGCTATAAAAAAAAACAAGACCAAAGGTGTCGATGGGATCCCAAAAATCTAATATTTGATTCAGACAATCGAGTCTTGTCTTCGCCAGATCCAGTCTTGGACAGGCTAATCATGAGAGAAAACCAAGTTCAGATATACCTCTATAAGCCATATCTATTTTGATGATACTGACCGAGACTTCCTGCCGGTTTCCGAGCGAACTACTAGTCCAGCAAAAAAAAAAAAATACAGAAACAAAACTAGCGTATCTCCTTATCCATATAAAGAACATCTAATCAACTTTGAATAAAAGGTTGACTTTAAAAAAAATCCGGTTACAACCGGATTCCGGAATAGTTATATGTCCAGGTAAAAAACCATTGTTCTATACCGACTCTCTTCTTACCCCTTAATCTGTCATCGAACTTTTGCTTTTAACAAATTTTCCGGGTTTGGCCGGATTCCGGGAAAACTAGTTGTCCGGCGAGAAAATGATTTTCACCATCATGTTCGGCATGTCTTTTTATGTCTTTTTACCCATAAATCACACATTTAATCAACTTCAAATTAAATTTTTACTTTTAACCGGATTCCGGGCGAGCTACATGTCCGATGACAAAATGGTTTTCACCATCGTGTTCAGCATGTCTTCTTACTCGCATTAGCTGTTTCAAAATATTTTGTTTGCCCCTTAATTTGAACCCCCTCCCCCACCCCTAAATGTAAGGCGACAAAGCCCATCTGCGAACTTGACTGGTCCGACGACCCAACGAATCCTCACGCCAAGTTTCATCAAAATATCTCATTCCCTTCGAGAGTTATCGTGCTTACAGACGGACGGACAGACGGACAACTTTTGCGATGTCATAGGTATCCCTCCACTTACGTTTTGGGATCCCAAAAATTGGAAATAAGGCAACTATCGGTACGTCACACCCCAAAACAGACTTGCGCGTTCCCCTTCCCTCAGGCTTCAGACTCTTCGTACCTACATTACCACAGATTTTCGCCAATGAGTCTTATGGGGGAACTGAAAACATGGGTCCCCCTTTTCCTTATGCTCATCGGTGAAACTTAATGATAAAGTTTGGGATCTAAGTATTCCTTCTGCCCATGCTACAGGATTAGTCAGCTGAGATTTTTATTTTTGGACGTCCTGCACAGAGTCCTCTTAAGGCAGTACTACGAACGTGAGCTTATCATTAAAATAATTTCGATAGAGGCCCGTGCCCTATTCGTTGTATTATATTATTATAGAATGATAGCAAGTGACCTCATGTAAGAAATTACCACATCGTATTATGTTGAACGCAAGCTCACGGCCTGAAGACGGCCCTAGCCCGTAAGGACAGAAATATCAACGGATTAAAACCTCAGCTCAATGATCTCAAACCTCACTCTCCTCCCTAAATTATGCAAAAATGGTCGCACAAGTCTATGCATTAATACGAATATTACGATTAATACCGTGTACCAAAGTATTTCACCAGTCACAGTTCTAACTTCCAAGTCCCAAAACAGTAAGAGGGTTAATCTGATTATCCTATTGGTTAGTAGAAATGCTGCAAAGATTGGTTAAGGCCCAAGGCGCTAGCACCACTCGACATGCTCTTACCACTCAATCGGAATCAAAAATCAATGGTCGATATTCAATTTCATCTTGGAACTCGACAAATCTCGTCATAAGCGGAATGTGCGGCCGGGTCCGCTTTCGAGGACGGAACTGAATTTTCTCTGTCGAGTTGTTCACGCCATAGCCAAAGTACATGAAAGTTCCTATTTACAAAAAATCGAATACAATGACGGAAAAAACACAAAAACTAAGAGCTTTAAATGACAGGTGAAATCTAGCCTTCTTTCCCAGACAACTTTTCGCATGGTCAGCTATAGTAAACGTGACTTGTTCCTTGCGCGCGCAAACGGAATTGTGGTGTTACTTTCCTTAAGGGGTAGATGGCGCGTTCTTCTTTCAGTGTGGCGTAGGCGCGAAGGGAAAAGTTGCCGCGAAAATCTGTATCATTCTGGCTACACCGACTGTTAACGAGATATTCCGCATTTTCAGCTTGGTCATACTATGCTTTTAATTTTTACGGTCTTACCGGACCTGCGACAAATCACAGAATTCTGCGACCAGTGATAACGCTGGACTTACCAAATCTGA
This sequence comes from Branchinecta lynchi, assembly GCA_023053575.1. Taxonomy (NCBI): domain Eukaryota; kingdom Metazoa; phylum Arthropoda; class Branchiopoda; order Anostraca; family Branchinectidae; genus Branchinecta; species Branchinecta lynchi. Next base: position 16,675,456 of record JAKZAP010000008.1, read on the forward strand.
GCCACAAGACGCGAGTGACCAAGGTCATGTAAAGCAAGTTTACTTAACTGACAAACAATCCCTGTACATTCCTAGCAAACAGTGACAATCAACTAGCCCTGAAACACGGGCAGACCATTCATGATCGGGCGTTCGTGGGCTGGAATTTCTGCCAGGATTTCGGCTCCATAGTGACGGATCAATCTTGACAAATAGATTCAAGGAGAAAAAATTTAGAACACGTTCCTGTAAAATCGTTTTATTCAAAAATAATCCTCTTAACATGAAACTAAAATTCAACGGCGGGTTAGAATAATTGCCGCATACCAGTAACGTTTCGAACACACGTCCCAGATGACTTTGGATGACCCGTACTTTTTTTTACAACTTCAACTATGGCTGGACGACGCACGAGCTCAGAAGCAAGCCTGCCGTCGTGCATCCGACAACAGATTTCACTCTCAGATGTGCACAGAATCTCCAAGCGACATCGGATGTGCACTTGGGCCTAGCACTTGGGATATTTCAGCGGGAAACATTTTCCATGGCCCGAGCCTGATTGGCATTGCAGAAAACCATAAAAGGGGATGCGCAGGTATCAAAACAACTAAAATGGCTGCATCAATAAGGGAGAGCAAAAATAAAGTGAGGTGATCCGCCGTAAATGGTAGTTGGGTATTTGACAATGGCAGCGAAAGAAACCCAGGTTATAAATTAGTTAAGAGATTTGCACGATAAAATAAAATCTAATTTCGATTTGTCTCTCTGGGTCGAGGTGAAAAAATATGAGCAAATAAATGTGGATTTAAAAAGTTCATTATTTTGGATTAATTAGCCAAAATGAAATATAACATGGACTGATGACAGATCCCCCCAAAAAAATAATTTACAAGCTAAACAATAACCACTTACTATCGGTTAGAGCCAAGTCCTCTTCCTGGGGCAATATATGGACAGGTGTGAATATAAAATCGTCTTTTGCGGCATAAAATGCCAAATCTAAAATGAGGATAACATCCCCTAAAAAATATGACGAGCGTGAGAAGACGGAGTGGAATCGACACGAAAAATACTGTTAGATGTAAAGCAAAATTACATATTTACTACGATCCTTCAATTACGATTTTGTGCTTAAACTGGACAGAAATAAGCGACTGGCCTGATGGATGAATGAGAGTAAAGTCAAAGCAAAATACTTTTCACATAAATTTCAGTTGCACATTAACATGAACACAGGTTCGCTTACATGCAGCTCCGGCCTGAGGTTTGGTTGGAAGTTAAATTGAACAGAGACACAAAAAATGGTACCCATACTGACAGCAAGTCGAAAATTCAAAATCACAACTGTGAGCATCCAATCCAGGTTTACTGAGCTTTTTCGTTCACCATACTGGGAGCAACGGCAGATTGACTGTCTATGCCTTCTACTATTTCTTGCCGGCTCGAGAAGGCATTCTTCAAAGCACTTATTAACTCCGAGTAATCCGGGGCCGGGATAGTACCGTTCTGCTTCTTAACATCCAAGGACGGAGAACCGGGAGGTTTCTCGTATTGGTACTCGTCCGATGGCGTTTCGGCTACCTTCGACTTTAGTTCGTGCATGATAGGTAACAAATTCGGTTGATCTTTCGGTACACGGCTATGGAGGAAGCAGGCCTGTGCAGACAAGTGCGCCTTTCCAATTAAGGGCAGCATCATGGCTACATATTCGGGGTCGGGTTGCGGTAGCTCTGGCTGTCCAGTCGCACGTGGATGTCTTGGTGGGCAAGGGATTGAGACGTACGGCTCTGCCTGGTCTAAGGCTATTGTACCGTCAAGCACACCTTGTATCTTAGAATGTAACATACCTACAGGATCGGGATGGACTTCTTCAGACGCAGGAGATAGAACCTGAACAGCCTTGAGGTGGATAACTCTGGCTGCAGCCGTAATCCTATCCACTCCTTCCTGCTCTTCAGGGGTCAAAACACGAGCTGTATATCCTGCTGGTGTCTTTTTTTCTAGATCAACTGGAACTGGGACGAATTCCGGGTTCTTTTCCGGTGTCTCAGATCCGTTCAAAATTCCCTGCTGTTTTTCGACCAAATCTTCAAGGCTTTGGTTAGTTGTTTCATCATCCGATTCTGAGTCACTGTCAGGAGTCAATAGAGAATCTGCCTGGTGAAGTGCCTCCAAGGTGGCAAACTTTCGAAGATCTCCTTGTTTCTCATCTTCTCCGATTTTGCCTTCGTCGTCGGAGTTTTCAAAGGCTTCGTTTACAAGGGCTGAAGCAGTGACAATGTTTGCTGCGAACAAGCCCTTCTCCTGGGTAGCTTCTCCAGCAGATTTCATCTCGATTTTTTCGTCGTTGTCAAAAGTCGCGTTATCTTCTCCATTGGATTTGTCGGTTACAGGAAGAAGTGGGCCTTCGCCGGGAACTGCCTTGCCTTTGGCTACGTACTCCTCACTGCTGAACCAGACTCCGTAGCAAAAGTAAATGGCGAAACCTGAAAGGTAAAACGTCAGAACCAAAGCCACATGAGTGCTAGCTTAGAGGACATACACCGCACCATACACCAAGAACTAATAATACCACTAAGCAGTAAAACATCCGTCTCTCCCTTCTTGAGATTCAATTGTACACCGACTAAGCAGTTCCGGTCCCAACAAACACAACCAGTGTACCAAAACAGTTCTACGCTATTTCTCCAACGTTCAGTATACTATCCCTATGACTCTATGCAATTCAGGTAGTCTATAGAAGACTTTGAAAACTCCGACGACGAAGTCAAAATCGGAGAAGATGAGAAACAAGGAGATCTTCGAAAGTTTGCCACCTTGGAGGCACTTGACCAGGCAGATTCTCTATTGACTCCTGACCGCATAATAATTTACGGTAAACTACCACAGATTTTTGCACGGGGCATTGTCTGAAGACAGAAGTCCCTGTCATTATAGGTTCTTGCATACAATAACGAGGTTTTATTGCCATGTTTACTCAGGTCTTTTGGTTTGGTTAGGACGTTAGACAGAAAAGAGCTCATGCGTCCTTCAGTTCGAACACATACTCTCATGACAAACGTCGACATAGCCTACATATTTTTAACCGATAACGAGGTAATATTACTGAAAGGGACATCTGATGAAGTGTTTATACAGCAGTTTTGTCTCGGATAGCAAAAAACCGGGTATTATCCTGAGGAATGAGCAGCGTTGTTGAGCCAAAGGGCTGATTTTTTTTGTCGTTGTTTTGTCGTTCTTCTGCTGCACATATTTCCGATTAAAATAGCCGTTCTTAAACCTGTGCAACGTTTGAAAATAGAAGGGACATTATTTTCGTAATACTGTTAACTGAAAAAACATACTGTTAACTGAACCGATATTCTGTCATCAGTAACAAAGTGCAAAAAAGCATCGCGGGTAGAGGATAAATGGTAAACATAATATACGACGCAGAGTAACTATAAGACTAATTCATCAGGGAACTTACAGTTTCTACAATGCATCCCTGACACCACTAGATAGACAAGTAGAAGCAAGAAACGTTAGTACTTACGAAAAAGCTCTCACGACACCGAAGCTCCCTCCACATTTTTACTTCAAAACATTGCACAAACACACAAGCACAGTAGGGACTCCGGTTTTCTCAGATTATAACACACCACAAAAGCACAGCACACGAAGAAAGAGGGACAGTTTTGGTCCCAATATGATTAGCATGGTACACAGGGAAAGTTCAAATACGACATAGCTGTTCTGTTACAAGGCAGTGCGACCGCTGTAAATCATTTATAGACTGTGCTCAAGACGATTTATGGCCCACGGAAGATGATGAAACAATTGAGAACAAAACAGAGCAAAATAACACTAGGGAGTAGCGCCAAGACATACGCTTTCCATGCTTTGCAAACGTACCATACGCGCCCACTACGTTTGCGGCATTTAAAGCGAGACAAACTTGTGAGTTTAGAAATTTCTAGAAAAGCTAAGATTCGGTCTGCACAAATCGAGGAAACAGGGGAGGATGTATCTTTTTCTTTAATGTGTTCAGAATACGAAGTAATCGGAGCTAGGGCTGATTCACGACTGGATTAGTTTCAGTAGGGTTGTTCTCTATCGCTAGTGGTGGTATTGTCGCTGCTAATCGAGTGTGTGTCACTTTTCCAGGTCTTGGCGCTATTCCCTAGCGCTGTTTTGCTCTGGATCCGATCAAACACAATCAGAGTCTAAGCAGACCTCTCATCTATCTAAGTTAATGTGTGGAACTGAATTTGGCGCCTTTGTAACTAGTGAACCTGAACAGAAGATGGGGAGTGCTTTTCTAGCTTAACAGTCAAGCTAACCCCATCCAACGACACGACGGGAACTTTACACGTAAGCTCTTGAGGTGAGGAGAAAGCAACTTACCGAGAGCCATCCAAATGGCGAATCGAATCCACGTGGCAGTAGATAGTCTCATCATTAGGTAAATGTTTACAAAAACACTGAGACACGGGATCAACGGTATGAGAGGAACCTGAAAGTCGGAAAGAGTAATCGTTACTTCGCTGTAAATACTCCCACCAAAAGACCCAACAGGAAGTCTAGATCAGGATCCGTACTCCTCTATAGCCCCGGTCCGTGCAAAGACCGTTTCTACATTGAAACACTGCGTTTCCGTGAGTTTTACGTAAAAACAATACGTCTCGACGTTATCACTTTGCGTTGAATTTCAACTTTTATGTTTGTGGAAAAAGGCAGTCTATTAGACGCACTCATGTGTCAAACAAGGGCAAGCAAGAATTTATCTTACTTTCCTCAGAACGCTTCTGGCGCGGAAAAGGAAGAAAAGGAGTTTGTCCTGTATTATCCCGGTTTTATGTAAACAGACGCGGTATACAAAGAGCTTCCTTCGTCCCTTCGCTCGTCAGGCTGTGTAATTCATACGTGAACATCTTGTATTATAGTTGTTCAATGAGTGTCTTTTTCTTGTTGTTTGATTTTCTGACTGGTATATCACTACAGTCTTGATTGACTGACATGGGTTTTAATAATTTATTTTGTAATTGTCACCTCAGATGTAATCCACGTTCGCTATCAGCGTAGTCTTGTCCTGTCATGTTTACATTTACAACTTCGTTACTTTACTTAATGACTTCTTCTTTTTTTTTGTTCAGTTGTGTTAGTCGTTAGTCACGCAAGCACCATGGATCGGCTAATCCGTATGAGGTATTTTTTTTTAATACATTCCTTCATTCATTCAGGTTCAGACTGGACCGCTACAGCAAAACGCAGTTTGTTCTATTTGAAGGAAGACCTCCCAACCGTTCTTCCACAGTTTAACAGCCAAGTCTCTCGTCTTCTTAGAGGTACCGATAGACTACGACCGCAGGGATAAAGTTAATAAGCGGACAGTACGACGGGAAACAAAACAAAAAATAAACCTTTTCTTAATAAACCGTCCTTACAGTAATTTCCCTAGGTTTTTTTTATTTCCTCGGGTACGAATTCACCGGGGTGCACTACCGGTGGTTACGATATGGTTATCAGAAGAACACTTTGTAGCATATCCTCCTCATGTGAGTTAAATTTCGATCCAAAAAGCCAAGTTCTGCCATACACTAGACGACGCCTTTATCCTTCTAACTATAAGCACCTACTACAGACATTATGATTGCAGGAAAACAAGACAGATTCTAACTTCTTTTTCCTAGTGCACTTGGTACGTGACACCCGATTTCACGATTTTGTTTGTAGACGTAAAAATATCATTATGTTTTCAATGCATTAATATATTTGTATGTCGTGTATATAAAAATATGTGAATGGCCCATTCGAGGCTAAATAAACACTATTCTCTTCTATTATATTCTAATACCAGGGACGGCAACAGCGCGAACAAATGTTGATCACATTTTCAAACCACAAATGCTGAAACCCATTATAATTACAGTAGAGGTATACTTCTGTGAACGTTTGTTTACTTTAGACGTTGCCATTTTTAGCCAAAGTTGGTAATTAAGGGCCTCCCAAAACACCTGAATAGGTATGTTGGATCTTCGTTCTACCATCCAGCCCAAAAACGGCAGTGTTCATATTTAAGTAACTGTTCAAATAAGCATACCTCTACTGCACTACGAAACAAAATCTATAATCTTAATTGAAAGGTATTTTTAAGGCTTCTTTCGACCCGCCATTACGGATATAGGCTAGAGCCCTCTGCACGCGAAGAAAGTGAAATACCTCTGGTTCGACTTACCATAAAGTAGACGGTCCGTTGCGATCTGGGCTGGAAGGCAAGAGCCACCACGGATAAAAGGACCAATGCTCCAAGAATTCCTACTCCAACAGTGAGTCCGACGTCACTTCCTGTAGAGATTGCCTCTTCACCGATGACAAGGATCGCTGCAACGCCAACACAAAGCAAGCCTAGAAGGACACAAAGTTGATTGGTCAAACAGGTTGGAGTGGGTCTTCGTTTTCTTTTATTTTCTGCTCTGATTGATTCGACCGATGGAACTGATGCCTCATTCTCGTATCCACCAGCTTCTGTCTTAATCTTATAAATAATATAAAACATAAACAAAAATAATACTTGCATCAGCCACCCATGGCTGAATTCTAGCACTGTTTGATCATTTGGATGAAATCTGCATAGTGCATACATGTAGGCAAAAAAACAAGGCCTGGAATCCAGATAAAGCCTGGATTCCGGGCATTTTCCTGGAGATCCAGGCATTTCGCCCGGATTTCCGGGCTGCAGCACGGAATTACAAGCCGTACCTGGATTCCTGGACAAATAATGTCTGGAAATCCAGCTAGTGATATTTCTGTCGTGGAATTCCAGAGCAGCATTCAGGAATTCCGGTCACTTGGTTGAAATACCAGACAGCTCAGGATTTACATTTGGTAAGAGTCCGGAATTCCATGCAGTTAGTTGAAATTCCAGACAGTCCTGGATTTCTATGCCGCCTCGTCTAGAAAGTCAGTCAAAAGCCGTGGATACTTTGTTCAATGTAGAGCCTAGTTTTACAGTATTCAAGTAGTTTGGGATATTGGAACTTAAACAGCAAATAGTGCGAGGTGCGCCTGAGGTGTGCTTTAAGTAAAATAAAGAACAAAGTGAAGCCAAAAACTTTTATTCGTTGGAAACTATTGCTCTTCATTCCCGACTTTGTTGTGCACCTATGTTGTGTAACCTTGTTGTGTAACCTATGCCAGGTTACCGCGTCATCCATTTTGCATACTTCCATGGCCATCCAGACAACAGAAAAAATAACAACAGTAAAAGAAATAACAAACCGCACCAAAGGACTTTGATTTAATTCGTTATGCAAAAAGAAAGCTGAAACACAAGGATATTGTATATTCATATTTATTAGCTAGACATGGTGTAGGATATAGGTGATATTAAGTTCTTAATTTATCATTCCCATTTGACTGCTTTAAGGGGTACAAAATAAAACCAAGGTGCTTTAAAATTCAAATATGACCATTAGTTATTTTTTTCGTCTCCTCGTTTTTTCTTTATATAGGGCATTCAGTTAGCTGATTCTGGTTCTTGTTTAATTAGTATCGGTTCTTTCCCTGCCCTAGCCAGGCACTCCTTTTGAGCTTTCCTGGCAGGAATGTTAACAGTGTATTTTTTTGTCTTTAATATAGTTCAATGAAACTGAAACTCGACTGTAAAATAAGCATACGTATTTAAGGAGCTCGATCAAAGATTTTTGCTTGGTACAGGTCCGAGAGACAATGGTTCTTATTTATTTTATTTATTTTTTATTTATTTATGACCCGCTTTTTGCGTAACAGCGGAGTATGAATAAAATTCATATGTAAAATATACATATTATAACACTTAAACAAAACAATGTAAATAAACACGACAACATTCTGATGTAGAGTAGTATGATTATGAGTAGGCTATCAATTCGTGGTTTCATAACGCGACTCTATATTGTAAGGCATGTCAAAGACATCAATGTTTGCAATTCGAGGTGAGGGAACAACTGAACCAACATCTTTAAGTGTCATTTGAACTTACAGTAGGCACCAATAAGGAGGTAGGAGATCATCTGGCTTCGCTGAGTAGTTCGTCCCAACCAGTCTGTTGACAAAAAGCCCTTTCTTGAAGTAACATCGCTGTGCTCACTCTTATTGTCAAGCGGCTCGTCCTCTTCGTCGTAGTGGGTGTACCTGGATCGACATAACCTTTTACCAAAACGTCATTATTTACAAACTTAACTCCCCAAGATTCACAGTTATTTATTCGTCTTTTACTTTATACAGTTTTACTCTTCTTAAAAGTTATTTCCAAAACTCTTGTAATATCACACCATAAGCAATAAAGTCTGCTTTGAATCTCAGCAAGTCTCTGTAAAACACAGGAGTGTCGTAAGGACGGCTCAGACGGCGTTCATAAAGCGCGTAAAGTCGTCCGCATAGTTCTTAAAGCTTTTTCCGTAGATGTGCGGCAGTGTTTTTAGGACAGTACGCAAGACAAACTTGTGATTCGTCCGTAAGGTTGACCATTCGAGAAGAGAACCAAAGCAAAATAGTAAATGCAGAGTCAGGAAACTCAAAATACGACGTTACGATGACATGGTGTATAATGATGAAGTCAAATAATTTGCAAGTATTTCTTTAACAGTACCTTTTCATATAAAACTGAGATTCTCGTCTGATCGCGAAAAAATACGGAACATACTCTGCAAAAAAACTTAACGGAACTTTCAGACGCCTTTTGAAATATCCTTTAGTGTGGGGTAGTCATGATTGACACGTCACACAGATTGGTTGAAGGCAGCATGTACTGGTTCACGAAATCTGGTTTTACGGTAAACTGCGCTGAGTTTTTTTTGAAGGTAAATGGCAAAAGAGAAAGCTGTTACCCAGTGGAAGGCACAAGCGAGTATGAAGAGTAAAGAAAATCGTACACAAGTCACAACCCAGACAGATTATTCACTGGGCGATCAGCGAAAAATCACGCTTGCGAATCTTCAAATCTTTCAAATCGTTTATTGATCAACCAACTTCGTAGCTTTCTTCGTTAGAAGATGCTAAATTACGCTGGTCGTACATTAATAAAAATAAGTAAATTACACTAGATATTCGCTTTGTTAAAAGTCTCTGTAAAAATGGGCACAAACGAGTTCATAAACCTTGAAGTTCGTCCTCTGACAGGCACTAGTTTGTTTGCCCCGCCCCCCAGAACCCACCGAAATTCATTGGAGACCTTCAGGAAGTTTTTCGCCGTGCATGAAGATCGAACATCTGAGTTATATTCTGAAGTTATAAATTGCTTAAACAAATTTCGATATATTCTGAAGTTATAAATTGGTTAAATAAAGTTAGATAGCTCAATAAACCCAAATCGCAGCCCTTACCTGATTATAAGAACCGAGACAGCCACAAGAGTGTACGCAAGTAGGGTGCCAATCGACATCATATCAATCAAAGCAGCCAAATCAAAGATCATAGATAGCACGGCTGAAAGTAAAACAGTCATTTTAACTTCTAGGCTACGGATCGTTCTTAACTGAAGAAAAGGCGGCACAAACTGGAAGACAAAAACAAAACTCAGAAAATCACCGAAAGATCATGCCCAGTTTCATTAATGAGCCACCTGTCCGACGGACAAGACTAGCAGAGAGGCCCAACGACGATCAACAACTGAAGCTCCCTCTTATGAATCAGACTGCTATCTGAAATCGCTCAATCCATATTTCACGCATCATTTTAATTCTGTCTGACCTTAAATTACGACAATACTTTTTTTTTTTTCTAACCCATACATTGTTTTATTTATGCTTGACAGTTCTACCGTTACCGTTCATCATCGCGAAAAATTTTGGGGAATAAAACTGGATTGGAAAAATCCCGCAAGCTACAGAGCAAGCCTTCTGCTAGGGTTTCCAGCGGCTACCAATTTGTCTTCTGGATTTTTTAGCAGACCAGCTGACACTACTATTTTACAGAGCATGTCTGTTGTACACACGGATAGCAACGCTGACGTGTCCAGCTACGGACTTAATTCTTATCTGAAGCTCTTAAGAACCCTGTCGTAGCTGGTTCACCCTACGCCCGAAACGTTCCATCCATTCTCATTTTTGAGATTTCGTACCTCCGATATCGTTTTATCCAACCTAACTGCACTACACCGATTTTCGCACCAGCAATGTCTGTCTCATCTGGGAGCGGATTAATTTTCTCCGTGTTTCTCCTCAGAGCTAAGGACGACGCGCGCGGATAAAACAGCCGGGATGCGCTTGTCATTTTTGTAAACGCACAGTTTCAAAACAAGTCGTGTAAGTTGGAACGGAAACAGTATCTACTACGATTTGTCCTTAAATTAAACCGTTCCACCCTAACGACATCTGACTGACCTGTTCCATCTCCAGCATACAGCCTAACGAGGACCCTTGCCAAGAAAGGGCCTAAATATCCCTGAAGAATATCCTGGCTGACATATCCGTTTTGAGTAATTTAACATACACTTTAAAAAGTTTCTCCGAGTAAGGATTGAAGTTAACTGCAGTATTTGCTAATGGGATTAATCTTATCTCTAGGCTAATGAGATAAGATTTATCCAAATTGGATATAAGATTATCTTTTTAGAGACAAGATCAATCCCAGTAGCAAATACTGCAACATTTATTTTTTTTACAGTGTATATGGTTCCCAGTCACCTTAGGGCTGTAAAAGTACATTTTCGTTCTCACTACATTTACAGTGTCGCAAAATTTAGCAAATAACCGAACATATAGGATTTGAATAGGTGGACCCCGAACCATTCGGTTTAATGTTTTTTACTGGTGTTCTCCCTGTCATCCTTTTACTGTCGTATTACGTTTGGAAAGAATGAATTACAACTATTTACTGTGAGGTCGCACGGGCTCCGAGCCAGATCTGTTTACTTTTTACATCAAAAAAGTTGTCTTTCTCTCTTAACTATGGTTTCTATGAACACTGTGAAATTGAATCACTGAAATTCCTGAATGTATGGTTACTTTTTATATTTTTACTCGCCATTTTGTGGGATGAAAATAAAAAACCGGTACATAAAGAGCTTCATCCTCTCTTCCATAAGACCAGATAAGACGTTACAACACCGGTCGTGTTAATCTCTTGATGATTCTTAAAAATTCCTTGAGCCCAACCTGACTGGGAACGGATAAGACTGATACGCATTCTACGTTTCTTCCCCAACGTTACCCGTGACGTTCGACAGCCTGACGAGGACCCTTGCCAAGAAGGGCTGAAATATCGCTGCCAAAGAGTCGTAGCTGACGTTTCCGTTTCTTGATGATTCTACACGAATAGATGGATGAAATTAAAAAAAATTTCATATATATACTTTAATCGTTTTTCATTTTAGTAATGTACAGTTTTGTTACTTTTAGTTTGGTGTCAGAAGCATAGTTAGACAAGAAACCTGATATTTTCAAGTCATTAGTTTTTAAATTCTTATTCATAAATCACTTATGACATATTTAATTTGCAACTGTACATGATTAAGTTTCCATATTATTCCTAGAAAGACCATAAACCAACTAACGGCTACGTCCAGCTACGATTTCAGAACAAACGGTTGATTAAAATTCACTATAGAGTATTGCACTTAGAAAACTGGAGAAACCAAATAAATGGTACTGTCTTACTAAAAAGAAAACAACACAAGACGTACTTGACGTACTTATACCAATGAGGTACTTGAAGTTGAGTGAGGACAATCCTCACAGCCATAGTAGGCTGGGGACAAGACTCGACCCTACGGTCACTAAGCAAACAGCGTTGCCACATGTGGCCCGATAGTGTGAATTGTCACTCTATTTTGTTTTTGTCACTCTTGTCCTAGGTAGGACATAAAAAATCATTCTACTTCAGAAAATGGTCAAACGTGTAATTTTTGCAGTAGGCATTCCGACCACAGGTGACTATTTCAAGTTCTTTTCATGAGGGTAAAATTAAGATCTGTCATTTTTACAGAGGCATTTCATAAAAGTGAAATAAATTCCCCTTCCAATTCCCTCTCTGTTTTGGGCCAAAAGTCGTCACTCTCTGTATATTTTTTGTGTGGCAACCCCGTAAGCAAAGGGGGAATGGGACCTGCTCCTTACCCGCAAATAGACCAAGGACAGCCGTTGCCAAAATCGGAGTCTGTGTTTTCCGGTTGATTCTTCCAAGAAGACGGAAAACGAGTCCATCCCTCGACATGGCGTAGACAATACGGGGCAGGGGAATCATAGCACCGAGCAAACTTGCAGAGATTCCAAAAAGCGAGCCTATACTAACGGTGATCGCTAGCTCCTCCTCACCCAGATTGTAAAACGCAGAGACCAGCGGTGTGTTCGGGTCCTAAATAAAAGGTAATGATATTAAGCTGCCAAGCGTGCTATCGTTTGGTTTGGGGCGAGGGTCAGTGGCGTGAGCCTGTAGGGCAAGCCAAAGCCCACTTAGCTGCAAATGGACAGCTGGAAAAACCGACGGGAAAGCATGGGAAGCGTCGACTGACTTGCCCCCAACAAGGCATCGCACTCCTGGACACGGGCAGCGAATCCGGTGATCGGATCCTGCGTTACGCAAACCTTCACTGATTTGCAAACGTATGCATTACTTGCTTATTTGTTAGCCTGTTAAAAAATCTCGCCTCCACATTGATTGAGACTACACTGTAAAACAAAATCTTGCAGTATTTGCTACTGGGATTAATCTTGTCTTCATTGAGATAAGATTATCCCTAATTCGGATTAATTTTATCCCAATAGAGATATTTGCTATACCAGTAGCAAATATTGCATCCTTATTCGGATAAACTTTTTACAGTGTACTCTGTAAAAAAGTCTCTCCTTTATCATACTTAGTAGTTGTGCGTCACCGATTTCGGACAATTTTATTCCTAATTCGGAGAAATACACTTCGATGCAGGACTGAACCGCTAGAATGCAAAATATCGCGGAGTATACCACAGTATTTAGTCCGAAATCGGTGACACACAACTATTAAAGTTCGATAAAGAAGAGACTTTTTAAGTGTTCCGGACACTGAGAACCTACAATAACAGGTTTAAAGAACAAGGGCTACGAGCTCATATGGCACTTGTTACGAGTAGGCGGTACAAAAAAGTAGATGAGAACGTCACAAAATACACCCGCCATCCAAAAATGCGGTTCGGAAAGAGAAATAGGATATTTAGTTTCACCCACAGGTATTGGACCCGACCCGGACTTAACACTGAACATCTGAGGCGATAGCTCTTACCACCCATTCAAATACGATCACCCGTTCAAAAGTTAAGCATGCCGCTCAATTCCTGACTCCCCCATCCATCCACTCCCCCCACGAAGGTCGGATCGGGGAAGTCAATCTGTTCGGATCCCTGACATACCTGCTAAGTTTCATCGTCCTAGCACATCAGGACGTATGCCGAACTCGCGGCCGGGATCGCTAGAAATCCGGCCCCCCCCCCCCCCAACTCCCCCACAGTGCCCAGATCCGGTTCGGTTATATCAATGACGTATCTAAGACTTGAGCTTGTTCTTCACACCAAGTTTCATCCCGATCCCTCCACTCAAAGCGTTTCTCAAGATTTCCGGTTCCCTCCTCCAGCTCCCGCCAGTGTCATCAGATCCGGTCCGGATTTAAAGGGGACCTCTGAGACACGAGTTCATCCTAAATATCAACTTTCATCAAGATCTGACCACCCGTTCGCAAGTTAAAAATACCTCAATTTTGGGTTTCCCCCTCCGTCCACTCCCCCCCCCCAGATGGTCGGATCGGGGAAGTGACTATTTCGTATTTAATCTGGTCGGGTCCGTGACACGCCTGCCAATTTCCACAGTCCTAGCACATCAGGAAGCAACAAACTTGCGGGACCACTAGAAATTCGGACTCCCCCCCCCCTTCTCCATCTGCCCCAAAGTGAACGGATCCGTTCCGGTTATGTCAATGACGTATCTAGGACTTGTGCTTGTTCTTCTCACCAAGTTTCATCCCGATCCCTCCACTCCAAGTGTTTCTCAAGATTTCCGGTTTTCCCCTCCAACTCCCCCCAGTGTCACCGGATCCGGTCTGGATTTAAATTGGAACATCTGATACATGAGGCCTTTCCATATATTAAGTTTCATTAAGATCCGACCCCCCGTCGTAAGCTAAAAATATCTCATTTTTCCGGATTCCCCCTCCCTCCACTCCCCTCCAGATGGTTGGATCGGGGAAACGACCATTTCTAATTTAATCTGGTCTGGTCCCTCATACGCCTGCCAAGTTTCATCGTCCTAGTTTATCTGGAAGTGCCCGAACTAGCAAAACCGGGACCGACAGACCGACTGACGGACAGAAATTACAATCGCTATATGGCACTTGGCCGAAGGGCAAGTGCCATAAAAACTACGAGATTCTCTCGAAACATCTTGCCCGTCTAGCTTTTAAGGCCACAGATCCTCATACCACTGCCCCACCGGGGATGCACGGGAGGGGAGGGTCGCGTATGTAGCCATATAACATATCGCCTTACCTACAGAAACCAGAATGGAAACAAAAAGGTTGCAGACAAATTTGTATTTTTTTTGTGGACTTTACACCTCACAATCTCTATGTTAGTTAATCCAAGGCTTACCTGTAGATAATAAGGTATCATCAGTGTCAAAACGGTCGAAACACCAAAATAAGCGAAAAAAACAACGATAAGGGTGGTCATAATGGCCAATGGAATGTCGCGCTTGGGGTTTTTAGCTTCCTCACCTAGGGAAGAAAAATACCTCAAAATTTGAGTTAGCAGCCCTTATTTTCTACTCGCATTTCTTTTTTTAATCCTCGAGATTTTGCAGTTCACAATTCACCGAAATTTGACAAACTGCGAAGAACTCCGTGAACTAAGAATGGAGTTATTACTCCACAGATAAGCTGGTGACGAGGATTGACTATTGATTGCCCGTAGTAAGCGTGGTAACCACGGCTCTCTGTAACGTGATTGGCTCGATTACCATGTGGAGTGATAATTTGCGGGAAAATGAGAAATGCGTTCTAGCCTTGACGCCAAGAAGCCAAAATTCGCGACGTCATGCGTAGTAACTAAGGTAAGTAGGAGGGAACACGCTCAAAATTCTCTCACGCCCCAGCTTCATGCCGATTCCTCCTTCTAGACATTTAAATACGCGGAGCACAGATGGAACATCAGACAGAATAGCTCCAATAACTAGAACCGCTGTCTCAAGAGCCCAACTTGCCTCGCCTAAAAGCTACATTACCTTTGCCCAAACTTGGGTTTTCGTAGAGCCTACACAGAGTAGTGCTCGCCCAAGGGTTTACTGCCCTTAAACCCTAACTATGGTGGGTTAAAAGAACCAACTGGTCACCGCTTCAGAGGTTGGACCTTAGGGACTGACACAGAGTCAACCCCCTGTACCCAACTGGGTGTGTAAATACAAACAAAGATGGTCACCTCTTCGGTGGTTGCGACTGGTTGCTGAGAAGCCCGAGGGAGCATTGCTGCCCTCACCCAACTGGGCACGAGTTCAACCGGTTCTCATTAGTTCTAAGATCCCTTTTGGGCTGAATTCAATGGGGCGGGAAATTGGTATTGAATCAACTTCGTTTGACTGTGCGGGCCGACCATCTCGCAGACAGAAGATCCGGAACACTGAACTTATAGACATCTAATTTTGGTCGTAACCTGTGTTTGTGAACAAATGCATTCGTAGGCCCTAGAACCAATCAAACCAAGTCTCCGAAGGTTTAGTTAAGGTCGTATTCTGTCTTCTCCATTTTAACAACCTACATGCTTGGTGAGGTCCGTGCAGTAGTCCAGAAAAATTATAATCTTCTTCTACCTGTACTGCTAATACTTTGGAGGCATTGCTTCCTTTAGATACAATGGACGGACGAGTTATTGCGCGACTTATTTGGTCTTGCGTCAATTTTAGAAAACTTTTTCAACTTGGATCAGTACGACTATGTCATATTTTTTTAATTACGTGCAGAAGCGAAAGCCGTTCTATGAATTATGATACAGTATAGGCTATTATTATTTATGTTATTAAAGGGAATGCATTTATTTAATAAAAAAAAATTCACTTAATATTGAAAAAAATTCACACCTTCACTACTTCTACCAAGAACAAATAAGACTGAAGTAGAACCTCCGTCTCCCAATTTCGGTACTACAACCATGCGGAATCAAATAATGTTTGGGCGATTTCCGATACAAACGAGCGAATGTAGGAGCTAGGCCGAACATCACAATTCGTTACCTCTACAAACAACCCATCACAGTTAAGCCCCGGAGAAGAAAAGTCAAGAGTAAACAGACTGTTGGGTTGGGTGTGAGTGTGACGTGTTGATGGGGGAACCTCCTTAGTTTTGATCCAGTTGCCGGTCCTACACGCCTATTACGGTCTTTTCCCGGTGAAAAACATGTAGCCTGTGTAGTTGTATGACAGTTGTACGAAAGAGTTGCATGTAATCGTACAGAATACTATCATTTAATGTACCTTAGACTGGTCCAATCTTGAGCAGTAGTATCCAGTGGCCTCCTGTCTTGGTAATAGTAGCATACAGTGGTAACAGTTACTACTCTATGCTGTAAAAACTTACAACTCCATTTAAATAATTCTTGAAATTTTTTCATTCGATTCCTCTCAGAGGAGCAGTGGCTAGGTCAGTGCCTGGGACCAAAAAAAGAGGTTCTACTCTCTGTTCTTGGTCCTACTACCATATTATGATTTTTTTTTCATTATAGTGGTATTTGAAGATAGTTTACTTTAATAAGATATGTATAGTCAGTAGAAGCTTCAGTTATTTATTACAGGTTTGTTTCCTATCCCCAAAGTTGAACCAGAGGATTGACAGCCTGACGAGGACCCTTGCCAAGAAGGGCCGAAATATCGCTGACGAAGAATCATAGCTGACGTATCCGTTGTAAACATTGTTTGAATAAATATTATGAGTAGCCAACTAAATCGGAGTCTCTAACCCCTATGCTCATCAGCGGTCACTCTATTCTGGTGTTCGGTGACGCCGGGATTGTTATGTCCTCCCATATCGAAGTGAACATGTACACCGTAAGAAGTGTGATAACAGATAACACATGTTTAAGCATTCTTCTATTATTTCTTCATACTGGTCATCGAGTACATGATGTTCTTGTTCAGATGTATTTCGTATCGCTATCAGTATTTATTTAAAGTTTTGGTAGAAACACATTCGTCTTTTTCTATTTTTCTTCTCTTCGATGTTTCCCATCTCAAGCTCGCAAATTGTCCACCCAGCGATTTCTTTGACTTCCTGACAAAGAACAAACTTACTCGTTGCTGCAATACTGTCGAATCCGACAAACGCAAAAAAGCAGGTGGCAGCACCGTCCATAATGCCAGCAAATCCCCACGGCGCAAAACCTCCTTGTCCAACCACAGTTTCATTCAGACCTGTGGAGTTGGGGCTGATACTCCAGTTATTCACATCGACTGCAAAAATATAAATTTAAAATTTCCTGTAAAAATATCCTTAGTAGTCTATGTCGCATGGTACCAAACAAATGAATCTGCCCTTGAAGTAATTCAAATTCCCTCTATTCATCCAAAAATTCTTCATTGCGAAAAATAGCATAGGAAAATGTCAATAAAAATTCAAAATTCAGAAATTCATTAGCATGTATCGTTTGCGCACGCTACTTTCCAATTGTTCCACGCATTGGTTCAGATGTGTTGTAAATTTGTCATGGTCTTCCGCCTATTAACGATAATCCTCAATTTGCATTTTACTACATACTTATGGCGACCGAACGTGCTTTTTTGCTACGAACTATTGACATTGGAGTTTATATGTGAAAATAATTGAACTTGAACCTTACAGCGGCCCGTCGTAACTATAATAATTATAACTTATTTGTACCCTACTGCACATCAGCATTCTGGAGATGATGGAGACAACAGAAAAAGTCTAGTACAACAGAAAAGACAAATAAACAAAAATATTAAAACAAAGGATGAGCCCGTACTTTATAGAAAGCATGTATGTGCTTGAACAGATAACTTGTCATGTATAAGCTCCTGGACTTCGCCATCATCAGGAGCTTTCCATTTTCGGATAACTCTCTGACTTGCGATAATACCGCAAATAAAGCAGGGATTTAAGTATCGACAAATATTTACTTAATCGTCTTATTTGCTATTTTTGTATTTAGTGTTTCTTTTTTTATTTATTTTGTTTGTTACTCCATCTTAAGGGCGCTTCACCCTCCTTTCGTTGAGATGGGTTAAAAATAAAATTAAATTGAACTGGACTGAACATGTCACTTTTCATAGACTAAAAGGGCCAGAAAGAACGGTGCTATGATACCAATTCACTCTACTTCTGTAATCTTTTCATCTTATCCTCGATAACCTGCATTTCTGAAGTATATTCTATCCCACCTTCTAACATTACACGCATTTTTCCACTTCCCCGTTTGGTTCATGTCGGGACGTATTAGGCTTCCGATCATTGGTATCGAGAAGCTTATTGTCACAGAACCAGTTATGCAAATTCTGCCGCGTTTGCCATGAGAGGCAAGGGGTGCGGAGATGGGTTATCCGCGTTCGGAGGGCACCAAGCTTTACTCGAAATGATGACTGAATAAATATATACCAAAAAAAGCCATTTGGGCCATAGCGTAATTTAAAAAATAAATAAGCACTCATAACTCTAATAACTCAAATAATTATCAAACAAACTAATACCTATCCCTACCACAAGATCAACCTACAATAAAACATTCACGGTTCTCCATGGCAACCTTCAGGAATCTAACCAACCGACGGAACTCTTGGAACACTTTCCTACCCATCAAATCTTTCAGAGACCCCCCTTGAAGAACCTCCTTCCCAAAAACTTCTCTCCTTAGATCACCCAACTCACTACAAGAACAAACCAAGTGTTCCACATCTTCATCCATCTTAGATGTCAGGATTACACCTCTTGGAATTTGAATAATCACTTACCGAAGAAAAGTCCAGCAATGATGACTAGGAGAACGTTTATGAGGTTGACACATGTGAAAACATTTGTAAAAAGAGAAGAACCCTTCATTCCAAAGGCCAGCAAACCTAAAAATGAAAACATATATCGTTAGAAAAAAAAGAGTAGCCAGACACTGATATATATATATATATATATATATATATATATATATCTGTATTGAAAAACCCAAAAGCCATATACAGGATAAACAAACAACTCATACGAAACAAAACAAAATAATCTTAACCCCTATATCTTAACCTCCAGAACACAGCGAGTACGAGTGGATGGCCAGCTTAGCACCACGGAGGTGAATGTTATTAGCGGCGTACCACAAGGAAGTGTTCTCGGTCCCCTTCTCTTCAACATTTATATATATATATATCTGTATTTGAAAGCGATTAAGCCATATACAGAAAAACAAAACAAACAACAATCTCAACTAACAAACAACCTCACATTCTTAACTTAATATCCTACCGACTTTCTGCTAAACTAATAACTTTTTCTACCATGTTGCCAAAACACACTATAGACCTAGCATTTGTAGACTTAAGGATACCAAGAAGTAGCTCATCCCACCCATTCTGAAAATGACTTAACTGAAGATATCAGCTCTCCAGTTATGCTATACGCTGATGACACTAAGCTATACAGAGGCATAAAGGGATTGAATGATGCCGAGTCTCTTCAAAAAGACCTTGACAAGATCTGCCAGTGGATGACTCAATGGGCCAGGGAGGTCAATACCGATAAATGTCACTACCTTCGTCTTGGCCCTACTAGCCTTGACCATCGTTACATCTTGCACGGAAGGACGATTTCGATAACCACCTCTGAGCGTGAAACAGATCTAAAAGTCTCAATACATTACGAAACTATCATCAAGAAAACTACCAGAATTGTAAATCTTATGAGAAGGACATTTACATTCAAGGACAATTCCCTGATTACTACTTTTTTCAAGGCCCTAGCTCGTCCACTAACTGAATATGGCCACGTAACGAGGCCCTTCTATAACAAGGACAATATCGCTACTGAGAAAGTTCAGAGACGAGCAACAAAAAATAGTGCCAGCCATTCGCCATCTGCCTCATGAACATCGACTTAAAAAATTACGATTACCCAGTTTATCTTATAGATTTCTCCGAGGTGATTTGATCGAAACTTTTAAGATTGTCATAGTTAGTATGATAACATAAGGCCTGATGATGTCCTCACTTTCAATCACAACGGTCTCAGAGGACACAGCTTGAAAATTCGTGGTGAGAAATTCCGAAAAGACATTGGAAAATGGAGCTTCAAAAACCGAATAGTGGAATACTGGAATAATCTGCCCGAAAATGTCGTAAATGCCGGAAATATCAATCAGTTTAAAGCAGGCGTGGATCGTCAAAAGGCTGAAATTCAATTTAGTGTACACAGTGTCTCGAGAAATTAACAGAGGGGAAAGCCTTTTATTTTTATTATATTATATGTCCGGGTAAAATATGATTGTAACACACGGATTCAGCATCTCTTCTTACCCCTAAACCGGTTATCTAATAAACTACAAATAAAACTTTAACTTTTAACAATTTTCAGGTTTTGGCCGGATTCCGGGCGAACTACATGTCCAAGTAGAAAATTCTTTTCACGTAAGTGTTCAGCATGTCTTCTTACCCCATAATCGACTATCACATTAGCTGTTTCAAAATATTTTTTGTTGACCCTTAATTTAAACTCCCTCCCCCACCCCTAAATGTAGGGCTACAAAGTCCATTTACGAACTTGACTGGTCCGACGACCCAACGAATCCTCACACCAAGTTTCATCAAAATATTTCATTCTCTTCAACAGTTATCGTGCTTACAGACGGACGGAGAGACGGACGGACAGACGGACAACTTTTGCGATGTCATAGGTATCCCTCCACTTACGTTTTGGGATCCCAAAAACATGAATCACTGAGTGAACTGGGACCAATTGCCCTTGAACCGAGAGGGCATGGGGGGTGGAATCCCCCAAAGGCGCAACTAGACCCCAAGGCCACAATCACACCAAGTTTTAACTTAATATCTGCCATGGTTCACGACATAGGATGACAAAAAAAAAGGGTGAAAACGGAAAACCGGCTATGGCGGCCGCAAGAGTGGATTGTCCTTACAGGATTTTTGGCACAGCATTAGTTCTATATGGAGAAGTTCAGATTTGTTCAACTTGATGATGACACTCAGCTCACACTCAGCAGAGAAATCCGCGCAGTTTCTCAAATCTGTGCTGTTTTGATCCTAGTACGACCATGCTCAAAAGAAACCACCGGGGAAAAGCTATTCGGTATTTTCGACTGAACAACGCATCCCTCGCGACCCACTCCTCAGGGAAGAAATGACCATCATCAATTCATCACTAACCACTGTTACAATGTGAAGCTTGCTTAACTTTGAGTTTGTATGATCCGTAAACTTTAGTTTATTACCAATCCCCATGACAAACAATACAAATGGAAAGATATGGGAAAATTTGTTGTTACGACAAACGAAACTTCCATGGCTCATTTTCCATCGGGAAAACGTGTAATTCATTGGTGTACGCAGCTGGAATTGTGGACCAAGATATTTTTTGTTCTATGAAAAGAACTCGAATAAAGGCAGACATCTGTCTGTGCGGTGCAAAGAAGAATTATTTAAGATACTTCTTAGTACAGGGCAAACTATATATAAAAATAATAAAAATACAGGAAATCAAATTATAAAAAACACCTGTTTTTAACAGCCATTTCTGTTTTTTTGCCTGTTTAACAGCTGTTTCTGTTTTCGAAGTCATCATATCTGTTAAAAACAGAACAGGACCTGTTTTCAAGTTTCCTGTTTTCTTTCTGTTTCTGTTCTTATACGACCCGTTCTGCCTGTTCCTGTTTGAATGAAAAAGACAGAACAGTGCCCATGCCTACTCCTTACCCCTATATTGAACCTCCATAAACTTCCGAAATTTTTTTTACTTATAACAAATTTTCCGGTTTCAGCCGGATTCCGGGCGAACTACGTGTCCGCTTAACAGATAAAATACTTAACAGATAAAATACTTACACGTCAAGAGTAGGGTCACAGAGAACGAGAACCAGTCAACATAGGGTCCCAATCCGTTCGCATTGATTGGAAACACTTCAGCGAATGCCTCTGACATAGATCTGTTTAGTAGTTTGTCGAAGTTTTCGCTGAACGATTTGGCGACACTGGCACTCCCTTGAACAGAAGATTTGTTTAAGAAAGATCAACAAAACTGGTGAAAAATAATTATAGTAAAAACACGGAGCACTCTGACATAGATCTGTTTAGCAGTTTGTCGAAGTTTTCGCTGAACGATTTGGCGACATTGGCACTCCCTTGAACAGAAGATTTGTTTAAGAAAGATCAACAAAACTGGTGAAAAATAATTATATAAAAACACGGAGCACTGCAAAGTCACGTTCAATAGCAATATGTTTAATCGCATGAACGGTGTACACTACAAATACTGAGGAAATACTCAATCGAAATACTTGCTTATCCCAAAGAGCCGTCGTGTTGCTTGTTTTTATAAGGTCGAAGGGAAAAAATATCTTGGGTTGGAATACACTGAAATATTTGGACTCTGCTAAAGGTTTTTTTTTTTTTTTCCTAAGCCGGTTATTTTTAGGCAATCGTTCACCATTTTAGTTACCAAATCTGTCAACCATAGATGTACAAGCGCATGAAGATACCACAATCCGATAAAATCGTCATTCGATGAAAATTGATAATACGGATAGCGGAGTAACGAAGTAACACATTTTCCCGGGTCTCGGTGGGTGACTATATAGACTGTCACATCTTAGTTAATTCGGCCCCACTAGACATGGGGAAGCTTCTCCCATTTTCTAAGATCTCGTTCACGGTGCTAAACCGCTAAGTCAGCTGAGATCTGTCCAAGCAATATTTCCGTTCTTCCTGCAAAGGGTCCTCTTCAGGCTCAAGCTAAGAAGCTGAAGCAAATCTCAGCTGACTTTTTTCTTCTTTTTTTTTTAATCAGTACGTTTAATCCGAATAGCTAAAAGCTAGAAAAGGAAATTTACAAAATACACAGACACACAAGAAACAAATTAACTAATACACTTACAAGAAATTATCAGAAATAAATGATGGGATGAAACTACATAAAAATTGGGTAGAAGAATTAGCGGGATATGGGGAAAACTGACTGCCAGTATTCCTCTCGGACTGACGCCTGGAGGACGGGAGGGGAGGGGGGAATAGATGGGCCATCTGGGGACAACACGTTATCTTAGCTCCAAATTTGTTTGAAAGAGTAAAACAGAATAAAAAAGAGTACTGACGTAGAGTAGAGTTTTATTCGACCTTCCTCGTCGCATGCGCAATCACCGAATCATTGATAAGTTTTTAGGATCCCAAAACGTAAGTGGAGGAATACCTATGACATCGCAAAAGTTGTCCGTCCTTCCGTCTGTCCGTATGTCTGTAAGCATGATAACTCTCGAAGGGAATGATATATTTTGATGAAACTTGGTGTGGGTCAAGGGTAAGGTCGAGTTTGTAGATGGGCTCTGTAGCCCGATATTTGGGGTGGGGGAGGGGGTTCAAATTAAGGGACAAACAAAATATTTTTAAACAGCTAATGTGATAGTCGATTATGGGGTAAGAAGACATACTGAGCACGACGATGAAAAGCATTTTCTTGCCGGACAAGTAGTTCGTCTGGAATCCAGCAAAAGCCGGAAAGTTTGTTAAAAGTAAAAGTTTCGTTTGAAGTTGATTAAATGTTTGATTTAGGGGTGAGAAGACACGAATGAGCATGATGCTGGAAATAATTTTTTCGCCGGACAAGCAGTTCGTCCGAAATCCAGCCAAAACCGGAAAGTTGGTTCGAAGTAACAGTTTCATTTGAAGTTGATTAAATGTATGATTTAGGGGTAAGAAGACATGCTGAACCCGATGGTGAACACTAGTTCGCCTGTAATCCGGCCAAAACCGGAAAATATGTTAAAAGCAAAAGCTTTATCTGAAGTTTATTAGATGATAGATTTAGGGGTAAGAAGAGACACTGAGTCTGTATATGATGATCAGTTTTTATCCGGACATATAACTAGTCCGGAATCCGGTTGTACCCCAAGACCCAATTGTCTGGATCAAATCTTAGATTTTTGGGATCCCATCGACACCTTTGGTCTTGTTTGTCTTAGACCCAATTGTCAAGCTAAAAGAAATAAGTGAACATCTCCTGCCATCATTCAACCGCCGTCCTGCCCATTGCCCAGTGCGCCAGCTAATGAAATAAATGTGTTGTTCTTTTCGTGTTTCTTTGTGTATTTTCTTGTTTTGCGTTTATTTATCTTTTGCTGTCGCTGTAGATTTTGAGCGTGTTCCATCCTACTTACCCTAGTTACTCCGCATGACGTCATGAATTCTGGCTTTTTGCCGTCAAGGCTGGAATGACTTTTCTATTTTCCAGCAGGATCTCACGACACGGGCGAATCCGACCAATCACGTTACAGAGATGCGTAGTTACTTCGCTTACTACGCTCCCGAGCATGGTAAGCAAATAGTAACTATTAGTTACTATTCCGACAAGGTTGGAACGGTCAGCGTAGTGGCTTTTCGTGAGGATGGAACGGAAATAGTAACTAATAGTAACTATTGTTAGAAGGGTGGAACACGCTCTTTGTGTACCCTCTGTATTTATTGTTAAGCGTTCATTTACCTTTTTTTCTGTATGCACTGTGCAAATACCTTATTACTAGGCTGCACGTAATAAATTCATTCATTCATTCATAAAAGATTTCTTTCAATCGAATTTGACCTTTACATCAAACATAATTGCAATAAAATATAATAAATCGCACTACAACAACTCGCAATATAACAATATGAATCGCAATACAAATCGCAATATAATCCATCAATCAAATTTGTTTCCAAATATATAGCTAGAACAGTAATAAAATATTTACGAATTACGCAAAAACGAAACAAATTAACCAACACACTTAAAAGATATGACCAGAAATAAATGATGGGATGAAATTATGTAAAAACTGGGCAGAAGAATTAGCACGATATGGAGAAAACTGGGTGCCAGTGTTTTCTCTCGGACTGACGCACTAATATAATAACTCCACTACAATGTAATATCAGTTCATCGCCATCAAACATCATTCGCGGCAGAGCAAAATAACGCTAGGGACTAGAGGGTAACGCCAAGACCTAAGCTTTCTATGCTTCTCAAACGGGCCATAGTCGTAGCACCGCCCACTACGCTTGCGGCATTTAAAGCGAGACAATCTTGCTAGTTTAGAAATGTATGGTAAAGCTAAGATGCGGTCTGCACACACCGTGGTACAGGCGAAGTTGCACCTTTTTTTGGCTGTGTTCAGAATATGAAGTTATCGGAGCCAGCGCTGGTGTACGACTGATTTGCAGTGGAGAGGTTCTCTATCGCTAGTGGTGCTAGTGTCGATGTTATTTGAGTGTGTGTCATTTTTTTCAAATCTTGACGCTATTACCTAGTGTTATTTTGCTCTGATTTACGGTCAGCTTACTGGACTGCAGGCCCACTTATCTAAGATGACTTGGCTTTTCTATAGGACTACTTGTTTGGACATCTACTTTTCGTTATCTCCCAATCAAACAAATTCATTGAACCTTCTGGAAACCTAAAATTTGTCTTGGTGCGTCAGAAGTTTGAACTTCAGACATAACAGAAAACAAAGACAAAAATACAATCTTAAACGTTCACAATTCTGGGATAAATGAGTTTCCGTCCAGCAGCTGTTTTTCAACAACTCCAAGAAACTGTTTACGCGTAAATTCTGAAGTAATTATGTAACAATAATTTCCTTATGAGTGCCAAGTCAAGAGGCCAAAGGCCACATAATCAGTAAAAAAAAAAAAAAAAAAAAAATTGGTGAGGGTCCTACACAAGTACGTGCAACTAAAGGTGCGTCTTTGTATGTAGGTCCGTTGTATTTTCACTGTAGTTTGACGTACTTTTGTTTCAGTTATGAAAGTACAGTATGAGTAATAGACAAATAAAACGGTACACATACTGTACTTTCATAACTGAAACAAAGGTACGTCAAACTACGAAACTATAAAAAGTGGAAGAAGGATCCTCAGTTTATGTCTAAAAGCTTGATAAAGGAGTTAATTTGTTAGTTTAAACTCTGGCGGTGGATCCCTACTTACCGATTAGATATTCCAGAATCAAATTCCAACCAATAACGAAGGCCATAAGTTCTCCCACGGTGACGTAGCTATAGACGTAGGCGGAGCCAGCTTTCGGTACTCGTGCACCAAACTCGGCATAGCAAAGAGCTAAATGAAAAGACGCTTGATTATAAACAAGAGCGACTAGCTCACATGGCACTTGTATGGACAGATTTGCATATTACTTAAACAGAGGACGTGTAAGGGCGGGCGTTACCCGACGTAAAATTTATCTCAAAATTGTACTATGAAGTAGTACGAAAAAGTAGCATGCAGTACTAACTGATGCTACCACATGCTTCTACTTCAAGGCTACCGTGTTATTGCATACTACTATATGCTACTATAAGCAAGACTGGATGCTACTATGGCAAGACAGGATGCTACTGAATACTACTACTTAAGATTGGACCAGTCTGAGGCACAATAAATGATAGTATTCTTTGCTATTACATAGTATTACATGCAACTTTTTCGTAGTACTACGCAGGCTACAAATTTTTCATCGGGTATCATAAACTACTTTATAAAAAACTGGAATCATAGATCATAAATTGGCGCATATATATTAGGCAATGACTGAATGAATGAATCTTCACATCTTCACATGAAATATCAATGATAGAGTAAAGAGAAATACAAAAAAGGAACAACACACAAGATACAGCGGAACGACATTTTTAGGAGATGTCAATATTGGAATTTCGGAATAGTGGGAGAAATACCGCTGGGCTGGAAAATAAGTTCTTTATGAGGCTCTATTAGGATCTGCACCAGGTACTGATGGTATCCCTACGAATCTTTGGAAGTTTGCTCGAGTTTGGGTGTTACAAATAATCGCAACTCTTTTTTCTTCAATGATTAATTTGGCCCATTGGCCTGAGCAATGGACAACATCTGTGGTTATCCCGCTTTTCAAGAAAGGTGAAAGGCACCAGCATAAAAATTATCGAAACATAACACTAGGTAATAGTCTCAGTAAGTTGTTTTGTAGGATAATTTGTTCTAGATTAGATAATTGGTTAAAAACGAAGAGTAAGCTTATAGAATGTCAGGCAGGATTTCGGGAAAATTATAGTGCAGTTGACCAGATATTTTGTTTGAATGTTTTGGTTAGAAAATACACGAGAAGAAAAAATAACAAACTGTTCGCAGCATTCCTGGATATACGAGGGGCATTCGATGAAGTATCTAGGAAGTTACTAGTTTCTAGTTTGGTGGAGCTTGGGCTCCCACCGAGTTTTGTGAGAATAATAGTAAGAATGTATGAAGTAGTTAAGGTAATAGTAAAGGTAGGGTCAGAATACTCTAGAGCAGTAATAAGTAGGCTTGGTGTCAAACAGGGATGCACGCTGTCCCCAAGGCTTTTTTCTTTGTATATAAATGATATAGAAGATTATTTTACGGTGAGTGGAGCCCCCAGGCTGCAACTGATGGCATTTAATTTATTTTGTTTATTGTTCGCAGATGACATAGTTCTTCTAGGAAAGACAGCAGATGATCTGCGGAGGCTGCTTGGTATTTTACAGGATTATTTGGATAAGAAAAAGCTAGTATTAAACCCCGCGAAATCTGTTATACTAGTTTTCGGTAAAAATGAGGAATGCAATGAAAGATTTTATTTTAAAGGGATAGAACTTAAAATAGTGAAAGAGTTTGTATATCTAGGTTGTAAGTTTTCGGCTACGGGGAAGTGGGGTGCACAGCTGGATAGTATAGCGGCGAAAGGCCAGAAAGCTTCATGGATGGTAATGAAAAGTATGATAAACTGTTTAGGCCCAGGAGAGATGAAAATTCAAAAAGTAATATTCAATACAAAAATAAGTCCAATATTATCATATGCAGCGGAAGTGTGGGGATATGAAAAGGGGGAGAAAATTGAGCGCGTGCAGCTAAGTCATTATAAAAGGTTGATAGGGTTAAGTGGAAAGTTTAACGGATTAGTATTAAGAGGTGACCTAGGTATTCATTCATTAAGAGGTAAGAGAATTGTAAAAATGGTGAAGTACTGGGAACGGGTATCAAGTTTGCCAGATAATAGACTCGTGAAGGCTGCGCTGCTTGAGGACCTTAATGATAACAGGAAAGATGCTTGGCAGAGTAAGGTAAGGGCTGTATTGAACAATTGCGGGCTATCAGGTCTGTGGAATGCTGGATTAGGGGAAGGTAAGGTGGTCGGGACAGTAGCTACACAAGTGCAATGGATTCTTGAGTGTCAAGAAATCCAAAAGTGGACGTGTGAGGTCTCAGCGTCGCTGTCTCTCAAGTCGTATTCACAGTGGAAGAGAGTGTGGGGTGAAGAAGTGTATTTTAAAGCGGGCCTTAGGAGAGAAGAGCTAAAATCTTATATGGGTTTAAGGGGAAATTTTCTGCCGTTGGGATCAAGAAGGAAATACCTGGGGAGGGAGCGTGCGGTAGATGGTCTTTACTCGTGCCCTATGTGTGGGGAGCCGGAAGAGAGTGTGGACCACTTCATGTCATATTGCCAGGAACTCAATGATTTAAGGTTGGAGCAGCTCCAGAGACAGACAGGCGATGAGGAGTGGCTAAATGGTCTGATGGGGGGTCGTTCATTTACTACTATTAAAAACCTGGCAGTGTTTGTTCAGGTGGGGCTGAGACACAGGTCTTTGTTCTTTTAAAGTGTTTAACTGTGTAGTTAGTTTTCTTTGTTTTGTATTCAGAAAGTGTGTTGAATCTGTAGTTAGTATTTGATTTGCATAATATTTTTGTACCATGGCCCGTTGGGCTTTCCATGTACAATACATACTTACATACTTACATACTTACTTACTTATAAACAGCTTCGGGCAAAACAAAACTGCTGTACATCTCGCACACACAGATCTAATCTGAAAAGCTGGCAAGATAAGCGCACATCAATTCAGGAACACTCATCAGAATAAATTCTCATCTTGAACTAAACTTTGAACTCAATAAAAGTTCAAGTCCGGAGGTAACGTGAGAAGTTTTTAGGGCTCAGACAACAAAGCATGACATTAAGTGTCATATAAATGCCTAAACAAAAGAGCTAGCACATAATATAAACTGGATTATGTGCTTTTCACTGTAAACATCGAGGGGCATGATAAAACTGAAGTTCATGGGGTGGGGGGAGGGCCCAGGGACTACTCTAACATATAGGGTGGTGGAGGGTAGTACTGAGCATGCTCTGTGATGCTAAGTTTGAACAAGACTGAATGTTTCCGTGGGATTCCGAAGTGGGCTGTGGGGATGTCCTGAGTTAGTCACTACTGGATCTGCAACGGAAGGACAATGACGAACGGAACGACCAGGTGAACGGCTTCCACGTGACGCGTTCACTTTTCAAACTGAGCTGTGCGGTTCCTTGGCATCAAAATAACACAGACCTTGAGGAGCAAATTAAGTTTAACTGAAAAACACAACTTATTTTTGTCTCATTTACTGAATATACTGCATTATATGGATTGTGTCAAGGAATTTTTTAATTTTTACTATTTGCTCTACTATGACGTTCAGATTATCCACGGCCGTCCAACGCAAGATTCTACCATGGCGCGTAAATTTTGAATGTCAATACGAACGTGGCTTTTCAGTGGCCGGTACTCATCTTCCGGAAGGTGGCTCACCGCGCGGACACTTATTTTTCATAAATCGTTTTCGTCAAGCATGCAACGCAGGTACATGCGCATGAAGGTACCACAAATCCGACAGGGAATTCCACTATATGAAAATCGATTACCCGTGAATAGCGGAAGGACAATGACAAACGGAACGACGTCACAGACGAAAACTAACTCCATACACGGACATATGTTTCGAAGGGTATCTTTCACTTTCGTCTGAAATCCCCAAAAGAAAGGAAAAACTAATAACAAATTTGCCGTTTGCCCGGATCCTAAGTCCGTACGAAATCTGGGCTTCTTAAACGTTAATGGTTCAGAAACAGGGTTTTTCGAAAAAAAACAATATCAGCCCTGTGAAATCATCTCAGCGAACTTTACCGTTTAGCTTATTCTTGTTCTCATCGATTTCGGCGGAGATAAAACAAAAGAACAAAAACTTCTAACAACTCACCAGCAAAGGCTGAAGCCACCGCAGCCACCAGGAAAGAAAGACAGACGGCTGGTCCAGCATTATTCTTCGCCACTTCACCAGCGAGCACATACACGCCAACACCGAGGGTTGAACCAACCCCAAGGAATATCAAATCCAGGGGTCCGAGCACCCGAGCGAGCTTAGGAGATCCATGTTCGTTCAATTCCTCTTCCAGGCCGTGAGTTTTACGTCTTGCTAGTCGCCAAAGAAATGAAGCCATCTAAGCCTGGAATGAAATGGATTTTATTAATTGATTAGTCAGAGCTGGGGAAAAGAAATGGGAGATACCTCCTAGAAAGGGGATAAAGCTGGCCTGAAGCCATGAAAGTATTTTTTTTCTTTTTAATCAATTTATTTCAAAGCATCAACACAAGTCGTGGCTTGGGGCTAAATGGTGTGTTGTTTAAGTCATGATACATATAATAATGTCAGTAAAAAAAAAACAGAAGAAATTATTTAGACTAAAATGGTTTAAAACACAAACTCGTAAAAGTAAAATTTGAAACTAAAAACTGTTGGAAACTGAAATGGAAAACTGTGAAAACTAAAATTTTAAAATTGAAAACTGTGCCTAGACTAAAGCACAAGACAGACTAAAACTCATTGTTGAAAAAGTGTATAAAACTAGGGATATAACTATTACGGTACCGCTCCGTACAGTAGGAACGGGGTTCCAGCTTGGGTACTCGCTCCCCACACTCTTCGTTGACGCAATTCTTTGTTGATTTGCAACCAGACTGTCAGAAGTTTCATAACAGATAACACAAGGATACGCAGTTTCAACAGACGAACTTCGGATGTTATGCTCTACGATTTTGCGAACGTTATGCATCCATCGTTAAGCATAACAAGCATTGACAAGAATAGCTAAAAAAAACAAGACCAAAGGTTTCGATGGGATCCCAACGAACTCAGGGTATCTTCATTCCCAATAATGAACATCTAATCAACTTCAAATAAAAATTTAACTTATAACAAATTTTCCGGCTCCAGCCGGATTCCGGTCGAACTATATGCCCGGGTAAAATATGATTGTCAAACATGGATTCAGCATCTCTTCTTACCCCTATATCGGTTATCTAATCAACTAGAAATAAAACTTTAAATTCTAACAATTTTCCGGTTTTGGCCGGATTCCGGGCGAACTACATGTCCGGGTAGAAAATTGTTTTCACATAAGTGTTTAGCATGTCTTCTTGCCCTAAATCGAACATCTAATCAACTCCAAATAGAACTTCTAATTTTAAAAAACTTTCCGGTTTGGGCCGGATTCCGGGCGAACTACTTGTCCGTCGAGAAAATGGTTTTCACCATAGTCTTCAGCATGTCTTCTTACCCCTAAATCGAATATCTAAACAACTTCACATGAAACTTTTACTTTTAACAAACTTTCCGGTTTTGGCCAGATTCCGGGCGAACTACTTGTCCCATGACAAAATGGTTTTCACCATCGTGTTCAGCATGTCTTCTTACCCCATAATCGACTATCACATTAGCTGTTTCAAAATATTTTATTTGCCCCTTAATTTGAACCCCTAAATGTAGGGCTACCAAAGTCCATCTACGAACTCGACTGGTCCGACGACCCAACGAATCCTCACATCAAGTTTCATCAAAGTATCTCATTCCCTTCGAGAGTTATCGTGCTTACAGACGGACGGACGGACAACTTTCGCGAAACTTACGATGAAACTTTCGAAACAACTTACGTTTTGGGATCCCAAAAACACGAAAAAGCATCTGCTAACTTTTCAAGATCACGATGATAAGCGAAAACGTCAGCAGACGTTTTTCCGGAGGTATTTCGAGTCTTCTTGTATGTGTAGGCTAACGTTCAAAGCCTAACGTCTGCAAAATCATAGCAGCTAACAGCGTAAGTGTCATTTTCTGAAACTCCCCATCCTTGTGTTATCTGCTCTAAAATTTCTGAAACTGTGGTTTCTTCCAGGCCACTTATCTTTATAGGCTACTGTGTATATTTGACACCAGATCTTTGAGGTCAAACACACTATAGGCGTATTCTCCCCGTTCCCCGAGGACTCCGCTTGAGGAGTCCCCGCGTTTTTGTTTGTCCCGGGGACAAACCGCGAGTCCAAAACGGACTGTGAATGCTCCTATTGTCATCACCATCATTAAAAAGGACTCCGTTTCAAATTCGGAGGGGAGTCAATTTTTGGGATCCCAAAATGTAAGTGGAGGGATACCTATGACATCGCAAAAATGTCCGTCTGTCCGTCTGTAAGCATGATAACTCTCGAAGGCAAAGAGATATGTTGATGAAACTTGGTGTGAGGATTCATTGGGTCAAGGGTAAGGTCAAGTTCGTAGATGGGCTATGTAGCTCCATATTTAGGGGTGGGGGAGGGGGTTCAAATTAAGGGACAAACAAAATATTTTCAAACAGCTAATGTGATAGTCGATTATGGGGTAAGAAGGCCTGCTGAGCACGATAGTGAAAACCATTTTCACGCCGGACAAGTAGTTCGTCTGGAATCCGGCAAAAACCGGAAAATTGGTTAAAAGTAAAAGTTTTATTTGAAGTTTATTAAATGGTCGATTTAGGGGTAAGGAGACATGCTGAACACGATGGTGAAAACAATTTTCTCGCCGAACATGTAGTTAGTCCGAAATCCGGCGAAAACCGGAAAGTTGGTTAAAAGTAAAAGTTTAATTTGAAGTTGATTAAATATTTGATTTATGGGTAAAAGGACATGCCGAACACGATGGTGAAAATCATTTTCTCGCGGGACAACTAGTTCGCCGGGAATCCGCCAAAACCGGAAAATTTGTTAAAAGCAAAAGTTCGATTAAATGACATATTAAGGGGTAAGAAGAGAGGCTGAGTCGGTATATGACAATGGTTTTTTACCCGGACATATAATTATTCCGAAATCCGGTTATAACCGGATTTTTTTAAAGTCAAACTTTTATTCAAAGTTGATTAGATGTTCTTTATAGGGATAAGGAGATACGCTGGTTTTGTTTCTGAATTTATTTTTTTTGCTGGACTAGTAGTTCGGTCGGAAATCGGCAGGAAGTCTCGGTCAGTATCGTCAAAATAGATATGGCTTATAGAGGTATATCTGAACTTGGTTTTCTCTGATGATTAGCCTGTCCAAGACTGGATCTGGCGAAGACAAGACCCGATTGTCTGAATCAAATATTAGATTTTTGGGATCCCATCAACACCTTTGGTCTTGTTGTCTCGTGTTGGTGCAATGTAAAATTAATTAAAAACAATCAGAATAAACAAAACTAAAAATAAAGAGGATCCAGACTAATTTCGTCAACAGCATATTTTTGTTTCGAACAAAATCCATTTTGGAAGCATTCCCCGTGTTCTCGCTGTTTCTGTACGCGGAATCCGCTTGGAGTGACTCCCTCTATTCTAGCCGTTCCCTTCGACTCCCCGAGGAGTCCTTGGGGAACGGCGAGAATACGCCTTATACTGATGTTGCAAGACATGTGAACAGACATTTTTGAAGAATCAACAACCTTGCTGATTGCGGGTCATTTTTAATACAGATGTTTTTGATACCACCATTCAGTGTTGCGATAATGAAACAGTCGCTTTTTGAGGGCCGTTAACTGGCATATATTCAAATAATGTATACAACGGATACGTCAGCTAGGATTCTTCGTCAGCGATATTTCGGCCCTTCTTGGCAAGGGTCTTCGTCAGGCTGTCAATCTTCATGGTCAACGTCGGGGAAGGAAACAAACCGGTTGACCCTGAAGATTGACAGCCTGATGAGGACCCTTACTGACGAAGAATCGTAGCTGACGTATCCGTTGTGGGAAAATTCCGGATTACTCCTGGCCATTCCGTATTATTCATAACCATTCTGGATCATTCCTAACCATTCTGGATTATTCCTAACCAATCCGGATTATTCCTAACCATTCCAGATTATTCTTGACCATTCCGGATTATTCCTGACCATTCCGGATTATTCCTTCGGGACGTGTACACCATTCCGGGAGAGTCGTCTACCCCTCGTATGTTTTAAAGTCAGCTTGGGCTCAAAGAATATTTATTAACTGGCCTTATCCCAGTTCAGTAGAGGTATATGCAAAACTTCCATTACCCGGGCAGCAGATTGTAGATTTTCGACTCATAGACCTGTGAATCTATTTTACTATGTCTGTCAAGTGCTGATGGTGAGGCATTGGGGGATTAACAGCAACTAGTCCGCTTGGAAGCGCTGAACTGGAATAGGGAGAATAGCATTCGTATTCACAGAATATTCGCAGTGATTAAAGGACCCCTCGCACTATTTGCGCTTCAACTTACAGTATTTTAAAATATTTGAATACTTTAAAACCATGCTGTGCTTTCAACAAATAACCCACGGCTTTGACTCTTTTAAGCCTGTTCCGAGACTCGCTGACTTGTAGCAAAAACAGGGAAACAATTTACATAACCGGTTTTTCTGATGAAAAAACTTCTCGCAGGCAACAGTCGACAGCGTTATATCAAATCGAAGGTAGCAAAACACGGCAAGGGAGAAAATCAGCGTGGTTTTGTGAGAGGGGTTAGAACGTAACGTAACAAATTGGGGTCTCGGGGATTACAAATATATGGAGTGATTATGGAAGTAGGTTGCATTAGTATTATAGGTAAGACAGGTCCTTTAAGTATTTACAAGATGATGTGCAAAACCCACAAATATGTCATTGCTAATTCTTCACGGATGATCAGTTCTGCTTACGGAATAAATTTAGAAATCCGGCCATCGCCAAACTGGGGCGAAAAGAGAGGCAGGCGATGAGTAAGGGGTTAGAGACTGAGCTGAACGCTGCACTGTCGGAAGTTTCATAACAGATAATAACATAACAGACACAAGAATCAACAGACAACATTTAACAGACAACATTCAACAGACAGCACTTGGTATGTAATATGTTATCGCGACAAACGTTACTCATAAAAAGCATTGCCACTATTGCCAGGAAGAGAGAAAAAACTGCCAAAAAAGTATCTGCTGAATTTTCCAACATCATGAAGACAAAAAAAAAAGTCAGCAGATGCTTTTTGTCGGTTTTTCAGCTCCTTCCTGGCAATGCTTGTTATGCATGACATTTCATGAGTGACATTAGTCGCGACCACCGATTACATCCCAAGTGTAGTCTACTGAAACCGCGCATCCTTGTGTTATCTATTATGAAACTCCTAACAGTGTGGTGAAAAGTAAAAGTTACAGGCGTTAGGTAATATATAATATAGAGAGTAGAGCTGGTTTAAGCAGAAACAGCGTATTTTGAGACCGTCGTTAGGCTGCTTCCATGTGACGCGTTCACTTTTCACACTGAGCTGTGAGGTTCCCTGGCATCAAAACAACACAGACCTTGATGAGCAAATTAAAAATTAGAAAAAGATGCGACGAAATCTAGAAATCGTATACAAAATTAGCAGGTGGCAATGAACTTCGTCGTGAGAAAAAGGAAACCCAGTCTTCCATAAGTTTGATTCTTGGCCCACGCATCTCTTGGTACTTCTTGACCTAGCATGCCTTGGTATCTCTTCCCGATGAAAAATGTATCTCTAGTAGTATGAAGTTCTACGAAAAATAGCATGCAATACAAACTGATGCTACTACACACACTACATTTCAACCCCCTACCCCCCCCCCCTTGGATACGGCCTTGTCCAGTCGCATAGCTAAGTGCCAAACTTCTTTCCCACCAGTTTGGCAAAATCCAAGGCTCTATTGTTGGTGATGATAAAAGTGAGATGACTCTTCAGATACCACGATCGGTTACAACAGTCGGAGCGTGGTATCTGAATATCAGATACCACGGTAACTGGCCAGATACCACGATAACTGCAAAAACGCCATTTGACCGTGTGACCAGAAAGCAAAGCATAACTGCAAAACGACATTCGGTATCAGATACCATGGTATCTGCAAAACAACTAACAATATTCCTCGACCGGTAATGGTTTCTGATCCATTTTCGGTCATATGAACCAACCACTTTGCATTTCCAGCAAATTACTGTCCATAAACGCACTCACCGATGTACCTAGAATCCCGGCTAAATCCAAGTTATCAGTCGCTCAACCCAAAGACAAGTGCTCATTAACGAGAGAGATTATCCCGAGCGTCTAGTGTGACATCTCGCATAACAAACTGATACAGAGATGATAAGAGAACAGCCACCGAGTGGACTTTGGATCAGTTAATATTTGGCTCAAGTATATAAACTGAATTGTCACAATGACAAAACGTCATATACGTGGGGATGCTTTGTCATGGTGAGGCTTCACAGGTAAGCCTTTAAATTGGATATGGGCTCCAGTATATCCTTAGCACATGTTTCTGACTGGGATTGGGCTGAAGATAGGGTCTGTCGACTCTACCTTTCGTTAAATTATAATGTCGCAGCGTCGGTCTCCTAGGATTCGTACCGCTCTGACTAATGGCCAGTGCAGAGGGTGACCAAAAGTATCCTAGTTTTCTGAGATACTACACAAGAATCTTCACCGCTGCTGCTCTGGCTTCTAAAGTGGGATTCTTAACAGTAAACAAATTCAGTGCCTGGACTGCTCAATACTCAACTTAAAACGCATCGGGGATAGACAAAGGGGTCGTAAAAATAGGGCGATTGCAACTCAATATGAAACTGATAAATATTGCCAGGGGAGACAATTTTATGAAGGAGCAAAACTTGTCAGTGATCTCCGAATGTTAGCATTAAAATGCCAAATTTTAGCATCAGGGGACAATAAACTCCAAATATTAGTATTAACCCTAGAATTTTTGACATTAAAATCTCCAATTTTGGCATTGCCCATTTAAATGCTAAAATTTTCGCGTTTTCAATGCTAAAAATTCGCTTTTTAAATGTTAAAATTTTCGCCGTTCTAAATGCTAAACCTTGGCATCACCAGTTTTAAATCCTAAATTTTCCGCCATTTTAAATGCTATTCTTCCGTATTCCGCCGTTTTACCCTTAACTTAACCCAGCTATAAATACTAAAAGTTGGTACTTCGCCGTTTTACAACCACCGTAACCCCGTTTTATATGGTTAAAGTTGGTGAAAGTGGGTGATGAAAGTGTAACACTCTTGGCTATGGGTTTTCGCAGACGAGGCCGCATTTGCACCTTGTTTATTAGATTGAACTCCTGAATTTTCACTGCTCAGACGAAGCTGTCCATACATATATGTAAGTGAAAGACAACACCATTAGAAGCAGAAGCTGGTGCAAATTATCATTTGAGAAAAACTGCTTGATGCTTCGGAGTAAGCTTCAGGGCAGCTAGGCCAAAACCTTAGGCTAAAAAGGTGTTGCTTCACAGTTAGAGGTATACACCAACTTTTAGTATTTAAAACTCAAACGGCGGAATACGGAAAAATAGCATTTAAAAAGGCGGGAAATTTAGGATTTAAATGATGCCAAAGTTTAGCATTTAGAACGGCTCAGATTTCGGCATCTAAACCGCGAAATTTTAGCATTTAAAACGCGAAAATTTTAGCGTTTAAACCGGAGATGCCAACATTTAGCATTTAAAACGGGCTAAATACTAAAAGATTGATCTTAAATGCAAAAAAACAGAGATTTAAATGTCAAAGATTCTCTAAATCTGTCATTTTAAATCACTGACAAGTTTGGCTCCTTCATACAATTTGGCCAAGAACAAAAATCTCACGCTTTGCAGGCAGAGCTGAAACCACTAACGACTGTAAAAAAAAGAACTTGCAGTATTTGCTACTGGGATTAGCCTAATCTTGTCTTTATTGAGATAAGATTAACCCTAATTCGGATTAAACCTATCCCAGTAGAGATAAGATCAATCCCAGTAGCAAATATTGCATCCTTATTCGGAGAAACTTTTTACAGTGTATGCCTATTACATTATCCATAGCTCCCTCGCATTTCGCTATTGTTTCGTTTGTACCTACGAGTTTTTAGCACTTTTTCGGCCGAGCTGAGTTTTGCCAGTCACGCAACGCAAACTTCGCCGAAAGCTTCAACGGGCGCCAACAGCACTTTCAAACATAAGAACATGAGAAGCTTCCAAGTGTTGTTTTTCTTTTTGCAAGAAAAGGTAGGCCATCACGTCTATCTTCTGTTTTGCACTTGTTTTCTTTTGCTTGGTTCTCCCACTTTTTAACCACGGTGTTTTCAATTTCTAAATATCTTGCGTCCAGCCGCCACGTCAGAGATCGAGAA
Source organism: Branchinecta lynchi (assembly GCA_023053575.1). Lineage (NCBI taxonomy): Eukaryota > Metazoa > Arthropoda > Branchiopoda > Anostraca > Branchinectidae > Branchinecta > Branchinecta lynchi. The sequence continues at coordinate 16,713,869 of JAKZAP010000008.1, forward strand.
GGCTGGATAGAGTCGATAAACGCTAACAAGAAAATCACTAATTTCACACTGCAAGAAATGGATCTCCGAAAAACGACATTTTTGAGACATTTCATCGTAAAAAGATTATTTCTAGAAGGGCTTGTGCTTTAATCTACTTAAGGCACCACTCTTAGCCTATAAGGTGCACATACCCTCAATCTAGTCAAGAAAAGAAAGTAGCCTGACGATGAGAGTTTTCCTAGTTCCCGTTCATAATACATATTCTCGTCTTTCCCCGAGACTCCCACACCGTAGTACCCGCGTTTTGTTTTGTCCCATATGCTCAGATTCCCCACTAACAGGAAATGCCCCCCCCCCCCCCGTAGTAGAAGCTATGGAGGGCTTCTGAATCTTTTTCGTCGACATGAGTGTTTGGTGGAGTATTCAATGAACCTGAACCTGAACCTGGGCAAGTGGGCCCAAATTGCCCATGAGTTAAGTGTTTGACCCGTGACTGGAATCAAAATCTAAGCTGGTATACTTAAGGATATATATAGGTCTAGATACGTATTTTGATGGGTCACGACCCCACCCCCCACTCTCCAGTTCATGGGCAGGTGGGCCTAGATTTCCCATGAGTTCGTCATGAGTTCGTCTGTGACAGGTCTCAAGTTCAAGTCTTGTTTACTTGGGGAGATATATATGTATAGATGTGGATTTTCGTGTAACAGTTACAAATACGACTACTGCTTCAATCCTTAATGATTAATGAAAAAATATTTTAAAGTGGGGCTAATTTCAAATTAGGTTATTTCAATACTTGTTTGGTTATTGAAGATGTGAAATGTCCTGGTTCTAACGCTGTTTCAACAGTTGCTTTTTGCAGATACCATGGTATCTGTCACCACGGTAACTGGATCTGCAAGTAGTCGCTTTTGCAGTTACCGTGGTATCTGATAAAAGGTTGCTCTGCAAAAGCGACAATTGCTGAAATTGCGCTTTTCGAAGTCATCCAAAAAGATAAACTGATATTCAGTCCCATCACTAAGTGTCAAACTTCTTTCCCACCAATTTGACAAAAACTGATGAAATTGAGATGACCACGATCAGTTACTACGGTCGGACCGTGGTATCTAATTATCAGATACCACGATAACTGCAAAAATGCCTTTTGAACGTGGTATCAGATACCACGATAACTGCAAAAACGACTTTAGTCTGTGGTATCAGATACCATGGTATCAGATACCATGGTATCTGCAAAAACGCAACTCATGTAAGATGTGATCAACGTTTTACTTTCACACTCCACGTGTGAGCGCTTACACACTTGTTTTCTTCGAGAATGTAGTGAGAAGGGCCTAAAGTTCATAGACACATACTATGTCTCAGAAGGACTTTAAAACACTGGTTATCAAGGGCCTATAATATGTACCGTATCGAAAGATTGAACGATAGACATTGTACCGCTCGAAAAGCACAAGGGTAACGGCAACACAAACAAGACCAAAGGTTTCAATGAGATCCCAATATTTCTTGATCTGTCTAATGCAGGCAATCGTGTCTTGCAGATATTCGGTCTTTGCCAAACAACGTAAGCATAATAGACCACAGAAGCTGATTTACTAGATCAATCATGTTCATTCGTAAACATCCGGTTTCGACCAGATTCCGACCGGAGTATTCGTCCGAGGCGAGAACAAGAAGTATTTCACGAGTCAGTGTCTTTTTCGTAAACACACCAACCAATTTTATCGACACCAAATTTGTATTTACTTCTGCCAAATTTTCGGTTCTGGCCAACTTCCGGTCAAAATTCTTGTGGTTCTCGCAAGATTCCCGTGCCTTGTGCCTGCTATCCGGTGGGAAAATAAAGTTTAGATATGGATTCAGGATGTATTTTTACTTATGTTCGGACGCTCTAATCGACTTTTTTTTACATTCATAAAATTTCCGTTTTCCCGGATCCCGGGCAAACTATCTGTCGGTAATAAATGAGTTCAGATTACTTCAGATCGAAATTCAACATGTCTCCACACAGCCATACACCTAAATTGAGTGTCACGTTAGCTTGAAAAAATGTTTTCTTCATCCCTTAAAATGACGACAAAGTATTTTCAAAGGGATGGGCTATGACACTTTGCCCTGACGGTAGATCAATCTGATAAGCTAGAAAACCATCCAAAAGCGAGCCCTGGAATCACCTACTGTCACAGTGTCACTAATATCAGGGAAAAGCCTTTCATGGTCCTCCTCAAGGATATTGACTAAACTTTAGCCGACGCGACAATTTCATGACGTCATGAAAGAAAATGGGAAAATTCGATTAAATTGATGTTGCAGAATACATATTTGTATCTATATATATAGAGACGAGCGGCCAGCGAGGCGCCGGACCTGTTTACACTTGTAAACCGTTCTAGGGTAAATCAGTTCCGTTAGTAAATGGAAAATATAGACTTTTCGTGTGACGTCATGGCCCGTAGATAATCGGCTAAAGTTTAGTCAACCCAATCCTCAAGTAATCGCGCCTCCCAACCTTAGCAGGTCGAAGCGTTGCTCTTTATATCAGGTTTCGGAATAATTTGTGTTCTCACCAGGGGCGTCGCAAGTGCATTTTCGGTGGGGGGGTGCAGAGCCAAAATTTTACCGAATCTTTCAAAAAATTTACCGAATCCCAGAACTAAGAATTCGAGCTTTAAATTATGGAACAGAAACGATTACGTAGGAAGAGCAACAATAAAAGGCAGCATGAACGACGATAAGCCAACTATTAGGCGGCGTTTTGGCCAAGCCCTCGGCGAAGCCCACATAGAGAATACGTTGCCGGTCATGATTGCAGTAACATCTACTGTCTATTATAGCCAATAGAAAATTAAATCGAGCGCCGCAGGCGAAAATTTTCGAAATCCATTTTTTTTGTTTTTGTAGTCTAAAATTTAACTGCTTCTCTTACAAATTCTGTCATTTACCGTTGATGAAATACCGAGACTCTTCAGAAGTTCTAGAAAACGGAGGGAGCGACGTTCCGGCAGCAGCAGCAACTGTAGTCTAGTCAATATACTACCTATGATAACATAAAGTGAGCGCCGCAGGCGAAATTTTTTTTTTTTGCTTTTTCCTGCCAAATTTAATTTCCATTCAAATTCTAGCTTTTAATGTTTCGAAATCTCAATCCTAAAACTGGCTTAAACCCCGTCAACTGACGTGCCCTTTCACAAAATAGAGAACATTACGAATTCTGCCTTGTTACTTTTTTTCCTTTTAAATTATCTGTTGACAATTTATTTTACCTCATATTTATGACTTTATTTATGACTACAAAAACATCGTATTTGGGCTCTGCCCACGAGAGATATGTTTTGATTTATTATTAAATAAATTGAAAATTGAAAGTGCTGCAGGCGGAATTTTCGAAATATTTATGATTAGATATTCTTTTTGGGATCCAAAATAGAAGTAAGGACTATCGATGATATAACAGATCATCCCTTTTGTCTGCGACCAGTGCTTCACTCGACCTCTTCTGAGTTTCGAGGTTCGTGGTAACTTCCGGATCCTGGCAATTACAACGAATAAGTTACCGAATCCCAGTTATGAATGAATGAATGAATGAAGGAATTTATGACGCACTGCCCAAGGGCGTAAGTGCAGTAAAAAAAGATAAAGAAATATAAAATAATCGCAAAAAACTCAACAAATATTTTCCATAAAGGTTCACTAATTTAGAATTTATTACACCGAATAAGTTTAAACCAATAGCGTGTTCGGGATTCTGTATAACCACCGTATCCCGGTTAGTATACCGAATTATTTTGGTATCGAAAGACTACCGAACAATATTCATATTCGGTATACTTTCGTCGAAACTGGAACAAAGTCAGGATTCGTGGTTAACTTCCGAATCCTGGAAATTATACTGAATAAATTATCGAATCCCAATCATGACACCGAATAATTCTGAACAAATAGCTTATTCGGGAGTCTGTGAAACTGCGGAATCTCCATAAATATACCGAACAGTTCCGGCATCGAAAAATTACCAAATGATTTCAGTAAATTCTCTCACCAAATTCGTGATAACTACCGAATACTGGCAATTATACCGAATCACGATCATTATACTGAAGAGATTTGTACAGATAGCCTATTTAGGATTCTGTATAACTACCGAATCCCCGTAAATCGAAAAAATACTGGACAATTCTAGTAAACTTTTGGGCCTCCGGCCCAAAATTTTACCGAATCTCAAAAAGGTGGGGGGGGTGCTGCACCCCCCGCACCCCCCCCCCCTTGCGACGCCCCTGGTTCTCACTCGCGTCTTCAATACCTATTTCCAGCCACACATTGCCCACCAGAACTTCGATCATCTCGAGCTAAAGAACAAAAAGTTCCGGGTATAAAAGTTCCCACGTCATTGCAAGAATAGAGTGAATTTTGTGCCTTCCTTCGTTGGAATCTTGAATAAATGACGAATGTATTTCTATAATTTGTTAGCTTATAGCCTACTTTGTTACTATGACGGGTCATTTCCTGGCCACTACCGTGTTATGTCATTTACAATAGCCTACTACAAGCCTAAATCATTCATAATGTCTACGACAAAGACGACAAGATCAGCTGTCTAATGCTGTGAAATTCGTTTGGTAATAAAGTAAATATTCCTTGAGCACAAGCTGACTTTGAAACATATACACAAATAGTGTAGGCCTATACTTTGGCCCTTCTTGGCAAGGGTCCTCCGTCAGGCTGTCAATCTTCAGGGTCAACGAAATATCGCTGATGAATCATCATAGCTGACGTATCCGTTGTATCTTGGTTGTATACATTATTTGAAGATAGTATATTAAGTTAAGACAGTTTTGGTGAGATGAGTTTTATGATGTTTACCGTTTACATATAACTTTGCAGCAAGGTCTTTCAATTCAAGTACAAGAAAGGAGACGGACAAAATGTTTTACAGAAAAATTATTTGCAAGGTGATATCCAACCCGAAGGATAGGCGTCTCGAATGAAACAAATGCCTTGATGATTCAGGGAGATCAAACAATTAATTTTACTATACCTAATACACCTCACTCTAAGTAGTGTTTCTGATAAGATGTTCTGATGCAGTTTGTTAATTTAAAACTTAGCTATGCTTACAGCAAATTCCACAAGGCTTCGGGCGTTTAGCCTCTTTCCATGTTCCCTGCCTAAGATGACATATTTGGCAAAATTTGCATAACCGGTCTTCTGCGACTACGCATCTCGGAAAACAATGATCGGGAGCCTGATCTGTCACGTAAAGACAACAAACGTGGCAGCCGTGATAATCAGTGTAATGCTAACAGAGGAGGTACGGTACACTTATGAAGAGCAGAATCTCGAAAACGAGAATGGATGAAAATACTACTGAAGCAGAATGAATCACATCATAAGTACGACATGTCTTTTAAAAAAAGACTGACAGGCAATTCTAGAAGATAACAGAGACATTAACAACTGGAGTAATTGAATACATCTGAAGTTTTGTCATTTTACTTAAGCTTCAGAGAACAATATTTTCAACATATCAAGAGACACGGAACACAAGTTGGTTTCGACCAGAAAGGGAATAAGCTGGGGACAGGATTTGATGAAAATTAAACAAATCCACTATGTCAGATAGTTTTCTTAGCCTTCAGCCAACATAAACTACATACATGTTAGTCTACCACAAATCCCTGTTCTTTTTAGCATGGGTCAAAATAAATATTCTTTCAGCCCAAGCTGACTGCGAATCATATTTTAAGGTGCAAAAATTGGGTATAGTTTAGAATGTCCTATCAGAAGTCCCAGACATCAGTTGATTGCTCCATCGCTCCCCCCCCCCCCCCCGGCCAACCATCTTAGAGGAAAGGGCTCAAATAGTACAGCATGCAGTAGGTAATTGTGTTCAGGCCTAAATCAAATTCATGGGAGTCTTGACTCCTAAGGACCGTCAAGCATGACTTTTAGACTATCAAAGACCTGAAAAGTATTCATTCCTTCTTCCTTGGAGACTCAATGTACTTTACTTTCTCTTCTGGGAGTTTTCATAGGGAGCAGAACTGCTCTAACCAAGTTAACAAGTTAAGAGATCATTTAAAGAATATTTGGAGATACAGACCTCCAAGTTGGCTTACTTTTCTTGGAAAAGATGACCCTTTGGTTTTGCTCCTGACAGTAACCGTTAAGTTCAGTAAAAAGCTGAACTACCAGATGCCACGATAAAGAAAATCATCTTCCCTGAGAGATACCACTGCTCAAAGTGATCTAAATGAGATGGGAAAAAAAGAAGAATAAAAAAAAGGCAATAAATATCTGTGTATGCAGGCTGGATGCAGGAATCATGCACTCTTTACAGAAAAGCTCCAGAGATTCTAGTGCACTGGCATAACTTTTTTTTTTTTTTTAACATACTTCTAACAATTCTGCATTTTTTCTCAACACAGGGTGAGGGGAGGAAGAACGACAATCAGATAATACTTAGGAATTCCTCAACTGATATGTGCAAAAACTTCCTTTCAAAATAAAGCAAAAAAATTCTCCTACACCTGGTTCACACTGCTGCAACCAGGGGTGTCACGACGGGGGGGGGGGAGGGGGGCACGACTGGGAGGAGGGCCCCCCCCCCCAATGCTGTCTGCCAGTCGGTAAAAAATAGCCGAGTCGGCGCGAAGCGCCTCGATTTTTCGTCTAAACAGTTGATTTTTTTTCAGGAAAACAGTCGTTTCTTCTGAAAATTGGTCGATTTTGCGTCAAAATAGTCGGTTATTCTGGAAACCAGTGGATTTTTCTGAAAATCAGTCAATTTTTTTTCAAAAATGTAGTTTTTGTTGTTGAAAATAGTCGTTTTGTCGGTAACAATTACCAACCAGTCGGTAAATCCCTCGTCCCCCCCCCCCCCAAAAAAAAAATATTTTGCCTAGTAACGCCTCTGGCTGCAACTATACAGAATTCGACGTTCAAGAAGCAATTCAGTACTATGTGGTTGGTGGCAGTGCTAGACTCATTAAAGTAGTTCAAGTAGTCTGACAAAACGCTTGCATTTCCAGGGGGGAAATAAAATAAAAATCAAAGATTAGTTTATTGTTCAATGCTCAAAGTTGTAAATGTTTTTTTGGAAGAAAATTTTGTAATCTAGGACAATCTAGAGTAGCTGAACAAAAGTAGGCTACTGTCTAGTAACCCTCCAATCAAACCAATTCGAACTACAAATGAGATAGAGAGTTTGACTGAAAAATGCAAAGCATTTCAAATACAGGAGCGGTGGCCTATCCACCCTCGAATTTTTACAACTTAGCCTCAAAAGGTTTAAGAGGAAAGATCAGTGCAGTTCGAGTACAGTCCTAACCTTGTCCTAACCAGTATTTTCATGCCAAGTTCAAGGTAATATAAATTTGAGGTTGGGTATCCTGTGGGTACCCCTCCTGTAAGCCGTCTGTAAGCATACTTCTACTGTACGGTAGAGGTATGTTTATGTGAACAGTTACTTTAATGTGAACAGTGCAGTTTTGGGCTAGATGGTAGAATGAAGATCCAAAATACCTATTCAGGTGTTTTCAGATGCCTTTAATTAACTATTTTGGATAACTCAGGGCTAACTGGTAGTTAGCTTTAGACACAGCAAGTGCATGAAAATGGCATAGTCCATTGTCAACAAACGTTCATATAAGGCCATAGGAGCATTTTCGCGAAATCTCGGAATCACTTCCGAGTTGTCTTCCTGTCCGAGATGAAAAGATACCTGATTTTACTTTCTATCCAACTTCAATTTCCAATTTTCAAAATGTTAGAGCACTTCCAAGATACATAGAGTTTTGTGGAGGCCACTTCTGTCCGAGTGGGTTTACTCTACCCTTTTTCAAAAAATTGCTGCTAGGTTGCATGGATGAGGCAAGATTTTCAGTCTGTTGTCAGGAGCACATATTTCCATTATATTGTTTGCCTTTTATTATATTTACTTTAAGTGATTTTTTTTTTACTAAGTTAATCATTGTTATCGAAACTCACTAAACTCAAAAGAAATAAAATAAAAGGCAAACAATCTAAAAGAAACTAGAAGGAAAGGAAATTTAATTCTTAAAGAAGGAAAATTTAAAAGCTTACATCATCCACTCTACTCTGACTCTACCTGGCGGTCACTAGCTGGTGCTTTTGACAATATAACGCATTCTCAGGCCCTATTTCCTCTCATTACTTCTGGCGTGAATCTGTCTGTTGTCTATCTGTTAAAATTTTGGTATGGTCATTCTTCAGTAAGGTTCAAATGGCAAGGTAGCTTGTCAGAGATTATTCCAGTCCGAACTGGTGTTCGTCAAGGGGGTACATCTTCAAATCGGCCATATCTTCTTGTCTTGATTCTTTGCATCCTGCTTACTTTTATAAAGACCATGCCTTCAGCTACATAGCCTATGCGGACGACTTGCTCTTAGTAAGCCGTAGCCGATCCACACTCACAAAAAATGTAAGTAAGCTGTCGTCTGAGCTTCACAAAATTGGCCTTCAAGTTAACCTGTCAAAATGTGAGTACCTGCATCTCAACCCTTCTTCAAATGGTTCGAATGTATCCAAAGCTTCTATCTCTCTTGCAGTCTAGTACACTAGCCCCTTTTCAGGCACGGTGCTCAAACGTCTAGCCCCATGCCTGGGTGCTAGACGTTCAAGCACTGTACCTTGGATTTCATGTATGGTGCATGGATTGTATACAGTGCATACATCAAAAACACAGTTTCTGTCATAACAACTGAGCACCAGCTCAGACAGGGCTGAAATTACTACCATGAATTAGAGAAATCAAAGACAATCCTTTATATATTTTTCACAACAAAAACAAAAGGGCTCGGCTGATGACAGATGTGAAAAACCTCATTTCCTTTTCTACATAGTCACAGGTTTTTCATGCAAAGTGTCCTGTGCCTCTACTTTTTCTACCTAGCAGCCAACCAGAATATTGGCTCTTGGGGAATAGATAGGGAAAATACATGGAAAATAGATAGGGTGCTGTTAGGTTTTTCATATCCATCATCATTAGAGCCCTTTTGTTTTTGTTGTGAAAAATATAAAAAGGATTGTCTTTGATTTCTCTAATTCATAGTAGTAATTTCAGCCCTGTCCGAGCTGGTGCTCAGTTGTGATGACAGAAACTGTGTTTTTTCTGTATGCACTGTATACTGAAATCCATGCACCATACATGAAATCCAAGGTACAGTGCTTGAACTCCTAGCACCCAGGGATGGTGCTAGACGTTTGAGCACCGTGCCTGAAATGGGGCTAGTGTACTAGACTGCTCTCTTGGATCGTTCATGGTCAAATCAACAGACTCTCTACGGTGGCTCGGCATAACATTCAAATCTTCATTGTCAAAATTTTGCTCTTCGGTTGTTCAAGAAGTTCCAGATCAATCCACCGCCTATGGGCTGCTATGGGCGCATCATCCCCAACCGGGGGCGCTATAATCGTAAGGCTTTGGGAAATTTGTACAGCACCTTCTGCGCTCCATCTATACTATTTCGTTCTGGCATAACTCATGTTCTGAGAAAGAAGGAGATTAAAAAGATGAGATCATGTTATTTTAAATATGCAAAGCACCTGCTCCACTTATCGAAATTATGCCATAACCATACATTGACGGAGAAGTTCAAGGTGCTGGTCAGGTGCTGGTGCCCCAACATTCCAACAAAATATATATGGACACAATGCCCATACGTCCAGGTTGGTCCAGGTATGCCCAGACGTTGGGGCACCACGCTGCACCACTCCCCAAAATTGAGGATTTGTGTATGACTGGTTGGAAAGTTCTGCAACTTTCCAAAGTAGCACAAAAACCATTTGAAAGTGATTCCGACTTTGCTTTGCAGCTTGCGGCTGGCTTGCGGAAACCCTCCTCATAAGCACACCTCTACTGTACTTCTTAGTAGCCTAGAAGCACAAACGTGAAAAGTCACAAAGAAATCATTGACAAACTTTACCTAGGATTCCAGTGTGAAAAGAAAACACAAAATAAAAACTGGCAATGGTATGGACCTGTCCCTTGACGCTTGTGTCTGCTTGGTTATTTTGCGTAAACACTAAACTAAACTGCTACCTGGCGGTGTTGCCAGATCACTGGATTTGTGTGCACTAAGTCGAAAAATTGTTCGTTTCCTGAAGAACGTATTATTTCAATTACATTTTAACAAGAACAAATTGTTCTTGATTTTAATTCGTCATTATGTACAAAATTACGCACATGTACGTATGGAGGCTGTTCCTCATATTGATTTTGCGTCTATTCTGTACTATTAAGCAAAAGATAGTACTACGTTTTTTTAAAGTGCCACTATGGAGAAAAAGTGTCAAAAGTAAACATTTTGTGCTACTCGTGCCAGCCCTGCATGAATTCCGGTATCGAAGACAGCGTTATCGGAAGATTCGGAAGCAATACAAATACAAGCAGGGGCGGATCCAGAGGGGGGGCGAGGGGGGCGATCGCCCCCCCTAGACGGGCTGTAATTTTTTGTTTTGTTTTACTGCACATAACTACTGTAACTAGACTCTAAAATCTTTTTACAAGTGGAGCCAGGAGCTTGAATTTTTCTTGTAAACAGTTGTCAGTTGATCAAGTACAGTTTTTACCATTCTTGTAATATATGAAAACCAAATTTTCGTTAAATCAGAGACCGACAGGGACACTAAAAACGCGAAAAAAATCAGCCTTGTGGCCGACAAAAAGGACACTACCCCCACTCTTTTCGGTAAGAATCGCCCCCCCTAGAACGGAAGGCTGGATACAAGCTGCTACCTTTGAAAAGACAACTGGTCTTTTTAAGCTACAAGATCTGCCCTGATTTTGTTGCTTGTTTCCTGAGTATTACTCTCACAAAAGTAGTATACGAGTGACCAAAAACAAGTTTTCCGCATAAACAAGACCAAAGGTTTCAATGGGATCCCAAGAATTTAATATTTGATCCAGACAACTGGGTTGTCTGGGTTGCCCAAACTTGCCTTTGCCAGATCCAGTCTTCGCCAGAATCCTTGAACATTTTTACAAGCGTCGAAATTACATCTTCAAATCGGCACTGGCAAAACATGGTTTTGAAAACCCATCCCACGCTGTACATTTTGGAAAAGCCCAGATTCTTGCAAGCTGCACCGGACTTCATCAAACTAAGTTATAAGAGAAGCCGTTGGAATTATGAACAAGAGCTGGAAGCTCATATGGCACTTGCAAGGCTGGGTCAGAGTGGGTCAGAGGGCTAAAGTAGGAATTCGTCAATTCGTGGGTCTGTTCTGTTGTGATCATTTTTAAGCAAAACCCTTGAGATAAAAATGGTCAGAGGTCCTTGGAAATCATGAGAATGTATTGGTCGTGAAAACTATTTTATTTGTGCATTTGGCCGTGATGATGCGCACTTTAAGGGCGCTAGATATTCATCTGAACACTTTTGAAGCACAAATGATGATAAGCTCATTGGAATCACGCAAATGTATATTTTGCTCAAAATTATTGTTTGTATTTCAAGGTCGGTTGTTTCGGTTGTAAGCAAAATCCTTGAGCCAAAACTGACCATCGGCCCTTGGGGATCATGAATATATATCGTTTGGTTATATGTATTTTTTTGACTTTTCGGTTAAGAAACGCACTTTAAGGGTGCTAAAAATTAGTTTTTTGCAACACCCTTCAATTTATAATGTATACTTTGCTTCAAAGAATTTTTGTTTACTTTGTGGTTAGGATTATAGTACTTTAAGGTTAGGATTAGTACCTTAAGGGATGGTCGGTTCGGAGAAGTGACAATTTCTAAGCCAATCTTGTCAAATTTCTAATGTTTAAGCAAAACTTCATCGCCCTGGCACATCTGGAAGTACCTTAATTCGCGATCACTGAAATCCCGGACCCCCCCCCCCCCACCGACTCCCCTCACAGTGCCCGAACCCGGTCCAGTTTTCTTATTGATGTATCTAGTTTTTGTCCTTGTTCATCCCTTCCAGTTTCATCCTAATCGCTCCACTCTAAGAACCGACCACTCATTCAAAAGTTCCCCTCCCTCCACTCCCCACGATGGTTGGGACGGAGAACTGACTATTTCTAAGCCAATCAGGTCAAGTCTCTAATATTCAATCCAAGTTTCATCGTCCTAGCACATCTGGACTCCCAATAGCCGGAACATCAGACTCACCCCCCCCCCCATCTAACTCTCCCGCAGTGCCCAAATTTGATCCGGTTCTTTCACTGACGTATCTAGTTCTTGTGCTTGTCCTTCCCACCAAGTTTCATCCCAATCGCTCTAGTCTAAGCGTGTCACAAGATCTCCGCCCACCCCCACCCCCTGCATTCACAGGATCCGGTCCGGACTTTAAATGGGTCATCCAAGACACGAGGTCTTTCCAAATATCAAGTTTCGTTAAGATCCGATCACCGGTTCCTATGTTATACTTTCCTCAAGGTTCCGGTTTCCCCTCCCTTCACCCCCCCCCCCCCCCATGGCGGTCGGATCGTTAAGTTGACTATTTCCAGGTTAACCTCGTCGGATCCTCACTTGCCTGCCAAGTTTCATTGTCCTAGCCCACCGGGAAGTAACTTAACTCCGTATCACCAGAATTCCGGAACCCCCGTCCAACTCCGCCCACAGTGCATGAACCCGGTCCGGTTCTGTGAATGGTGTACCTAGGCTTGTGCTTGTTCCTCCCACCAAGGTTCATCCCAATCACTCCACTCTAAGCGTGTCACATAATTTCCGGTTCCCCCTCCGACTCCTCCCCCCCCCCCATCAGATTCGGTCCAAACCTGAAATGGGACTTCTGAGACGTGACGTCTTTCCAAATGTCAAATCCTATCACCCGTTCGAAAGTTATGCATGTCACTAAATTCCGGATTCCGCCCCCCCCCCCCCAAGATGGTCGGATCGAGCAGGTGACTATTTTCAAGTTTGTTTGGTCAGGTCCCTAATATGCTTGCCAAGTTTTATCGTCCTAGCACATCTGGAAGTATCCTAACTCGCAAACACCGGACTAACCGACCGACGGAAATGTGATCAAGATATGGCACTTGGCCGGAAGGCAAGTGCCATAAAAACCGTTCATGGATCAACAGAGACACAGGCGAATACTCACCACCGGAATCACGGAACTGCATCTTCAGCGAAAGGAAATTCAGATCCCAAGCTCTTCTTCTATAACATATAAAACGAAAGTCAGCTCAAATGCTGAAAAATCTCTACCCGATCAACGACCCAATCGAGCAGCAAAAACAGCAGCCGTGTCCAAAATGAAATCACAGCAACCTTTTTAACTCCAAGTAACTCTCGCAAAAGAATTTACGAAGTTAAATATTTAACGCTAAGCTAGAAATTTCCCGCAAAACTTTCCCGCAAGTTCGTGTTTCCAACTTGAGCGGTTTTGAGCCTAAAGAGGATCCTTGCCAAGAAGGGCCGAATTATAGCTCTAATAAATTTAGCTGACGTATCCGTTTTGCACTATCAAATATGATTCGCAGTCAGCTTGGGCTGAAGGAATATTTATCCGACAATCAATAATTTTCAAACTTCCTTGTCTCGTTATTAAGTACGTAACATGCTCCCATGGATCGTTTAGGAAAAACTCGCTCGTCCGAAAAAACGATTACGTAAATTGTCCCTGTTTGGGATCCCAAAACGTAAGTGGAGGGATACCTATGACATCGCAAAAGTTGTCCGTCTGTTAGCACGATAGCTCTCGAAGGGGTTGAGGCATTTTGTTAAAATTTTGCACGATGACTCTTGGGGTCAAAATACAGGTCAAGTTCTAAGATGGGCTCTGTAGCCCTATTAGGGGTGGGGGAAGGGTTTCAAAGTAAGGGACGACAAACATGCTGAATCCGAATATGAAAATTATTTTCACGCCCGACAATTAGTTCGCGCTGAATTCGGAAATTTAGCATGACGTTTTAAATATTCGATGTAGAGTGAGGAGATATGCAGTTGCAACTTTCGAACATTATAATGATCAATAAAAAGTGTATGTGATCACTTCAATTGTCTCTGAAGTCCCAACCGGCATTTACTGGGTCGAAAAGTCAGAATGCATCCGACAACTTTCTGGTAACAATTCAAGAAAAGTTGCTGACGAATTGTTGACTACTGACCAGTCCCTGCCCTACCCCCTTTATTAACACATGCGCAAGCTCTGCTGGTGGGTGACGTCACTTCGTTTAATCTATGCACCCAGGGGGGACGGTGACTTCGCTCGCGCGTATACGCGCAAAGTTAATTGGGTTTAATAGAAGACTGTTTTAAACCTAGCGTACGTATTCTCTGGGTTCTGGATTGTCGGGGGGGGGGGGGTCGAAGGGGTTGATATTGTTCGAACTTCGTAGAAGGGTTCACTGGCAAAGTACAGGTCAAGTCCATAGATGGGTCCTTTAGCCCTATATTTAGAGGCAGAGGAGGGGATCTCGAATTAAGGGTAGAAACAAATATGTTTTGTAAGCTAATGAGATATTTCTTTCAGGGTTAAGGAGGCTCACTGGATCCATATCTGAACTTAGTTTTCTTGCCGGACAAATGATTCCCCAGGAATTCGGCCAAAATTGGAAATCTGGTTGAAGCTCAATGTTGTTTCTGAAGTCGATTTGGAATTCGGTACAGGGATAAGAGAGGATTTTGAACTTTATTTCCTTGTAAGCTGGCAAAATTTGCAAAAACGTAGAAATTTGGATTGAAAGGTTCGGCTCTCAGTGTCACTAGATCACAGCTGCATGCAGAATTTGAAAAAAAAAAAAAAAAAAAAAATCTAAAAGATGTTTTGAAGTCGATTAGATATGAGATACTGGGTTAAACATGCTTGGTGAATTCATATCTCAACTTGGTTTCCTTATTTGATTAGTTGTTTGGCCGTAAGCAAAACACTTCAAAACAGTTACATCTTTTTTTCTTACATATTCAAGCGGTTGATTACGTCTGAATGAAGAAGTCTGATAAACATTACATTTTGGGATCTTTGGCCTTGTTTAGCTTTAGCTTTTTGCCAGACGTAGTTTGTCTGGAATCCGGCTGAAACCGGAAATTTGGCAAAAGTAAGGAAGGAAGTTTTGATCAATTTCGTCAAAGTAGATACGACGTAGGTTATAGGGTAAACACAGATGCTGAGTCCATATCTGAACTTGCTCTTCTCAGAGGATTACCATTGTTTCTAAATTTTAAAAGAACTGTTTAAGAAGTCTGTCGAAGACGGAGTATCTAGAGAGAACCAATTGTCTGGATCAAAGACTAAATTATTGGGATCCCATCGAAACCTTTAGTCTTGTTTTGTTGTGTTCAGAATTATCGAGGCATCTGAGCCAGCGCTGGTGAACGCCTGATTGAGTCTCAGTGGGTACTTTACCAATCGCTAGTGTCGCTGCTGTTTGAGTGTTTGTCACTTTTTTCAAGTCATGGTGCTACTCCCTAGTGGTACTTTGCTCTGGTTCGCAGCGAATAATTGATCGTTCATCCACAGTATTACTCGCAATTAGGCGTGGGATAGTGATATGAGAACAGTTGCCGGATCTTAGGAAGACGGGCGGTAAAATATATTCTAGCGTCCAAATAATCTCTCAGCGTTTTGAGCAAAAAAATGGCTTGTTCTGTTTTTTCGTCAATACGTAACTCACAGTGGCACCATTTCCGTAAATCTCAGGGGGGAGGCAGAAACCATTTTTGGCCCTCGTCCTAATTTTTTATCTTTTTTATCAACCGCAAAATTTAATCTCTCTTTTCGGTGTAAAATTAAAGCAGTTTTTGGGAACCCAAAACGTAGTTGGAGGGATACCTATGACATCGCAAAAGTTGTCCGTCCGTCCGTCTGTAAGCACGATAACTCCCGAAGGGAATGAGATATTTTGATGAAACTTGGTGTGGGGATTCTTTGGGTCAAGAGTAAGGTCGTGTTCGTAGATGGGCTTTGTAGCCCTATATATAGGGGTGGGGTGGGGGTCTTAAATTAAAGGGCAAGCACACAAATTTTAAACAGTCGATTATGGGGTAAGAAGACATGCTGAACACGATGATGAAAACCACTCTCTCGCCGGAAAAGTAGTTCACCCGAAATCCGGTCAAAACCGGAAAATTTGTTGAAAGTAAAAGTTTTATTTGAAGTTGGTTGGATCTTCGATTTAAGAGTAAGAAGACATGCTGAACACGATGGTGAAAATAATTACGAGTAGTCCGGATAAAACCGGAAAGTCTGTTACAAGTATAAGTTTTATTTGAAGTTGATTAGATGTTCGCTTTAGGGGTAGGAAGACATTCTGAATACGGTGGTTAAGACCATTTTCTCACCGGGCAAGTAGTTCGTCCGGAATCCGGCCAAACCCGGAAAATTGTTCAAAGTATTTGTAGTTGACTACATATCCGATTTAGGGGTAAGAAGAGATGCTGCATCCATGTATGACAATAATTTTGACATATAGTTCGCCCGGAATCCGACTGGAACCGGAAAATTTGTTAAATGTTAAATTTTAATTTGAAGTTGATTAAATGTTCGATATAGGGGAAAGAAGATACGCTGAGTTCGTTTTTTTAGCTTTTTTGGGATCCCAAAACGTAACTGGAGGGATACCCATGACATCGCAAAAGTTGTACGTCCATCCGTCTGTAAGCACGATAACTCTCGAAGGGAATGAGATAATTTTGCTGAAACTTGGTGTGAGGATTGTTTGTGTCAAGGGTAAGATCGAGTTCGTAGATGGGCTCTGTAGCCCTATATTTGGGGGTGGGGGTTCAACATTAAGGGACAAACAGAATATTTTTAAACAGCTAATATGATAGCCGAATTATCGGGTAAGAAGACATGCTGAGCACGATGGTGAAAATCATTTTCTCGCCGGACAAGTAGTTATAAAAACCGGAAAGTTTGTTAAAAGTAAAAGTTTCATCCGAAGTTGATTAAATGTTTGATTTAGGGGTAAGAAGACATGCTGAGCACGATGGTGAAAACCAGTTTCTCGCTGGACAAGCAGTTCGTCCGGAATCCGGCAAAAAACAGAAAGTTGGTTAGAAGTAAAAGTTTCATTTGGAGTTGATTAAATGTTTGACTTAGAGGTAAGAAGACATGCTGAGCACGATGGTGGAAACCATTTTCTCGTCGGACAACTAGTTCGCCTGGAATCCGGCCAAAACCGGAAAATATGCCAAAAGCAAAAGTTTTATCTGAAGTTGATTAGATGTTAGATTTAGGGGTAAGAAGATAAGCTGAGTCTGTATACGACAATCATTATTTACCCGGACATATAATTAGTCCAGAATACGGTTGTACCCCCATTTTTTAAAGTCAAAGTTCTATTTAATGTTGATTAGATGTTCTTATAGGGATAAGGAGATACGCTGGATTCGTTTCTGAATTTTCTTTTTTTGTTGGACTAGTAGTTCGATCGGAATTCGGGCGAAACCGCAAATTTGGCAGAAGTAAAGCAGGAAGTTTCGGTCAGTATCGTCAAAATAGACATGGCCTATAGAGGAATAGATTGATAAATAGATGGAATATCTGAACTCGGTTTTCTTTGATGATTAGCCTGGCGAAGACTGGATCTGGCAAAGACAAGACCCAATTTTCCGAATCAAATCTTAGATTTGCGGGATCCCATCGACACCTTTAGTCTTGTTTTTGGCGGACAGGTAGTTTCGGAATTCGGCCGAAACGAAATTGGCAGAAGTAAGGCAGGAAGTTTTCGTCAAAACAGATACGACTTATAGGGGTAAATAAAACATCCTGAATCCATATCTAAACTTGGTTTTCTCAGATGATTAGCTTTTTGGCCTTAATCTGTTTCTGAATTTGAATAGTAAAAATGTTCAAGGAGTCTGGCGAAGACAAGACTCAACTGTCTGGATCAAATTTTGAATTTTTGGGATCCCACCGAAACCTTTGGTCTTCTTGAGTATGCCACAAGGAGTACATAGGAGATTCACACATTGTTCAAAGATCCTTTACAATTAAAAATGTTCACTGGAGCATGCTGCCAGTGTGAGCTGTAGTTTCCGGCCTGCCCTTATGACAGAATAAGCTCCTTTAAACCTTTCAAGGTCCACACTTTCCGTAAAAACCGCAAAGATTAGACCCTTGCCACCTTCTAGTTATATGCTGAACTAGAAGTGCTGACTTTGGCAACAGAAATAATGCGGTGTCTTCATTTAAATGCTCCAAAATTTCGATGGCTTTTCAGTTAAACTTCATGGAAATAATCGTGCGCGTAGAGAGATGATTTTCGGGAAGGGACACTCGTCTTAGTGGACCAAGCCACCAGGAACATGTTTTGCACAGTGAAAACCACGCCAGCACCAAGCTTGGGGGAATATTGGCGTGGACGGCTCCTATGTTACGTCCCATAATCATCATGTGTGTTTTCGCGCTGATGCCGTCCAGCTTGATTGTCATTTTCGCGCGAAAAGCTCGACGAATGTCGTCACCATCCAGCTGAAGTTGGTGTCTCCCGTTCAACGACGCTCCTCGGGCTCTTTTGAGAAAGATGGCCTCTTCCTCTGTCTCAACCCGTTGTCGCGAGGACTGCAACATTCAGTGACATTTTTGCGTAGATGGCACCTGCTGTCGAGCTCAGCAGCCCTGCACGCGAAAATGCCCCTCAGTAGCTGTGGAGCCGAACATCTCAAGGATCTAAGCTTTCTACCGGACAGAGAGTAAACAGCCGTTGTCGTGGTTATGTTCATTTTTACTTGTGTTGTTTTCCCTTTACTCCACTGTCGCCTTGTCCATTTAGCGGGTCATACATTAAATATATATATACATAGATGAAAGTAAGCGAAAGACACCGTCCTGGCATGGTTAGAGAAGGGGTTTTGCAAGTGAAGCTAGAAACATTTTCCAACGGTTTTCGCGCTTTGGAAACTGAAGCAGCTTTCTTGGAGAGTGATTCCAAAGGTTAGTGGAAAGCTCCGCGGAAAGTTGAATGCTTCGGCGAAATTTTGGAAGTGTGGAAAAAACACGGCAAATGTCATTAGGAATAACTTCGATGGATCATACGAGATTGGACGGAACGTCCACGGAGCCACACCACAACTTATTTATTCTGCAATATTCGGGATCCAAAATTTTCCCAGAGGATTCAGCTTCCACGTGTTTTCGAGAACAATCTAACGAGAACAAGACCAAAGGTTCGGATGGGATCCCAAAAATTCAATATTTGATCCAGACAATTGGGTCTTGTCTTCGCCAGACTCCTTGAACGTTTTTACTTTTAAAATTCAGAAACAGATTAAGGCCAAATAGCTAATCATCTGAGAAAACCAAGTTCAGAGATGGTAGCATGTGTGTTTACCCCTATAAGCCATATCTGTTTTGACGAAAACTTCCTGCTACTTCTGCCAATTTCCCGGTTTCGGCGCCGAATTCCGAAACTACTTGTCCGGCGAAAAAAGAAAGCTCAAAAACGAAGTCAGCGTTTCTTTTTCCCCCAATATTGAACATCTAATCGACTTCAAATAAAAATGTAACTTATAACAAATTTTCCGGCTCCTGTCGGATTCCGGTCGAACTATATGTCCGGGTAAAAAATGATTTTCATACATGGACTCAGCATCTCTTCTTACCCCCAAATCGGATATCTAATTAAGTACAAATAACACTTAACTTTTTACGTGTTTGGCCGGATTCCGCTTGCCCGGGTAGAAAACTGTTTTCACATAAGTGTTCAGCATGTCTTTTTTCCCCTAAATCTAACATCTAATCAACTCCAAATAAAACTTTTACTTCTAACAAACTTTCCTATGTTGGCCGGATTCCGTGTGAACTCCTTCTCCGGCGGGAAAATGGTTTTGACCATCGTGTTCAGCATGTCCTCCTGCCCCTAAATCGAACATCTAATCAACTTCAAACAAAACTTTTAATTTTAACAGGCTTTCCGGTTTCGGCCGGATTCCGGGCTAAGTATTTGTTCGGCACAAAAATGGTTTTCACCGTCGTGTTCAGCATGTCTTCTCACCCTATAATCTACTATCATATTATCTGTTTAAAAATGTTTCATTTGCCCCTTAATTTAAACCCCCTCCCCCACCCCTAAATCTAGGGCTACAGAGCCCATCTACGAACTCGACCTTACTCTTGACCCAAAGAATCCTCACACCAACTTTCATCAAAATATCTCGTTCCCTTCGAGAGTTATAGTGCGCACAGACAGACAACTTTTGCGATGTCATAGGTATGACATCGCATACCCCAAAAGAATTGTAAGAATCGGATTCTCTCAGTTATCGCCATTTGCGAAACCCGCTTGAAAGTTATTTCGGAAGCTCGCGGAAACTCTTCTTAGCGCTCTGGACTCTTAAGGATTCTTTTTTTTTCTCACTATTTGCTCTAGTATGACTTTGAGAATATCTACGGTCCTCTTCACAACGCATTGTTCTACTATCAACACAAGTACAAGCGCACAGAACCACCACAAATCCGACAGGAAAATTCCTCTATATGAAAATCGACTATTCGTGAATAGCGGAGCAACGAAGTAACGCATTTTCATCGGGTTTTCAAGCCTTTGTAACTGATGGTTAACTAGATTGTCCTATCTCAGCCCTTTTATGTTAAACTTTACAAATGCACACCCATTGGTTAACAGCTTAAAGCCCCGCCTCTAGCAACGTGCAACTTCATAACAGAGAAAGAGTGGACAAATTTAAATAATAACGGTCTCTTATTGCAAAAATAACACGCTTATTATCACAAATAAAAATCAAGCAATGTTTTTCGATATTACGTTTCGAAAATTTCACCTAACACAAGGTCACTTTTATACGAGGATTTCCGAGTAAATAGGAATTGTCTGGGACAGTATGCAAGAAAAGATCAAGAATCACCGGCTTTAATGTCCCAATTCTGCCACGCGACGCCAACGGGTTAGTTGTCATTTTCCATAAAATGATGACATAGCCACAACCGTCGGCTACCACTATGGCCACTGGATCATAAACTTGACACTTCCATGAACTGATAAGCCACTAAGAGAACACAAAACGATCTTAACCGTTTCACGCGCTGTCTAAATGATTAAGCATTGGTGATTATCCGTTCGTTGTCTACATGCTGTGCTTGCTCAAGTCATGCGCTAGCGACGGTTAAGAGTACTGAAGTATACCGAGTACCGCCGAAAGTCTGGTGTCAAGAGGATCATCCAGATCGTAAAATATTTCTTAAGCGGCGTGATTCCACGCCTATGTAGGAAAATAATATCCACTGCTACAGTGAAAGCTTATTTTGTTCTTGCAGCTGAGCCACACTGGACTGGGTCGACGAGAGAGCTTAACCAATATTAGTTCCAAGATCGGTCGCATTTCTCCGTTTCAGCTAAGAGTTGTCAGACTCACTGGTATAGAAACTATCAAGCTCGTAATCTTATAATAAGTTTACATCACCACATAGCTCGTTTTCACCTTCTACATGGCAGGTAACATATGAACATGTGGTTTGATGGAGCACCTTCATCACTCTTTCGACTTAATCACGCTATACCGTGTCTTGTATTCTTCATGATGCGATACGTGCCCATCTATCGGTATTCTGCCCTCTGATTTTCGTGACAGGTGTAAGCTCGCTAGGCAGCGCGAGAAATTTAGCTTTTCTTGATCAACTGATTTCTCGCTTCCGCTATCAGAATCGTAGAAATCCACAGTTCCCATCTTGGGACTGTTTCTGCTTAGTTCCTCATTCGACCGCAACAAACACTGCTATCTGTTCGCATCGGCTCGCATCGATTCGATTTTCGCACAGATTTTCAATGCGGGTCCCAGCTTCATGTTCATTGCTGACATAAGGTGATCAGCTTTAAGCAGCATAAGGGCTTGGCCGTCTATTTCCTGCACCAAGAATTCATCCGCATATTCGTCACACCCGGGCAGAGTTCGTACGAAATCGGCAACATCCTTCGCCTGGAAACAGAAATACATTTACAAACCACCTTTTGACATGTTGACGATACCATTTATTAAACAGGACCAAGACGGCGTCAATGAGCGTGTTCCACCCTACTTACCGTAGTTACAACGCATGACGTAACGAATATTGGCTTCATAGAGTCAAGGATGGAACGCATTTTCTATTTTCGACAACATATCATGCCGCGGGGTAATCCGACCAATCACGTTACAGAGATTCGTAGTTACCACGCTTACTACGCTTCCGAGAATGGTAAGCAAATAGTTAGTATTAGTATTAACATTTTGAGAAGGTTGGAACGATCGACGTAGTAAATTTTTACAAGGCTGGAACAAAATAGTAACTAATAGTTATAATACGCGCAACACAGAGAAACGAAGAAGCTAAAAAACACGAAGTGGAAAGTAAATTTACGAAGTAAAAATAACACCCAGCCTAACCCGTTAACTTTTATTGGGTTGTGAGTCTTTCCGATCGTGATTTTTGTTGTTTCTCCGCACCTGTCAGTGATTCACTGACCTGTCAACGCCAGAAAATGTTTCAATCTCTGTTCCAACTGGGGAGGAGTAATAGGGATTTCGCAACTGTGAAATTGTAACTTGCAAAACCAGATTTGTTTTTACAATACTCTCAATTTCACCATTTTTTGGTTTTACCTGATGGTAAAACAGGAAAATTCTTGTCGGTAAATAGGCAGTGTTTGTCGTTCGAGCAAGAGCATTTGATAGTTATGCGGAAAATTCAATGACCAATAAACGAAACCGAATTCAACCTCTCGTTGGAGCTCATTTGAGACCTAAAACTACCCAGGTTAATTTTTACGCTTCAACACTGAATTTGGGGAAAAAGTAGTCAATTGGGTATAGCATATCGAGTTTTGCTTTAGAACAAATGTATAGTTTGCAGAAGAGACCCCGAATAATCCGGAATTCCCACGTAACTGCAAACGTTTTTCCCAAATGACCCAAAGCTATCTTCCACTGTACAGGACCTCCACGTTTCTGTCTTCGACCATTTTTCTATTTTCTATCTAAGAAGAAGATTTTTTAGACCCGAACAGGGCCGTATCCAGGGGGGTGGGTTAGGGGATTGACCCCCCCCCCCCCGGAACCTCTAAAAAATAATCACTTTTATAGGCTTTTCCCTCTGATCTGTGTCTTTTTTGTACTTCTTTGTCCGACCCACAGGCCATCCCCCCCCCGAAATAAATTCCTGGATACGAGCCTGGACCAGAATATTCCTTTTTTCTGTGTTTTGTTTGCTTGTTTTTATCCTATGCATTTACTGCATTATCGAAAGCTCATTGTAATTTTTCCCTTTTTTGTATTGCTCTATTTCCCTTTTCTTGTCTAATGCGTTGATAAAATTCTTCAGATCATTTCAACGTTCTAATTATACAGGGAACTAACCGTCCATTTGCAGGGGTCGGCTCTTGCGGCGGGGGAAGAAGGGGCTGTCCCTTCGACGACTTGAATGTTCTGCTGGGCGGCTAGCATCACCAGCTCAGCATCCAGATCTTTGTCGGACATCTCATCGGTGGCTTTCAAGGGTGAAATATTTGGCACCGATATGACAGGAGGGTGGGTGGGCGTACTGGGTGAAACGATCGGGTTCTGAAATAAACGAAATTTGATACACCTTTGGCTAACACATCGGAACTAGAAATTTTTAAGCGATGAAAACTTTCCCGCTCATCCCGCAACGTTCTCTAAACGTCAAACCATCGTCCGATCCTTCTCCTGCACCTTTGCCTATGCCGCGACTTCCACCACCGTCTATCCCACAATAGCTGCGTTTTTGCGATACCTGATACAACGGTGCAATGGCGTCTTTACAGTTACTGAGTATCTCGCCAGTTCCTGTGGTATCTGATATTCATATACCACGGTCCTGATCGTAGTAACTTAGGTATATAAGAAGGTCATCCCACATTCATCTCACCAACACAAGAGCCTAGCTTTGTCTGTTTTACAAGTGGGAAAGAAGTTTGGCACTTCTGACGTGAGTGGAGGAAAGTATTTCTTTTGGAAGTAGTTCTAAAAACGCAAATTCGGAAATTGCTGGAGATGCAAACGTATACTATCAGATACCACGCTAACTGAAAAAAAAGAAGAAAAATGCAGATCCAGTTGCCATGGTTTCAGATGCAATGGTATCAGCAAAAACACGACAAAAAATTCACCCCCCCCCCACCCCCCGCATCTTCGAAGTTATGTCGTGGCTTGACCGGAAGGGGGGAAAGGCAGGAACGTCCCTCCAACCTAGTAAAGACCAAAACAAAGAGGCACATTTAATGCGTTTGTGCCGTTTTCGTAAACATGTTTAACTAAATGTCAGTATAACGTCATTATCTGTACCACCATGTGTTCAGTTACGTAATCTATTAGTTTTATAAAGAATAATAGATATTCCTTCAGCGACTGCGAACCATACGTCCAGAAACAAATGACAGCACCAACTTTAACTCCAATCAATTTTCATAGATATTTAAGGAAGAATTTTTAATTGTTTCCAGCTAGTTACTTTTCCAGCTTGAGCCTGCAGAGGACCCTTACCAAGAAGAGTCGAAATACAGCTCTGATAAAATGCACTGAGTTATCCGTTTTGCACCGTCAAATAAAGAATGATAGTTGAAAAGCAGATGGGCAAATCCGGATTCAAATCTTCTGCTTATCAGGCTGGATTCGGATTAGTACTCGGATTCCAAAGCCTGAATCTTACGAATCCTCTCCAAATTCTAACTTTTTCCCAATCTTACGCACTGTGCTTACGGTGTTGTGGTTATGAGCCCCGGGAGGAAACCAATACTATAACAAGCACACATGAAAACCTACAAATATGTTTAACCTTGTCCAATTAACCGTCTCATTTGCCTGAGGCATCAGTACTTTTTTGTCACCTCTGACTTACAATATCCTATGTACATGATTTGATTTTTGTTAAGCTCGGATTCTAATCCAGATTAGATTCCAAATTCGAATTCTTAGCATGAAATTGTGGATTCGGATTCGGAATAGGATTCGTACCTAACGGATTCGGATTCGAATCCTTTCAGGATCGGATTCGCCCATCTCTGTATAGTATATAGAGAGCTTTCAAGAAGTTCATGAACAAAGTACCACCTAAACTTGCCTATTCCTCTTGAGAAAAACATCACACAACGTGTAGTTTGATGATGATTTTGCAGACCGATCTAAACTCTCATTAAACTCGACATTCCTATATTATCTGTACGTAGAAATACTCTTTCAAACAAATTTGGAGCTAAGATAACGTGTTGTCCCCAGATGGTCCATCTATTCCCCACTCCTATCCCGTCTTCCGTGCGTCGGTCTGAGAGGAATACTGGCAATCAGTTTTCCCCATATCCCGCTAATTCTTCTAGCCAATTTTTACGTAGTTTCATCCCATCATTTATTTCTGGTAATTTCTTGTAAGTGTATTAGTTAATTTGTTTCTTGTGTGTCTGCGTATTTTGTAAATTTGTATTCTTTTCTAGCTGTTAGCTATTCGGAATAAACTTGATTGATTGATTGATTGATAAACCCTGCTTACTGTTTTGACTCATGGTGCTTACAGGACTTTCCTGTCTGTCTTTTCTCACTGCTAAGGTCTTTGATTAATCACGCTGTTTGTGTCTTCCGAAAATCGCCGAGTTCGCTTGTCGCCCAGACGGTGGTCAATAGACTACTAATCGATGGTCCCTGCAGCATCCGAGGACCGTACGGCAGTGACGACCGAGCGCATGACAACCCATAAACCGGATATTTGAACATTGAAATAATCTACCAGAAACTGCAGTAAATACACAAAATATCAATCAATTCAAAGCAGGTGTGGATCGCCACCTGGCTGAAATTCAATTTAGTGTACAGAGAAATTTATAGAGGCGAAAGCCTTCTGATGCAGTTATCTTTTTATTATTATTATGGCAATAAAACCCGACTTACCAATCCTGCGATTCCATTTTGCACCCCATTCATAGGTTGTTGATCTTGGTTTGCCGGGAGTGAGATCGTGGGTGTTTTGAACTGGTTTGATTTTTTGACACAAGCAGACGAGCAGTAGGTTTTGTTCTTTTTGAATTTCGCCGCCAAATCGACCGTCCCGCAGCTTTCACAAGTTGCCATTTCGCTGTCCAGAGCTGCTTTCTTTCCTAGAAGAATAAATAAATTATTAAGCTTATGAAACTAATTGACTTCCAGGACCTAGACCCCACTGAAGTAACTTCTGGACTATTGGAGGGTTTTTCTCCTTGTTTACGTAGTTCTTTCCACGGTTAGCCCGTATGGAAATAATTCAAGTCACTGTATTACGGGACATGTTTCCAACCGTAAACAATTGGAAACGACCGTAAACAATTGTTTTTTTTTTACGATTGGAAGCAGTTGTTTACGATTGGAAACAGTTGTTTACGATTGTGTAAATAGTTTCCAATTCTTTCCCATCGTTGCGATTTTAAAAAGTTGTTAACGATTGTATTTTTACGATCGGAAACAGTTGGAAACAATTACGATTCGAAACAATCGGTTTCAATGATAAAACTAAAATCGTTAATAACTGTTTACAATCGCAAATCGCAAATTTGCAGAAAAACAGAGGACTTGGGAGAGACACCTACGATCTGTTTTGGCAAAAAATGGAATAGTAGCCTATTACTTCCAAATCTCCTTAAAGCGGGAAAAGCTGTGCAGAAAACGAAAGCTTACTTTCTCGACGTGCCTTCATAGCTAAAATATTCACAACGAGATAACGACGTGATCTCTTTCACTAATAAACCGCGACTAATACGACCGGCAGCCTGCTTTACTCAGAAAAGAACGAAACGGACATCCGCGGAAAAACCGGTGACAGCAAGTGCCTCTGCCCTAAAAAACTTGGCATCGTTTAGATTGATCCATGCAGTTATTAATTTTTAATTATCTCCTCAATTTAGAATCCTTAGAATATTTGTACTACAAGAAAAATTGCTTAGGAATGAGCAAACTCTCGAGAGATGCAGGGAGAAAAAAATTCCAAAAAAGGCATTGGAATGCACTTGCTGGAACGACCTGCCGGACACTTTTCGATACGATCGGTTCACTCTCATCAAGCAACGACAAGCTCTTAATTTGGCAGCAGATGGTTACTTACGTTGTAACTCCTCTAATCACAGGATGTAACAGAGCAATAAATGAGTTTATAATAGATAATCTCTTCGAAAAGAAATATTTAGCAGCCAATACGACAAGATCAATTGTAAGAAATCAAACATGTGTTTTTCCTATTCCTATACGGTGTTTGTTATGGTACCGACAAAACGTACACTCTTCCTTCATTGACTTTTCTATTCACCTTGAAGTATATATGACCCTAGTTGTGTTCCACTGCTAGTTTTCTAGGTGATTCTAGCCTCTGCGTAGTTACCCACTCCCCAGCACTTGCTGTGCACCCTTTTCTGGCACCGACCGAAATCAGCGGTGCCGGCCTTAAATCAGGCAATTCATCGTTAAACATGCTGATTTTAACATTCCAACACGTGGCAAGCGGTGCAGGCTGGTGTCAGCCGGTGCCGGGAACCTCAGCACTTACTTTGCAACAAAATCGAAAGTGTAAGTAACACCTCGTTAGCATCAAGAAAAAAAACCTAGGCAAGTCCTACACGACATGATTTTTCCTGGATACCAGGTTTGTTAAATTAAAAAATAAACAACTTATTCCTTATTGGCTACAAGAAAACAGTTTTTCTACTTCAATCTGGATGTGTATCTACGCCTATCTGGGTCAGTACCTACGTCAATCTGGATCACTCTCGTAAAAATGTTTAGGGATACTGAATTCTAAAGCGGTTTTTAGTACATTCGAAGTTAAAAAAAAAAAAAAGTACAATTATAGCCTACTGTTTCTGCGCCTTTTACTGCGTCAGCGAAACTGGTTCTTCAGCCGTTCCTAGTGGGCGAGAGCAGTGTTTAACAATTTTTGCGTAATTTTTTTTAACATTTTTCATTTACACATATCATGGACAGACTAAAAGCATCATGTCCGAGCAATATCTAGTGGCAACATTAGTCACCGACTTAATAAGATTTAACATTAATGGCACCATGCGCTCAATTTTGCAAGACCGCGATTCCACAAGGACGTGTATAAGCGGAGCTTTGGTAACAGAATTGGCGATTCTTAGAACAGCCTTACTGAAGACGCGCTTAATGCTGAATCGATCAATAGTTTCAAGAAAATTGTAGAAAGGATTTTTAAATCTGATCAGTATGTGAAAATTAATGTAAAGTGAAGTTTTTTTGTTTTCTTTTTACTGCCCCCCACAGGCCCATTCGGACTTTCCTGCAGTTAGAGGTACCAGCTACATGTCTGAAGTATGGTGACAGAATTACAAAAGGTGTGTTCATGTAGTTTAGCATGTAAAACTTGGTTTGTATAATAAAGAGTATTAAAGTACAATGGACACTTCTAATGCTTTACTTTGTATCCAATGCTTCACGTATAAACATTTCCGACTTCCTTTAGAAGGCGCTACGAAAATCGGCCGTTTTCTTGTTATCCCTTGTCTTTACCTCTCTGGCATTTCGGCGATCCAAATCTTAGGAGCTGGGATATCGTGGCAGGAAATTGAAAAACTCCCAGCAATGCTTGATAGAAAAGGATGTATTTGAGATGTCACCAAAGTCAAGCCACAGATGCAGTTTACCTGATTGTTCTAGTGTTTCATCAGAAGTTCCATGGCTTAAAGTTCCTATTAAAAGTCTTTCTTTGTGGAATAGTGTTGTGAAGCTTGATCAGCTTGCTTTATAAAATGTACCAGAATATGCAATAAGTTATGAAAAATAACATAGCTACACAAATCATTCAAAAACAAATAACCTATTCAAATCTGAATTATATAAACTGATTTATGCATAAAATAAAGACCTACTAAGTATCATAATCAATATCACTTTTATCTTTGTCCAAGCTAGTAAATTGAGCATGTACTGGCCCCAAAAATTACGCTTCGAAATATCACACAGAGGAAACTGTTGAAAGAGCTGCTGATCTAGGGGTTAAGCATTGTTCCTAGGTTGTAACAGAGTGGGATTGGGGTAGTTTGATGTGCCCATTGAACTTTAAACAAAAAAATTGAAAATCGACCAGTCCAAATTCCCATAGTTTTTTAGGCGCAAAGGCTTTTTCTGCTGCTTTACATATCTGAGTTTGCGAGCCAGCTCGAATGCCTACCGAGACCAAAATATCGTTCATTTTCATTTTCCTTTCCAACAGACTATTGAACAAAACTATTCATATGCAGTAACAGCTCTCCTTGCATTTTCAGCTTCCTACGCATCATTTTTTCCATTTATCCCAACCAGGTAATTTTAAAGGCCTAATCCAAACATTATATTTACCTTCTCTTACTGATCGGAAGCCACACCCGTTTATTCAGATTTGAATTTTATTGTCCGGTTGCTGTTTTGGCTCGAGGAAAAAAACACGCGGAAGGTCTTCTTTTCCAGATGAGAATTTTCCATGTTTGACAAAGAATTATAAGACTAGATTGATTATTTTTCTTATGTCTTTAGGAGTACCACACTAGTCTTGGATACATATTCTTTGAGCCCAGATTACTTTGAAACATATATTCAAATAATGTATACCAAGGATACGTCAGCTACGATTCTTTATCAGCGATATTTCGGCCCTTCTTGGCAAGGGTGCCCGTCAGGCTGTCAATCTTCTGGGTCAACGTCGGGGAAGGAGACAAACCCGTAATATGGGTTTTAATTTGTTAATTTGAACTTGTTACAGCTTTCCCGACGTTGATCCAGAAGATTGACAGCCTGACGAGGACCCTAGCCAAGGGGGCGAAATATCGCTGATGAAGAATCGTAGCTGACGTATCCGTTGTGTACATTATTTGAATATACTGGTCTTGGTTTTTTTTTAACTTATTTGTATTTGTAATAAACAGTTGGAGCATTAGATGGAAATTATTAGTTTGATCCTTGACTCACTACGTGTCATAACGGCTGTCCCGGATAATTGGCTAATATTTAGTCCAGACCGAATTATTTAAAACCTAGGATTTTTTTTTTTAATCTACTCATTGTTTGACGGTGTTTTTGTGGTTTTAAAACATTCATAGGGATGGTTATCATTGTGCCTGTGGTACAAAGACCATTTTTGTGATCCGCTTTAACGTGTAGCAAAATCAGAATCAGTTTACCTCGTTTACAATCTGCCCTCCTCTCGAAATCAGCGATGCAGATTCAGAGACTTACCTGGGACAACGATTGTCGGCGCCATGTTTTTATCTCGCCCTCCCAGGCAACGGTGGTAACAAGACAAGTGGTAACGGCTCTGAGGTCGGAAAAAGCCGCGGATTACACTCAATCGAGGGACTTATTTAAACACTATAAACTTAGTTTCCTCGTTAGTTTAGTAATACAGAGATGGTAACAAAATAATTATGTGAAAGAAACTTGGTTCGGACTTCGGACACCACAATCTCTAGCTCTTTTTCGAACAATAGCGATTGTACCAAATGTGATTTTAATGTTTTGATGCATTCTTCAAATTTTTACGCTGCCATTTAAATTGAGCGTGATGTAGTTCGTGTCGCCTATTTTATTTACTTTTTATACTCTTCTGGTGTATTTCTCAATGCATTTTTTCATTTTTAACACTATAAGCTTGGTTTCCTCGTTATTTTAGTAATACAGAGACAGTAACAAAGTTTAAAGCGAATTGTTTGAAGAAACTTAATTTGGAAGAAAACTATTTGGTCCGGACCAAGAAAAGTCGGTAGTAATTTACACCACAATCTGTAGCACTTTGAACAATAACGATTGTATCGAACGTGATTTGTCTAAATTTTATTTTTCAAATTGTTACGCTGCCATGTAAACTGAGTGTGAATTAAATGTTCCTTGAGCCCAAGCTGACCTTTAAACATATATTCAAATAATTCAAATAACGGATACGTCAGCTACGATGCTTCAGCAATGATTGCAGGTCTGTTTCCTTCCCCGACGTTGACCCTGAACATTGACAGACTGACGAGGACCCTTGCCAAGAAAGGGCCGAATCGCTACTAAAGCATCGTGGCTGACGTATCCGTTATATGCATTATCTGAATATGAGTGTAAATTAGTCTGTGTCGTCTATTTTGCGGCTTGTATGCGCCTCTAGCTTTCGAGCAAAATAAAAATAATGATACTTCATTTCTTTTGCCCCCCCCCCCCCCCCCAAGTCAGCAATCCAGTTTGAGGTACTTCCTGTGACTATTTTCCATCTCTGCCGGTTTTAGACGCGTTCTATTGGGGTTAAGACAAAATTTATTGATTGATTACTTACTGGGAGGTCCATCATCTGCACGGTGTTTTCCCCGAGCTTTCCCCGGCGACGGTGGGAACAAACGAACCATCGGGAACGGCTCAGATGCTAAAAAGAAAGACTAATTAGGAAAGTCAGAATATACGGTTCCGATTACTCGAGCTTCGCTGATTCAAATGCAAATGGCATTCACACTTAATTTGACGTTCCTTCACGCAGAGCAATTCACACGAAATCAAATGCTTAAAGGACCTGTCTTACCTATAATAAACGCAACATACTTCCATAATCACTCCATATATTTCTAAACCCGGAGATCCCAATTTCGTACGGTACATTCTAACCTCACTTGCCGTGTTTTCCTAACTTCGCTGTATATCACGCTATCGACGGTTGTCTGCGAGAAGTTTTTCCATCAGAAAAAACGGTTTCGCTATAAGTCAACGGGTCTCGCAAAAAGGCCTAAAACAGCCAAAACCGTGGGTTATTTGTTGAAAGAACGGCATAGTTGTAAAGTATTCAAATATTTTAAAATACTGTAACACA
The DNA here is from genome assembly GCA_023053575.1 of Branchinecta lynchi. Taxonomy (NCBI): domain Eukaryota; kingdom Metazoa; phylum Arthropoda; class Branchiopoda; order Anostraca; family Branchinectidae; genus Branchinecta; species Branchinecta lynchi. The sequence continues at coordinate 16,745,561 of JAKZAP010000008.1, forward strand.
TAAGAGACAAGCTGATGGGCTGTTTTTGCATAAAAACATAACTTCATAACATAACAATCTACATGTATATACAACTTTGTGACATTTACAGGTATCCCACGTCAGACAAGATTTGCGAGGGGTCCTTTAAAACTGAATGAATGAATTTTTTTATTTACGTCCAAATTACGTCAAAATAGAAATAGTGGAGTTAAAGGAAGAACACAAATTAAATTATGGGCTATATAATAGATATTATGGCCATATAAAAATGGATAAAAATGGAAACTTCAGCTATCATGCTTCTAACATTTCCTGACCCAAATAGCATAATTATAGTTTGTAAAAACTTCCATTATTTGTTGCAGGTTCGTTTCTTCCATTCGAGCCAGAACTTAGTGGGCCTAAAGGCGTATTCTCGCCGTTCCCCGAAGACTCCTCGGGGAATCGAAGGGAACGGCGAGAGTAGAGGGAGTCACTCCATGCGGACTCCGCGTACAGAAACAGCGAGAACTCGGGGAATGCTTCGAAATTGGATTTTGTTCCAAAAAAAAATATGCAGTTGACGAAATTAGTCTGGACCCACTTTATTTTTTGTTTTGTTTATTCTTATTGTTTTTAATTAATTTTGCATTGCACCAACACCAGCAAAAATGAATGCCCCTCCGAATCTGAAAGGGAGTCCTTTCCGATGATGGTGATGATAATCGGAGCACTCCCCGTCGGTGGGGACTCGCGAGAATACGGGGAGTGAGTCCCCGGGACAAACAAAAACGCGGGTACTCCTCAAGTGGAGTCCTCGGGGAACGGCGAGAATACGCCTTAAGTGTAAAGCAATAAAAATATTTCTTTGATATTTCGTCCTTAATTAATGTTAATCTGTAAATCGGTTGTTTTATTTTGAGTGTTACGGATGATGTGCACTAGGATTAGAAAATGTTTATGTACGTATTGTAAATGCTTAAACCTTTAACCGTTTTCTTGTCTCGTCATTTTGGCGGAGTAAAAGCATATTCTTCATTCATTTCCCGACGTTGTCCCTGACGTTCGACAGCCTGACGAGGACCCTTGCCAATACTATCAGAAGTTTCACAACAAGCAACACAAGGATGCGCAGTTTCAACAGATTGACACTTAGATGTAATCCTTTGTAATTTCGAAAACGTTATGCATTAAATGTTATACATGCATTAAAATGTTGTCAGGAAGACCCAAAGAACCGCCGAAAAAGAATCTACTGACTTTTTTGTTTGTCGTGATAATATCGGAAAAGTCAGCAGATGTTTTTTCGACCCAGACGTTCGACGGCCGGACGAGGACCCTTGCGAAGAAGGGCCGAAATATCGCTCCCAAAGCATCGTGGCGGACGTTTCAGTTTTATCCATCTTTTGAATATGTTTCCCAGCCAGCTTGGGCTCAAGGAGTATTTAATGCTTGTTATGCTTAACATTTAATACATAGCGTTTTCAGAATCGCAAAAGATTACATCCCAAGTGTTGTCTGTTTAAACTGCGCATCCTTCTGTTATTTATTATGAAATTTCTGACAGAAGAAGGGCCGAAATATCGCTGTCTCAGCAATTTAAATAGAGGTAGTCACTACGGAAGAGGGAAATGATCTCATGATGGTATACTCTCTGTTTTGTACGATAAATACTGTGTATGGCCCACCTGTGACTATAGGACCGTTCACGCTTGTGTTGTAACATGAATAAAAATACTTCGCGTTGTAAGCCTTATCCTCCTCTCCCGTTCAACTTGAAAATCAAGTTGTACGCCCACGTATGCGCTAACTAACCACACTGAGCCTGGAGCCTGAAAAAGAATCCCAAGAGAACCTAACCTTTGATGACTTTAGGGACACTGAACATCCTGAATTGTGGAATTTTAGATCAGCATCGACCGGATGTGTGCAAATTCGGTATAATATCTGTTGCTGTGTCTGTTGGACCAATGTAAATTTCTCCATTTAGTTTTGAGCCTACCGAGATTGCTGTAATTACTTCGGATAAGGTAAAAGCTTGTAGTTGTCAAAACACAATTAGCTGTACAGTTTAGTAAAATTGACTTTCCATTGAAAGAGTCATTCAGTTTCAATTATAATTACAAATACCTTTCTTCCTTGACAGTCACGTGATGGAACGCAAGCTGTGATTGGTCACGTAAAACTTTTAACACACAGAATCGAACCTGTTCCTATTAATTTTTACCACAGCAAGCCTGGCGGGATGAAAGTTTTACCACAGATATTCGCGGATAGCTAATTCAGGAATTCTGCGCCTTAAACGTAAGCTTGAACGGTCCTTATATGAACGCTAGCGCTTCCTATAATTTTCCGTATAGGCTACAAAAAAATGCCACGCGTTACAGTAAACTAATTCGCACACAACCTAAATAATGTAATGTCTAAGGAGGAAAGGCGTACTGACCTCCAAACAGTCTGCATAGAGTAAATTTAAGCATAGCCACTGCCCTCATCGTTTTCAAAAGGAGACGAAAAAATATTTTCTTCGAGCCAGAATGAAAAATTAATTCGACATAAGGGGTCGCATGGCTACTCACATGCTTCGAAAACTGGATACTCACACTCCTGTATCAGGAAGTCCCCAATCACATGAGTGAGTATCGGCGCCCGATTTCCGGTTACACCGGATTCCGGCATCACATCTTCCGAGGTGCTCGGCGTTGAAGGTCGTGTCGATTCGAATTTCAGCAGACCATCTAAACATAAAGAAAAAAAAATATAAACACGAAAATCTACAAAAACAATCACAAAGGTGCCAGCAACCAAAACGAAAAAAGCTAATGGTTATTCATTATTCGGCGAGTGAGTCTCTTACAGCAAGAGCCCTGATTGGATGTTTGGAGGATCTGGAAGATATTCTACCCTCCCCCCCCCCACAGGTTTCATCTTTTCTATGCAAATGACGCGCAGTGAGGACTGGGTGAAGACACAAAAAGTGGCCAAGTTCCAGAAGTTTCATCAAATAATTAATCTTGCTGTAAACTAATGACGTTTGGCTTTCTCGTTATCATCTATTTTTACCCGCATAAAAACAGATATTTAATTATGCCTGTCCAAACATGGCTACCTTTGGCGCCAGAGAGCTGGAAATGCGACTCGACTATCCTACTAACTGGGGGTGTGGGTGGGGGAGGGGGGGGGACGTCGCAAGAACTAGCATTGTCATTGCGGGTGAACAGCTGGAGTATAAAATGCAATAAGAGACTTAACAAATACACTATATTTTAAATCTCCTTTACTTGCGACTTGCCCACTAACTTCCCATCCTCCTGCTTAGGGCCAGAAATAGTTAAATTATCTAAGTACGCACTGGGGCAATCCGATGAATCATGAGCTTTATCGCTACTAGCATGATTCACCCTACTGATGCAACAACTGCGGAAATAATTCATTCCCATAAGTTTCAGAAGATGTGACTAACCATATCGAATTCTTGGAAACACTGGTAGGTCACGACAAAAACCGACATGGAAACTCCCACTATTGTCAAGCTTCATTGATGTGTACAAGCTTCAACGAACCCTTTGCTAAGCAACAAAACGTAAACCAAGCCACAAACATTGCTAGCTCTCAATGCGAATTTCCTGCTGTAGGTCCATACGCTTGGATCTTCTTAGACGGTGACACAATAACAGACGTTAGTGGCGTTTTTAGTGGAGTGTTCCTTGGAACAATCCACTATTGCGAGCGCTGTAGCAGCTTTCACCTTTCGGTTTTCGGTTTTCACCATATTTTGTGGAGCTCATAACTCGTGAACGAGTGCAAGTGTCAAGTTCAAACTTGGTACACTTGTGGGTATCGGGGTCTAGTTGTGCCTTTAGAGGGTCCCACCCCCCACGCCCAGCCGATTCAGAGGCAAATGGGCCCCGATTGCCCGGTGAATAATGTTCATAACTTGACCAGAACTGGACATAGGGCGATGAAATTTCTTGGACGTGTAGCTAGGGCTGGGTAATTGCTTTTAAAGTTGCACCTCCCCCACCCACCCCTCATGGGCAACTGGGCCCAGGAGTAAAGTTCGTTACCCGTGAAAGAAAACAACAGGTATCAAGTTGAAACTTGGTAGGATTGTGAGCATTGGGGTCTCTTTTTACTTTTTGCGGGTCTCAAGCCCCACTCCCACTTGGTTCAGGGGCAATTGGGCCCTGATTGCCCAATTTTTAATGTCTTTAACTTGACATTAACTGGAGATAAGGCGATGAAATTCCTTTGTGCTTTTGGATCATAGGGGTTGGGAAGAATTGAGCCACCCCCACCCTCACCGTTCATGGGCAAGTGGGCCCAAATTGCCCATTAAAAAAGTTTTTGACCCGTGACTGGAATCAAACTCTAAGCTGGTATACTTGAGGGAAAAAAGGTGTAAATACTCATTTTTTTTTTTTTTCAATCAATCAAGTTTAATCCGAATAGCTAACAGCTAGAAAAGGAATACAAATTTACAAAATACACAGACACACAAGAAACAAATTAACTAATACAATTACAAGAAATTACCAGAAATAAATGATGGGATGAAACCACGTAAAAATTGGGTAGAAGAAGTAGCGGGATATGGGGAAAACTGATTGCCAGTATTCCTCTCGGACCGACTCGCGGAAGACGGGAGAGGAGGGGGGAATAGATGGGCCATCTGGGGACAACACGTTATCTTAGCTCCAAATTTGTTTGAAAGAGTATTTCTACTCTTTTAGCGTAAATTGATGGGTCCCGACCCCCCCCCCCCCCCCCATCTCGTTCATTCTCGGATCATTAAGATCCGATTCCCCGTTCAAAAGTTATACATACGTCAATATTCCGGATTCCCCCTCCCTCCACGGTTGTCGGATCGGGGAAGTGACTATTTCTAAGTTAGTTTGGTCGGGTCCCTAATACGCCTGCCAAGTTTTAGTTTTAACGTCCTAGCACTTCTGGAAGTACCTAGCTCGAGAACAGTGGCCTCGGAGAACGACAGACCGACTGAAAAGTGACCGCGCAAGTACCATAAAATGATGAAACTCGGGCAGTCTGTCAAGTATACTATACACTTGTTAAGCATGCAAGCAGATGGCGGGAGCTCCATTTGAAGCCGCGAATGTTCTCCAACGTACAGTACTTGAAACTTGTCGTTATCTACTTGATACTCAAGTACACGATATGGAAGTACCTGATACTTCATACTTAAGTACAAATTGTGAAGTACTTGTCCCAAGATGTTGTTGCTGTTATTCTATTCTACTCTTTAATTTGGATGATTTAGTTCTACTTTCAAGAACTGTTGCATGTCGTAGCTTAGGTTCTTCGATTTAAAGTAATGTCAGTTAATTAGAAAGCATGGTTAACTTATTACACTTACGTGTTTGATCTGAATACTCAGTTCTCTGTTCTCGCTTCTCATTTCTCAATTCTCGTACGTATTCTACAGAATCGCGAACCTTTCCCCGTTCTCGGTTTTCTTATATATAAATAAAAAAAAAAAAAAACACGAAATAAGAGGATTGTGAGGAGAAACGGGATAAGAAACGCAACTACTTTATGCCTGGTGCTTCAGTTAAGTTCCTGCAATGTTCCCATTTTGATAGGACTACCAACCTATTCTATAAACCGCACAATGCGCCTTTTTGGTTCTAGAGAAAATAAAAAATGGTAGGACACAGAAAGCAACGCCCTTACCTGTTGCTGTCTCCTTCTTTACTTCAGGTACAAACGAGTTCACTTCCGCCAAGTTTTGGTTTGCGTCTTTCGTCACTTCCGGGAGCTTTGGCATAACTTTTCTCGGACTAACCGCCCTCTTTTCAGGCGAGATGTCCATAGGCACAGGCTCCAAACTCGGCATACTAATCGGCGCCCCCATCAGGGCCGAGCTCGGTATCGTCACCATATTCGAGGTCGAATTCGACACCACTGGTCCTGCCACAAACGGAATTGTCAGTTGCGGCATACTCGGCATGGAGAGCTGTGGCATAAGCGCCGGCATATCATGTACAGGGGGCGGGAAGGAAATGGGCGGAGCACTGGGCGGTAGGTTTCCGAAAGGAACGGCTGTCATTGGTTGAGAGCCTGGCATGGGGGCGGGCGCTATTGGACGGTAAGTCCGCGAGGCCACAGTCACTGTTGATGCTCCAAAGGAGACACTTGGTACAATCATCTGTGATGGCGCCGTGGTGGTAGTGGTGGGCAGCATAATGTTGGTCGGTGTTCCGAACCTAGAAGAGAAGATGGGCTCGAGATTTTTATTATATCCCCTGGGTATAAACGTAAATACTTTTTTTTGGGGGGGGGGGGTAGCTACTTTCTTGTGTGAAAATTTCGTGCTGCGTATTTCAAAGATCAGAAATTTTCTTCAAGATTTAAATCAACTAATTAAACCATCTAGTGCTTTTGAGCATCTGGCGCGCGGAAGTGCTTTTGTCAGTAAGATGACAAATGCTATCGTCGATGTGTTCGTCTACCTAAGTATTCTACGACCATACGAATGTCAAAGCCCTAACTGCAATGAAAACGAAATACACAGACGAACTAAAATAATAAAAACAGCGACGTCTATAAAAAAAATACTCGAATAAGAGAAGAAAAGAGCAAAACGAAAAAAATGTAGGCAACATACGGATATGAGTTAATAAGTTTATTGCAAACCCAATCCATAGAATCTATTGGGAGAACCTACTAACAAACAAATCACAACAAATTTAAGAACAGTAGGTATCACATTGGAGTATATAGCTTCTCGAAGTGCTTCGCCTTCTGACGTATAGCAGGAAGATACGGTAAACCTTCCACCGTTACGCAACCTGTGCCCGGTTACGTGGATGATTGATTCTATGGAAGGTTTGATACCAATTCTTCCTTATATGAACATAACCCGGTGATATTTCTTAAAGTTCCATGGGCACATCAAACTACCCCGTTCCCACTCTGTAACAACCTAAGAACAATGCTTACCCCCTAGCTCAGCAGCTTTTTCAATAGTTTCATCTCTGTGATATTTCAAAGCGTAATTTTTTGGGCCAGTACATGCACAATTTACTAGCTTGGACAAAGATAAAAGTGATGTTTCTTATAACACTTAGTAGATCTTTCTTTTATGCATAAATCAGCTTGTCTAATTCAGATTTGAATAGGCTATTTGTTTTTGAATGATTTTTGTAGCTATGTTATTTTTTATAAACTTACTGCATATTCTGGTACATTTTATAAAGCAAGTTAATCAAGCTTCACAACACTATTCTACATAGAAAAACTTTTAATAGGCACTTAAAACACGGAACTTCTGATGAAACACTATAACAATCAGGTAAACTGCACCCGCGGCTTGACTTAGTGGTGACATATCAAACATATCCTTTTCTATCAAGCATTGCTGGGAGTTTTTGAATTTCCTGCCACGACATCCCAGCTCCTAAGATTTGGATCGCCGAAATGCCAGAGAGGTAAAGACAAGGGATAACAAGAAAACGGCCGATTTTCCTAGCGCCTTCGAAAGGAAGTTGGAAATGTTTATTTGTGAGGCATTTAATACAAAATAAAGCATTAGAAGTGTCCATTGTGCTTTAAGGACGAAATGTTATACAATGGATCTTATGGGATGCTTTCTAAAGCAGCCCTTATCTCGTGCTACACTATCCCTAGCAATTAGCTCTTTGCTCGGCATCTTATTCCCCGAAGGCAACGATCATACGAATAGTTATTTCTTGAATGAATTAGCTAATGACGCGAGGTCGGGTGACCGCCACGTCAGAGCGAACTAGAAGCGAAAGCAGAACACACCTATCTTACCTGAGCTTGGCTTGACCGATCAGTTTCTGACTAGTTACTGACTTATTGAGTTCAAATTATTACTATCTTTGTTCGGCCGATCGGAAGTTTTTCTGCCAGAATATAAATTTGTTTATTTATAACAATGGAAAAGGTCGCGAACGCCATAATACGGCAACAATGGAGTTTTTAACGTGACAAAAAGGTGAACTTCCTATGTCCACAAGCCTCTATGTATGTAGCTCAGTGGCAGAGCAGTGGCCACGTAAGTTAAAGGTCATGGGTTCAAATCCCGTCTGAGGAGCGCTTTTGTCTATCCTAGACCCTAGTTCTACTTGTGACATAATCGTGGCGGATTGTCAGATAGAGAGAATAGACGTCTGCCTATGGGTTTCACTCCTTCTGGGGGAGTAAGGGAGAGGGACCAAAATGTATCGATCTTGAAAGAAAATTACAATAAAGCTTTCTTAAATTGTTTCGGTGAAAACGAAGTATGTGAAATGTACAATAACGACTGTCATCCCTACCTAGCGACCGACATTCACACTACATGGAGATGGGCCTTGAAATTCAAACTCAAATCCACAGGGTTTAATCGAGCACTGACAGAATCACAGCAAGATGCGTCAAAACTCACTGCCTCCTTCCCACCCCATGTCACTTGACCAACTAACTGTCAAGAATACTCGAATCAGACATGTGGTGACAAGAAAAATGGCACGATCTGAGAGGACGTCCTATAATAAGTACACACAACCACCAATTTCGTCTTCAACTAATTTTGTTGACGCTCTTTTTCACAAAGTTCCGACAAGTTATTGCGCAAAGCAGCAATGACGTATTACAGCCATAGACATGAAAATAAATAAAGAGTGGAGAAACCGAGCCAGCAACAACACCTCCGAACGCTACTAGTGAAGAAAGAACACATTGGCGAAAGGGAACAGGCGGCAGTTTGGAAGACCGAAGCTTCTCCGTTCATACCCTGCACACCATGAACTCCATTGTTTTTTGTTGTTCGTTGTCTATTTTCTGTTGAGAGTTGTATATCCCTCGATGGACGTTTATTAGCTGAGAAAAATAGATAAAAAGAACAGCCTTCAGCGAGTCGGACAGTTTTCTGATTCTCTCATAGCTCGCTGTGAAACGTTACATGTCTTTATTAAAGCGAAACATGTGGCAGGTGATGGAGGACGGAAAAACAATGCAGGGGTGGACGTGGAACTGTACAGCAGCACTGGACAAGGAGACAGTTCGCGGTAATGAAAGAGAAAGCACCTTTAAATAATGAATATCTCGTAGAGAATGTAGCTTGCATTTTTTTTAATTACAGACATGAGCCCTCCCGTACTACGATAATCGGATGTGCAGATAGGTTTCTCTGTCTGACTTCCGCTAACGAATATAAGCTGGAAATACTTCGTCAACGTCGCTTTATGTTCGTTTGTTTTTTCAGTTACTCATATATGCCCTCTTGTGATACGCCAAGAGAATACGCCACAGTTTCTACTTTTCACGATTTCACATGAGTTCTCATGTTCTTTTCCGACCTCGTTATTTTATTTGTCCAGTCTCATGATAAACTCAATAATTTAAAAACAAAATTTAAAGGACTTATTGTCATCTTCTTTTTATTCCAAATGCTAAAACTAATGTATAATGCATTTCAAACAGAGATATTTACATTAAGGGTTTTCTAAAATTTAAATTTTCCGCTTTCAACGGTTTTGTATTTCATTAAGTGACAGGGTTCTTTTGACATCCCAAAACTGCGCTCTGGTCCAAGATTTTGAAGATCTTGCCTTTTGTAGTAGTCTACATCTCGGTCCAGAAACTGGGGGCGTAGCATTAATGTGGCCCTTAATTTCGACTATTTAGCGAAAAAACAACTATATTTTGTATGGGGGGTAGTTTAGATTGGCCAGAAAAAAGCGAGTATTAGTCAGTCGTATTTTTTTGACAGTTGGAGGATTTAAACTTCAACTGCTGATCTGAGGAGCCGTGAGATCTTGTTCTCTTCTTTTAGGCAAATCCCTATTTCCGGTCAATAAATATTAAAATGCCACTTTTTATACTTTGTTCTAATTCGTTGCTGAAACCTATAACTGATTTTCTCTTTTTTTTTACCATAAAATCTCATTATTTTTCTCGTGATTTTCTGACACAAATCTCATCTGCAATGACCATGGGCTTTACCATTCTTTATTATCTTACAATTCTTTCCATATTTTACCATTCTGTACAGTTCTTACCGTTCTTGTCATTATCAGTTCTTCTTAAAAATACAAATGCGCCCTAATCAGCTCCCCAGCAAGAAAATTCTTATTTCTGCAAAACATGGAGCACGTAAATAGCAAGAATTACGTTTTTGTCGGTTGATTGACCTTCATGATCTTCAGAAACTATAAACGTCAGCACCTGGTAGCTCTCGAACGGGTATTCTGTCTAAGAAAACCAGTTGCAATTCCGATTAATTACCGAGTTAAATGACCGTAAGAGCAAATAAGATCTTTAGCACCCGTCGGGCAAGACCAGCTTGCCGTAGTCGACGCTGGACTGCTCCGATGGATGTTTAATCGCACAAAAATGACTTATTAGGAGTTCACTAGGACAGGTCTTCGCCTAGGTCCTGCCATACCAACAGGGAATCTTAAAAGACGGCCTCAAAATACGCTGTCTCTCCTTGAAACAAAAGCTGCTCAATGTTTTGTTACATGGATGTTTCCTCGTCGCTATAAAAAACAAGAGCTACGAGCTCATATGGCACTTGTTACGAGTAGGTGGTACAAGAAAGTAGATGAGAATGTCACAAAATCCCTCCTTCACCCCCCCCCCCGTGAGCGGACCTAGAAATAAGGTATCTGATGGTGCAAAACGGATACGTCAGCTGAATTTTATTGGAGCTATATTTCGATCCTTCTTGTCAAGGGTCCTCTTCAGGCTCAAAACCGCTCAAGTTGGAAAAAAAACGAACTAGTGGGTGAACACCAGTTCGTTTTTTCCAAAGAGGACCCTTGCCAAGAACGGCTGAATTATAGCTCCAATAAAATTCAGGTGACGTATCCGTTTTGCACCATCAAACATGATTCGCAGTCAGCTTGGGCTGAAGGAATATTTAAATAAGGTATCTAATTCCACGCGAGCCTGAGCATTTCCGGCATCGCCTCGGATAATCTAGGCCTTAGCACATCTAGAAGTACCCTAGCTTGCGATCACCGGAATTTCCGGAAACCCCCTCGGACTCCCCCTAAAAAGCCCCGATATGATGTGGTTCTGTCAAGAATCTAGTTACGGCTTATGCTTGTTCTTCCCACCAAATTTCATCCTGATCCCTCTGCGCAAGGCGTTTCACGTATATTCCGGTGTCCCCCTTCACCCCCCCCCACATGTATCGGACTGGACATAGAATATCTGAGAAGACACCCCTTTCCACTTGCCAAGTTTCATTCAAATCCCCCCCCCCCCATAGTGCCCGAATCCCGAATAGTTATGTCAATGATGTATCTAGGACGTGTGCTTGCTCTTCCCACCAAGTTTCGTCCTGGTCTTTCACCCATCTAATCATTTCCCATGGTTTCTGGTTCCCCACTCAACCCCCCCCCCCCCCCGAAGTCACCGGATCCTGTCCAGATTTTATGTGGATCGTCTGAGACTCGAGGTCTTTCCAAATACCAAGTTTCATTAAAATCCGATCACCCGTTCAAGAGTTACAAATACCTCAAGATTCCGGATTCCTCCTCCCTCCACTCCTCCCATGATGATGGGATCATGCAAACGACTACTGTCAAGTCAGCTTATTCAAGTCTCTGATTTGCCATTCCAGTTCCATCGCCCTAGTACATCAGGAAGTGCGAACTCACGGATAATCAGATATTTGGACCCCACCCCACCCCTTAGTGCCCGAGTCCGGTCCGGTTACGTCAATGATCTATCTAGGGCATGTGCTTGCTCTCCCACCAATTTTCATCCTGATCCCTCCATTCTAAGCGTACCCCAAGATTTCCGGTTCCCCTCTCCAGCTCCCCCCGAAGTCACCGGATCCGGCCCGGATTTTATGTGGATCGTCTGAGAGAAGAGGTCTTTCCAAATACCAAGTTTCATTAAGATCCGATCACCCGTTTAAGAGTTATAAATACCTCAAGATTCGGGATTCCCCCTCCCTCCACGATGCTGAGAACGGGAAAGTGACTATTTCCAACTTAATCATTTTGGGACCGTGATACGCCTGCCAAGTTTCATCGTCCTAGCTTATGTACCATAATCATGAACAACAGGGCCCAACCAGCGCACGACGTTATCCACTGCTTCCTGGCCGAAGATTGAAAATTAAGTGTATTGTTCTGTGTGTTTATGTCTTTTGTTTAATTTCTTCTATTTACTCCGCTTCTTGAAAATGGAGGGTTACAAATAAATTACTTACTTACTTACATGCAAGCATTCTGTTCCAATAAAATGCCAATTTTGTATTTTTAATTATGGTTAAAACCTACTGTTTTATTTCACAACCAAGAAAACTTATTAGCCGAGCTAGCCAATCACCGATATGTTCCAACAAAATCTAACCCAATTTGCCATTACGATAGTTTCTAAGAAAATATTCCGAAATATCCAATGAATGGCACAACTGCATACAAATTTCCTCTCTTACGGTTGTTAATTGCAGACTATCTAACCCACTGTTGGTCCTCAGTCCTTTTTACCAATTATTAGCGAGAAATCTCGCATTTTCAGCTTCATAATCATTTTAGCGGTCACATAATTCTGCGACCAGTGGCAACGCTGCTTCTGTTCTGAGCACAGGCGTTACTAGCCAATATGTTTGGGGGAGGGGGCAAGATATTTACCGACTGGCTGGTCATTTTTACCGACTATTGTGCCGAAAAACTACTGTTTTGACGAAAAATCGAGTGATTCTCAGAAAACTGCTGTTTCTTAAGACAAAATCTACTATTTTTACGAAAAACCGACTGTTTTTCAGGAAACCCACAGTTTTTAAGAAAAATTAGACTGTTCCGAAGAAAAATAGGCTGTTTCCAAGAAAAAAAAAAAGCTTTTTTTACGAAAAATTGCTGCGCTTCGCGTCGACCTGGTTATTTTTTAACGACTGGCAGGCAACTTTGGGGGGGGGCGTCCCCCCTCCCTCCCCCAATACCTGACGCCCCTGGTTCTGAGATACCGGGACTTCCAAATCCTTCCACTGGCATAATTTTCATCAATTGCAAGTTCTAGATTTCATTTTGCAAAAAATTCAACCTTACGACTATTTTGAACATCTTCTTCCATTTCTATTATAAATTTTGCTCAAAAATTATTCCTATTTAGGAGTAAAATGCCATTTGACACGCCAAAAGAGGGTCGGTTTGTATGAAACCAAAGACGAAAGTCAGGTTAGCGTTAGCGCCTGGTTAACGCTAAAAAGCTCTACTTTTCATACGGATAATATCGAACACATGTTGGCCAATCAAGGACCCATGATTTGTTTGCGATCGCTCACGATAGGGAGGGCACACTTATCCGTATAACCAAGGACAAACAAGCCAATAGAACCTACGTATTTGGTACCATGCTGTGACTATAGATTCCCTGACAAAACTGAGCTGAGCTAGAGGTATATGCTGATCCAGCCAATCGGCTTTTACTTCAGAAATTTCTCTTCGGGGCTTTACTGGGTTATACCTGTTTGTAGAGGTAAGTAACGAATTCTAATGTTCGGCGTAACTCCTACTCTCCGCTCGTTTTGCATCGGGCTAGGTACAGGGATTTATTCGACTCCGCACGGTCGTATAAAGAGAGATAGGGAGACGGAGGTTCTGGTGCTTATTTGTTCCTAGTATGACTGAAAATTGTGATATTTGGAGTATGAAAATATGTGGAGTGGATCTAACAGCCTACTGTCCTCCTACGAGGATGACAGCGTTGCCCATAGCAGTAACAATTTTTGAACAATCTACTTCGGGCAGAAGAAGATAGCGGGCAAACCACTGTAATAGGATAGGGTATGTGACCAGAGTAACTTCCTCATCTTCATAATATTAATAAGATTATATATCGCAATAGAAAAGGCCTCTTCATTAGAGTGTAATCTTCTACAGATCTCCATCTGAGCACATATTTTATTAGAGAAGCCTGTTCATAATTTCGCATCTTCATAACTCGGAGAATCATACGAAGCATAGCAAAAAAATCGAATCTAAAATACACGTGAAACTATGGATCGATACTCCATATGACCAAGTCCGAAATACGCCGATGATCCTACAGAAAAATAAGAAACGTCGCACAAACAAATCCCCAAATTTACTGAAATCCTATGTAAACCAATCAACAACGTTTGCTGTGGTGACGTTTCCGGTTCTTCGTTAGGCACACGGCGATTCTTCGTCGGCACGAAAAGTTGGTCATCCAGAGTGTTCAGCATTAACCGCATCTTCCGTAAAGCTGTTCGAAGGACCAATGAAGCAATAGGGCCCATTAGAAACGACGCAGAGGTAAGACTATATTCGTACACCCCAATCGAAATTCCCGTCACCTTGGTTATGAAGTCTCCAGGTTCCGGTTCCCCAGTTTTCTCCTGATTCCAACCTAACTATTATCCAAAACCTAACACGACTTGTTCTAGCTACAGTGACATGAATGAATGAACTTATTCCCAATAAAGCCCAAGGGCCATGGCGGGAAACATAACACAATAACAAAAAACAAAATATCATACACTCCTGAAACAAACAAAAAATCAACTTCTATAAAAATAGTTCACGGTGGGTCATAGCTAGCTTCAGGAATCTACCCAGCCTTCGGAGCTCACCAAAACACTTACTTCTACCACCACCGTAAAAAAAAATTAAATCATGTAGTATTTGCTACTGGGACTAATCTTTTCTCTACTGAGATAAGATTATTCTAATTCGGATTAATCTTTATCCCAGCAGAGATAAGATTAATCTCAGTAGCAAATACTGCAGTTAATTTTAATCCTTACTCTGAGAAACTTTTTACAGTGACGACACAAACTCTTTGCCTCTAAAAAGGCCACCAACTTCCTTGACCCTATGTGACCTGAGCTTCTGCCAGTTCTGTTCTACCCAATATAATAACTTCATTGTAAAGGACGCACTGACACCGGAAAATTAATAAAAAAAAAATCCATGACGAAAAGGCCGGAGCAACTTTAGTTTCGAGCAAAAAATCTCTTGTGTGATCTCACTGAACAAACCATAGCTGCGGAGCCGAGCAACGCTTTGAAATGTCATCAGGAAAACGAACCAGGATACACCTGCTTTGAAAAGATTATAAAAAAAAGACTGAAAAGGTATTGAGCTTTCCCCCAGAACGCGACCGAAGGAATCACGAGGGATCAGCAACTGAAAATCCTTTTTTCCTCCCATAATACAATTTATAATCACAGAATGCAAGATTAGACCACCGCCCTCTACAGAGAACACTTTTCAGCATACTGCATACAGACTGTCCAGGGAATTTTTGAAAGCGTTTATTTATGATAACTGGATATTAACTTACCTTGTCGACGTTGGAGCTGGCGGCATCTGAGGCATCGCAGAGAACTGCTGCTGAACCTGCATCTGAATCTGTTGCAGCGGACTAGGTGTCACTGTCTCCGTCTCCCGTCCAGGTTCTGAGGCGGTTCCGGAGGAGGGGCCTTGAGCCACAGAGCGAGGTCGCTCGGGGACGCTTTGAGGCGGAGCGCAGGCGGGGGGCGTCTGCACCTGGCGCGAGATGGGCGCCTGGGGTGTTGGTGCAGGTCGCGAGACAGCAAGAGGCGGGCTCATGAGTGAAGGCATCTGGATGATCTGAGGAGAGAAGTACTCACTAAGACCAAGAACAAATAATACAATAGAACCTCCGTCTTTGGTCCAATGCCGCGACTACGGGCACCCCGACAAAACTGAGCGGAGAGGTACTCTCCGCGATTTAAGTCTCAGGTAGGCACTTCCGGTCAGAATCACCGCTGCACAAATGATACGTCTTAATTTTATTTTTGGATTCTGGTTTCCAACCATTTGGTTGGATTCACCGCTGGAAATTGACGCCTCTGCACATTTTCTGACGTAGAGTGAATTTCATGTTATACTTAGGACAGAGTGATTCACACTATCGTGCGACATGTGAAAACCCCGCGTACGACCTTTGGTACAGAATGACCTGTTTATAAGGCGATCAGCACAAACAGGGAAACGAACTGTTACATACCTGCATTCCCTGACTAGTTTGTGGCTGTTGCTGTTGCTGATGGTGTTGTTGAAGCCCCGGCGACTGCATTGACTGATGGGGCGACTGAGAAGGATGTGGTGAACTCATCATCGTCTGGTAAGGCCTTGGAGATGGGGCAGCCTGGTAAGGCCTTGGAGATGGTGCAGTCTGGTAAGGCCGCGGGGACTGTACTGACCGCTCGGACAGCTGACTAGGAGATGGATTGTGACTAGTGGTGCTCAGAACGGGCTGATTCAAGGGCTGTGGGGTGGGTGGGTTCTGAATTTGTTGCTGCTGCGGCTGCATTATCTGAACCTGTGACATCGGGGTGTGGGCTTGTGACGTGACAGTGTGGCCTTGAGGTGTGCCAACGATCTGGAACTGCATGGGCATCTGCGGGTTGAATTGAACCATATTTCCCTGAAGTTGCTGTTGAACTTGGTATGGTTGGAGTTGCCCTTGCGAGTTGACAAACTGTAAAGAGGAGGGATACTAGTTAATTTAAAGGTAGGCTTCGCAACAAAAGTAGGCCTCTTTGTGTCCAGATGTAAATTTATGACAATCTAAACCACTTTATTTGAATGGGGCATGTTTCTTTTTTAATCTGTATTAAAGTTTTAAAGAACAGAGCTGAAATCCGACAGGTTACTCACACATCACTAATTCACTTAAGGCACAACTTTTACTAGGAATCATCTTTTCCCTATAAAATGGATAAGAAAAAAGGTTTTCGAAAATACCATTACTTTTCACCTCAAACTAGCGATTCTCTTGTTAGCGCTTGTCGATGCCTTCCTGCTCTCCGACGCGGCAGCTGGGCACAAACAAATTTTAAACTTAACATGCCTTGGTTAAAAAGTGGGAAAACTAAGCAAATAAAAGAAGTAATAAACAGAAAATTTTCACATCCTTATTTGTGAAAGATCTGTCAGCGAAAAATGAAGATTCCGGCAAACTTTTCGTTGGATGACGGGAAAACTTGGAAAGGCCAAAAAAACGCTAAATATTCGTAGTTACGAAACGAAACAATGGAGAAAGGTGGAGATTTTAGAAGCTTATAATTCCATATGGGAGCTAAGTATATTATAAAAGGCAATAAGCAAGAGGGGTCCTTTAAATAGGCCTGAAAACCCAATAAAATGTGTTACTTCGTTTGTCCGTTATCCATAGATAATCGATTTCATCAAATTAACTTATTCTTTAGAATTTGTGGTACCTCTATGTTCTTGTCCCTCTACGCCTGAAACAGTTACCAACTATAAATGTAAGTCACTGCCAAAAACAAATGTCTGATTCCTTGCAAGACAGGTCTTGGCATCATATTCCAACTTTCTACAGGCGTAACTTTTCCCAGCTTCGAACATCTCACACTGGAAATGCAGGCATTCGCTGAAAATCAAATTCTCTGCTTCTGGATGAATTTTGTGTTGTCGTGCATGCAGCGTACAATCTGAATGTTATTACTAGAGCCCCGGGTGAAAAAATGTAAAATTCCTTAGATGAGTCGAAACTAAGTGTACTGAAATATCAGACGTAAAAATAATCTGCCTTTTCAGTTAGACTTTAAAAGTTCATTCTGGTAAACAGAGGCCTCAAAAACCGGTATTACTCTCTAATTGAAAAATTCAAATTTCTTAAACTAGACGATGAACAATCAAATACAAAAAATGCATTAAGTATCTCTTTCTTTTTCTGACGAGTTCAGTAGGTGCGTCAGACCCCATGAACGGTATGAAAAGCATAAGCAGAACAACAGCGTCTAGTCTATGAATGAATTGTAGGTCCGGCTGATCTAAGGTCTCACCAAATGACTGTCTAACGACTTTGGTAGGGCAAGGTGAAATAACTGTCTTCAGAGAAGATACCATACTTTTTCATAATTTAACATAATTTGCCATCTTTCCTCCATGAGTTTTCAATCATTTTTATTGATTTAAAAAAAAAAAAAAATTTAAGTTTTTGTCATTATTTGCGGTGTTTGATCTGCCTTCGCCATTTTCATGTGTTGTTGTTGATTCTAGTCGTTCCGACAGATTAGAGTTTGCTTTAGTCTTGGTCTATTTGTGTGTATTTATATAATCATTTATTCATCAATTTTGGTGGATCAATAAAAACATCATCATCATCACCGTAAAGCCGCGCTAACCTGATTGAAAAGTCTACTTTTTGGCTGCTAAAATTAAAATATAAAATAATACGGTTTATAGAGTATAAGGGGAAAATGACGATGAAATAGAGAAAAATAGTTTACAGAAATGTGTTACCGTATTCAATGACATTTGTTTGAATGTAAACTAATGTAAGTTATGTTAAGTAAGGAATTTCAATGTTTTGACAATAATATTTAAAATGAGTGGAGGTGGAGACTTATAGCCATTCGCATTGTTTCACTCCATTGTGGGGGAGAAGGAAAAGAGGCTACAGGGACATTTTTTAAAGTGATTAAAAAAAAGACAGATGGCAGCACGGAGAGTGAAGTCTGAGGACTGTATCATATGTCAGAAAGGAAAGCATAAGTCAGTTCTCAAAGTGACGTGAGAGAGCTACTAACCTGGAGCTGGCCCTGATGTTGGACAACTGGTTGTATCAGTCCTGCACGAACAGCGTTTTCGAGATTTTGTTTCGCTGCATTCTGCTGTGCTGCTTTCTGAGCTGCCATCTTTCGAACTTTTGACTAAAAAGAAAACCCATGTTAAAGGATTAGCTGATGGCGAAAATGGGGGGATACAATTACCAGTCGCTGCAAATTGGTACGGTTCTGCTAACGCTAGTGTACAGTTTCTTTCAGCATAATCCTAACATCAAACCAGCAGTATCCGTGCTTAAAGTTTAAACGAAAAGCGCTGGGATAAGACAGCTTAATTACCCATCACTTATTCACTTAAACAGGATTGAAGACCCGATGAAAATGCGTTCCGCTATTCACGAATAATCGATTTTCAGATAGTGGAATTTCCCTGTCGGATGTGTGGTAAGTCTATGTGCTTATACCTGTGTTGTATGCTTGACGAAAAAAATGTACACAAACTTGTGTTCGCGCACTAAGCAGTCTTCACCAAGATTACGATTGGCCACTGAAAAGCCGCGTTTGTGTTGGGATTCAAATTCTCTGCGTCATAGTAGAATCTGCGTTGTGGGGACGGCTGTGGATATTCTGAACGTCTCTACTAGCAGATAGTGGAAAATGAAAAAAAAAACTTAGCAGAATCCAAGTAATGCAGTATGTTCAGTTGAATGATACAACAATAAATCGGCTTTTCAGTTATACTTTAAGCATTTCCTTGACGAGTGCAGTGTTGCTGTATTGGCGAATTTCACGACCGACTGGCGGATATTTTTTTGCTGCCGCATTAAAATTGTTTGGGTTCTATTGACAATCCTTTTTAATTTTTTGGAGATTTCTTGCAATTTGGGGTAAATAGAAATTTTGGCGTATTTTTCAAAGACAGTGGCGTATTTCTTGGATCACGATCTGGCAACACTGAGCGAGTGAGAGGACAGCCAATAGAAAGACACGTTACCGAGGTCTCACGACCCCGGGAACCTAAGCAGACAGATGCAGCCAATGAGAGTAGAAGAGAAAACCAACATAAAACGTGTTGCCATCTGAACGGAAACTGTACGGAATCTGTCTATCATTAATCATTGAAAATACGCATGCTATAAACCTTTCCGTGTACCTTTAAAGGACTCGTACTATTTACTCTTCAACTTACTGTAATTTAAAATTACTTTAAAACTAGGCTGTGCTTTCAACAAATAACTCCCGGTTTTGGCTGTTTTAAGCCCTTTCCCGAGACCCATTGACTTTTAGCTAAAACAGGAAAACAATTTACGTAACCGGTTTTTCTGATGGAAAAACTTCTCACAGACAACCATCGACGGCACGGTAAGTGAGAAAATCAGCGCGGCTTTGTTAAAGGGGTTAGAATGTACCGTAAGAAACTGGGGTCTCCGGGTTTAGAAATATACGGAGTGGTTATGGAAGTAGGTTCCGTTAGTATTATAGGTAAGACAGGTCCTTTATTTCTGGTTAACTAAAGGAACTGAATATGATAAAAAAGATACATTTAAACAATGGGTCAATACTGTTAGTGAGACCCCCATAGCACTTTGCTCTACAATAGTCCTCCTAGTTTATTCCCTCTATCACCTATTTTTCTATATAACTCTTTGGTTTTCATCACCATCATTAATTCCCCGGCATCATGAGATACGTCACTCGGCCTTCATCCACCAGCTCCAGTTAGCTACTATGCTAATCCAAGGTCGGGCTTTGGTGCATTTCTTTCAAAGTGATTTGGCTACGGAATGAGTCCGTAGCCAACGAGAGTTCTATCTCAACTTAGGTCTGAGCAACACCTCTTTGAGTTAACTTTATGGTAAAGATCGGTTCATTATTTAGTTAGGGACTCAGTGCTATTTTTTTATTTCCGCTCCCGTAAATGGTATCATAACGTAAATTAAGATCCGTAATGGTCCATCTCGGCTACACTGTAAAAAAAAATCTTGCAGTATTTGCTACTGGGATTAATCTTATCTTTAATGAGATAAGATTACCCCTAATTCGGATTAATCTTATCCCAATAGAGATAACATTAATCCCAGTAGCAAATACTGCATCCTTATTCGGAGGAACTTTTTACAGTGTAGTAGGCCCCGGGCTTGACTGGATATGTGAATTCCAGCGTCGCTAGGACGTGTGAACCAGTTTGACTACACTGTAAAAAGTTTCTCCGAGAAAGGATTAAAGTTAACTGCAGTATTTGCTACTGGGGTTATTCTTATCTCTGTTGGGATAATACTAATCCGAATTAGAAATAATCCTATCTCAGTAGACACAATATTAATATCTCTACTGTGATAATACTAATCCAAATTAGAGATAATTTTTATCTCAGTAGACACAATATTAATCCCAGTAGCAAATACTGCAAGATTTTTTTTTTACAGTGTAGGGACTTCCCGACTGACTGCGAGAACCGAACATGCAATCAAGCCAGCATCGTAGATGAAGTATACGTATTTAACCATTAGTTGCGTTTTTGCAGATACCATGGTATCTATTATGGTACCACCGTAACTGGATCTGCAATTAGTCGTTTTTTCAGTTAACCTGGTATGTGATATACGGTTGCTCTGCAAAAACGACAATTGCCAAAACTGCGCTTTTCGAAGTCATCCCAAAAGAAAAACAGATATTCAGTAACATCAAGTGCCAAACTTCTTTTTCACCAATTTGACATAAACTGATGAAAGTGAGAGGTATTTTTCAGATACCACGGTCAGATCGTGGTATCTGTATATCAGATACCAAGATAGCTGCAAAAACGCCTTTTGACAGTGGTATAAGATACCACGATAACGGAACTGCGAAAACGACTTTATACCGTAGTATCAGACACCATGGTATCTGTAAAAACGCAACTATTATTTGAATATATGTTTCCCAGTCGGCTTGGACTCATTGGAATACTTAATGGATACAAAATAAATACTAACCTTAACCGTCCCACTTTGTCCCGTCAAGGTCTGCGTTGACACTGAGCTCGCGGGGGCCGGCCGGATCTGAGGAGGGGCGGAGGTAATAGGACGAGGTGCTACCTTAGGCTGAATGGCCGGTACGACGCTCACTTCACCGGGCTGCCGAGTACGAACTGGTTGAGAAACGTTCATCTGTCCTAGCTGTGTTACACCTACGGATAAATAATGTATCTATACATATATATATATAGGTGGGTTTAAAAAGGGAGGAATTAAAGTTGGTGTGGTGTCTTGGGGCAGATTGTTTACCGTTCGGAGAAGAAGAGCGTATACTGGAAGTTCTTCCGAACGTTCTGGTCAGTATTTCTCTTGTACAATGTGTGGATGAGAATGAAAGTGTGGTGTGGTGCATGTCACGTGTGAATGTGAAGAATTAAGAGAGCTGAGAAATGAAGTGTTTAGAGAATGCGTGAGGGTGTTAGATGAGAAATGGATGTGTAGTATGATTGATAGCCGTCAGTATGATGTGAGGAGGGCAGGATTTCTCAGGATCGCTTTTCAACACTAAAAATTATTCCCAGAGTAAGTAGGTTAATGTATAGATCGTTGTTTTTTTGTTTATTTTGTTACCATGGGCTTTTAGCTTTTTTGTGCATTTAAATCTTATCTTATCAATATATATATATATATATAAATACTACAAATGGCAAAACGGCTTACAAAACTCTTATAGCTCTTATAGGTCCCATAGTAATTTTAAGATTATTATATCTTTTGTCACGGCTGCAAGAACTGCACACTGATTTCCGCAAGAAATCTAGTCTACGTCTGTTGCTGCATCACCGACTGATTAGACTCTTTGATCGATATTTCTAGGCCTATTGTATGTTTCGTATGTTATTCTACTTTTGTCTTTTGTTCTTTTCTTTTTCTATTTATCTTTGCTCCACTCTCTTTGTTGTAAAACATTTTGTGGGTTATAAATATACTTACTTACTTACTGATTATAGCTTTAGAAATCGTGAAATACTGCAATAGAAATCAGAGGCACTGCCACGTACGCTTTGGGTTTGGTTGGTCATGGTTTGGCTAAGGACTTAGAAGCGACCATCTTGCTTACGACCCAGACCGTATTGTACTACCATTGTCTTATTCCCTAATTAAAGTTTAACCGAAAAAGGCTGAGACAGGAAAATCTAGTTACCCATCACATATTTAATTAAATTGGCGTAAAGACCCAATGAAAATACGTTACTTCGTTGCTCCACTATTCAGGAATTATCGATTTTCACATAGTGGACTTTCCCTGTCGGATTTGTGGTACCTCTGTAAGCTTGTACCTGTCTAGTATGCTTGACGAAAAGGATTTATGACAAAGAAGCGTTCATTAAAGGGAAAATAAAATATAAAACGGGAAAATTAACCAATGCCTCGGTACACGAGCGGCAAAAAACGCAACTCTGATTTGTATTTGACGGAGTGTATGGCGCTGTAGAGATCTTACTGATTACTGAGAAACCATCAAACGCAATTATAGGCCTTTAGTTGTCCTTGAACGACAATCAGCTGTCTTAGCTCCCTGGCTTACCTTGCTGGTGAGTCTGAATCTGTTGCTGCTGCGCTGCGAAGATCATACCCCCGGAGCCATCTGGCTGCGTCCCGCTACGAATATAAATCGGCGGGTTGTGGGAAAGGATTGGCTGTTGCATGCCGTTCGGCCCGGTGGCCCAAGTAAAGCCCTGACCCAGATTGAACTGCTGCGGCAGATACTGAAAGAGGAAAATGGTAAATTTCCCGAAAAACGGCCACGCAGAAAGTCTCTATATCCAAACAATTTACTTTGAGTTCGAGTTAATGGAGTCCCATGAGACCTGCTCTGCGTCCAATGAACCAAAGGTTAAATGCTAATGAATTTGCCGTAGTGCTCTGATTACTCATATTACAATGATTAAATTCGGATCAAGAGTGTGTACAGACGAATTCGAATCAAGAGTGTGTACAGACGAACAATTTGGATCAAGTCCGGATCCGAGGAGGGGGGGGGGGGCATAAACAAATAGTCGTTTTGTATAGGCTTTAACCCCCCAGTGAACCCCCCTTGTAAGTAAGTAATTTATTTGTGACCCGCCATTTTTAAAGGCGGAGTAGCCTATATATATATATAAAAAAAAGTTCAATCTTCAGCCAGTAACAGTGTAGAACCTCATGTGCTTCTTTTACTGATAGGTATAGATTAGGTCCGACCCGCGTGGAGACCCCCCCCCCCTCCTCCCCCGCAACAAATATCTGGATACGGTCCTGGTGCGAAGCCTCTTTCTTGCAATATCAGGTACATTCCAAGCTGGTAAGGGATGATAGCTTACCTGCAGCTGACTTATCATCTGAGGCTGACCGCCAAGCATATTTGTCTGTCCTTGCGTTGTTATTATTTGAGACTGGGAGGTCATTACAGACGCTCCGCCTGGACTGGCTCCTTTCATTTGATTGGCAACACCCACGGACACGCCCACGCCATTCGAGACGGAGGCTGGGAGGATCGGAGCTTTCTGGTTGATGTTGTTGACGACGTGAAGGTAGGGCTGGGTGAGAAAAATGAATTCAATAAATAGAAAGGTGAAAAAGACCGGTAGAGGGTGATTTAAAGGAACATAAAGATATGTGAGCAAAACCGTGGTAACAACCCCTAATTAACATAACACTGGAGACAAAACAAAAATACATATCATTCATATATGTGCGAAAAGTTAGTTCTTTTCTACTGACAAAGAAAGAAAGTTAAAAAACACAAACTCATGAACAAAAACAACAATGACCAAACACAAATGGCAATCTACATTTTATCTACTCAGAATCTTACCTTCTGTTCGCCTGGCTTTCCTTGATTTTGACTGTTGGCGATAAGATTCTGCTGAGAGGGGTTCAGCATGGCTCCTAGTTGACCTAGCTGGCTGATGACCAGAGTTTGACCCTGCCCCGAGGTCGGAATGTAGGTGGCATTTCGAAACTGGTTCCAATCAGTAACTGCAAGTATAGAAGAAAGTTTAAACCATCTGTGTCAAAGAATGTATGAAGAACACACGTCGGATGCTGACTTGAAGTCCTTTAATTCCTTCGCAGAGTAATCTCCGGCCAACAGTTAACCCGACTGACTCGTCATCAGAACAAGAGCTATGGGCTCATATGGCACTGCCAGAGGTTCTGACGAGTTCTCGCAAAATTTAAACGAAATCAAAGGCTGGACAACAACAACTACGGACAGGTGCTCGTACAAGACACCTCTAGCGGGAAGCGTGGGCACTCCCGGAAGCTAAAGCAATCTTGCAGCAAGAAATAGGAGCGATAGAACTCCTTCTATAACCGAGTTGCCCCCCAGTGGAGCTCCCTTCACGAGAGGACAGTGATGGTCGAAATAATAGATGTTTTCAAGAAAGGAGTATAGAAGTATACTATGAAGAATACAGAACTATGAAGTTACGAGCGACCAAGCTTCGTAGTGAGGCTAAATAGCCGCATGAAAATATTGTTGTTGTAGTTTTTGTTATGTTTTGTATGTGGCTCCTCGGCTTTGAAATACACGTAGTATTATAGTGACTGGAACGACGAGACCTGGAAAATTAGCTATAAGGGCCCAGTGTAAACTTCCAGTCCGTAAGCCACAGCCTTCCAGGCAGAACAGCTATGTCACTTGCAAGTGCGACTTAATGATATGATATGATATGATATATTTGCTTAGAGCCCGAGGGCCATCGCATACAAAACAAAATACAAACCAAATAAAAAACAAACATCAACTCTTCTGGTAAATCTTAACTACAAAAACTCTTCTCTATGCTTCCAGCCTATCCGCAAAAACCTTCCAAGCTGCCTAACCCCAAACAAACTTTTTTCCTTAAACTTTTCCACCAACCAACCTTCCCCGAAATTTTGCTCCCCAAATATTTCAACTCTCAAATCCTTCAATTCCACACATTCGCACATAAAATGAAACAAATTCTCGTCCACACAACTACACACTGGGCAGAAGTAAAGACCACTAGACCACCTATGTAAGTTAAGGTAAGGTAATTCTCAAGACTCTGGCAGTTCACGTTCGTTTCGGGCTTACCTTCCTCACCTATCAACCCAAGAATGGCCTGATACGGAAAATAAAAGGACTCCATACCCTATTCCAAACTTGCGAACGCGGGACAAACAGGTACCAACCGACCGACCGACAGGCTTTCGGTTGCCATACCGTTCTTTAACCTTTCGCCATAAATGTTACGTAGAACGCCCCACATCTCCAATCAGAGAACGAAGATTATCCCATCAAAGAATTTCATTTTCATTCTTTATTCACTCAGCTCATCACTCCGATTTCCCTAGCAACGTCTGCCCTATTCTAGACCCTCTGGCAATTAGGAACATTCTCGACAAGAAACAGAACTGCAACTGAATAATAGAAAGCGAGCTCAGGTCTCCGAGAACGGTCCTCAGGCCGCGAAGCAAAACTGACACGGGAATGTAGTTCCGGGAGTGTAGAGGAAGAATGAACCGGATCGAGTCAAGTTTTAACCTGTCTTCCAACAGAGCAGTGGTAAAATTATGATGACCTAGTGCTGTAAAGGCGAGTTCACACAAATAGAATCTGGTGTAAAATCGGATGAGCTTAGTGAGAGAATTTATTTAAGGATTTCTTTTTCATTTCATTTAGTTAATACTGAAGATCTAATCACCAACAATATACACATAATCTTGAAGAATATACTTTAACATACCACCGTTGTTTCAAAGTGTTATTTCTCGTTATTGAAATCTTAGGGAGTAAGTGACATTCTTGTTATTCTGAATTTTGGCTATTTTATTATGTTATTAAGTGTATTATTAAGCATCTTATATTATTAAACTTCTGACATTGTAGGCCCTGATAAATTTAAATTACAATAAAATATCCATGATATATCATTGTTTTCGTAGTCCAATGGTACTTCAGTGTGCAAAGAGATACAGTGACCAAAGAAACATAATTGCAGTAGTCGACTGCGCTGAACATTACATCAGTTGATTTCATACGAGCGAAATTTCGGCCCTTCTTGGCAAGTGGCCACCTTGTTAAATTTTCTAGCTTTGAGCCTAAATAGGTCGACCCTTGCCAAGAAGGGCAGAAATATCGCTCGAATAAAATCAGCTAACGTCGTAAAGCGCAGTCAAATTTGATTCGTAATCATATAATTGTATCGCATCTAAATTCCCCCGGCCTCGGATATCGAAGCCTAACTAAAAGTGTCGAAAATTCCAAACCGAATACCGAGGGGTTGCCCACTCTCAAAATCGGTGTACACCGGTTGGCGCGCGTGGCGGAAGGGTGGCGGAAGAGTGGCGGATGGGTGGCGCGCGTGAGGGAAAATAGCTATTTTTGAGCAAGAGGCGGAAGGGTGGCGGGCGTGACGAAAAATAGCTATTTTTGAGCAAGAGGCGGGTGAGTGGCGTGCGTGGCGGATGAGTGTCGCGCTTGGCGGACGAGTGGCGCGCGTGGAGGATAACTGGCACGCGTGACGGATGGGTTGCGGATGAGTGGCGCGCTTGGCAGATGGTTGGCGGATGGGTGGCGCAACATGGTGTACACCAAGTGGTGGAGAGTGGGCAGCCCCTCGCCGAATACCACCGTCATTCTTACCAAGTGTCGGCTAAATCTGAGCGGATTAACCGAGGCTCGTGACGTCACATGAGAAGTGAATATTTCCCGTTTATTTACAAATACTGATTATCACTTTGACTCAAATCCATCTTTTATTGGTTTGAGGCAAACTGACAAAAGTCGTGAGGCAAAAAGCCAAAAGGAGAGCGAAACCTCGTCAGCTACCAAGTTTCCTTTTTTGCAAAAAGGCGAGGGAAAAGGCGAAGTCGGCTTTTGCCTTTTTGACAAAACCTAGGAATTGTGAAACAGTGCTTAGAATCATTTTACGAAAAGGCAAAACAAGTAAAAAGCCATCGAAACGGCGAGTGAAAATGCGAACAAAAACGCAACTAATACATTCAAGCAAAAAACATGATTTTCTGAACACGGCTGGTAGTTTTCAGGCCCAGTTATTAAATGTCAACTCTGTGGGAACCAGCCTTAATATACTACTTAACCCTCTGTTGATACTAGTGCGTTGCGTACGTAAACTAGCAAAATACAAGAGAGATTTATCAATCCAATTTATCTGACCAGTGGCGTTGATTGGGGAGGGCTAGAGAAGGCCCTAGTACACCCCAAGTTTACGAGCGAGAACAAAAGGCATATCAAAGGAGGGGCAGAAAGCCGCCCAAATGTTATACCTTACTGACGCCCAAATCTCAAACACTAGGACTAAGATTCTCATGCTATGGTAACTTATTTGTAAATAGTAGCCTACAACAAATGGTTAAATAAACAATTATAAAGCTACCCATAAGTGGCGAGAAGTTTTCAGACATTTTTACACCATTATTTGCTAAAAAGGTCAAAGTGTTACACTTCTGTCTACTGTAGCCACTGGTGTCCTTTCGTGTTTTCTTTTTCTATTTTTTCTTGCGCAAATACTCCGTCTGCCTGCAGTGTTGCCACTATTCTCTGACGTAACCTGTTGCAATTTGACCTCAAAAACCTATGACGACAACTCAGCCCTTTTTTCTTTTTTTTTTTACCAACTAGTAACGAGAAATCTCGCATTCAGACTAACATGCTTACCATTCGCAGAATTCTGCGATCAGTGGCAATACTGACTCTGAGTACTGTACTAGGACGGAAAGTGAATAAGTAGTAACAAAAGAGAGCATATATCAATTGAAGTAGGGACCTGGGAGACCAAACCTATCTGCTTCACACACTGTCAGAAGTTTCATAGCAGATGACACAAGGATGCGCAATTTCAACAGACAGCACTTGAGATGTAGCCTAACTTGTTGTGATTTTGAAAACGTTATGCATTAAATGTTATGCAAAACAAGCATTGCCGGGAATAGCCGAAAAAAGCATCTGCTGGCTTTTTGTTTGTCGTCATGATATCGTCAATTGCGCATCCTTGTGTTATTTGTTATGAAACTCCTGACAGTGCAGCTTCAGCGCAGATTAGGGGTATATGACAGATCCAACTCTAAGATAAGACCGCAGCGCCGACCGGGCGTGGGCCAGACGAGATGATTAAATGCTAACGAAGTTCCCACATGTAGAATTTACTATTCGCATGTGACTTACAGTAGAGTTATGCTTCTTTAAAATCGCTTTGACAGTTAGCCTTGGACAGTGCCATTTCCATCCCTTTGTTGCGACGCAAGTTAACTAGTCATCCAAAGTAGCTAATTAAAGGACCTGTCTTACCTATAATAATAATGCAACCTACTTCCATAATCACTCCATATATTTATAACCCGGAGACCCCAACTTCGTAGGGTACATTGTAACCCCTCTAACAAAACCACGCTGATTTTCTCAGAAAAACCGGTTATGTAAATTGTTTCCCTGATTTCGCTACAAGTCAACGGGTCTCGGAAAAGACTTAAAATAGTCAAAATCGTATGTCATTTGTTGAAAGAACGGCCTATTTAAAGTATTCAAATATTTTAAAATACTGCAAGTTGAAGATTAAATAATGCGAGGGGTCCTTTAAGGGCTTTCAACATTCAACGAAGCATGCCTCTTAGTACAGTAGGCACTCGATGCAGCTCCGGAGCTTTATATAAAGTAAATAATTTTGTAAACTGGAATCCATAACCCATTGATGCATGCGCTGTGACAGCTTACGTAGGCTGCCGTTAGGATCGCTGCAAACTCGAACACCGTCGGTTAAACACTCACCGACCTCATCTTCCTTAGCGTTCAAATAATCCTTAACTTTGGTCTTTGCTCGTCTAGGCTTCCCCAGATTTGCCTCCCTATCTCCCGACACTGACATTTGGTAACTAATCACACATTCCAGTCCGCAACGTAAACTCGGTACCCAAACGCGTAATACCCAAATCCCCACTATTCTTATTGGTCAAGTTCAATTCAAGCGAGTTTGACAGACCTTTCAGAGGCGACACCAAAAATATGTTGACCAAAAAGCTCCCACCAAATGCACTAGAGCCTGTTTCTTATTATTAGAGACGAGGGTTTTGCTAATTGAAAAATAGACAGATGGATGTTAAGTAATAAGCCATCGGGTCGTGTTTGAAACAGTACAATAAAATGAAGAAAACAATGCAATAAATCATGTGTGGTGTGGCAAGGCTTCACTGCCAACTAACTAATAACCTAATCTACGGGTCCATAATTGGCGCCTACGTCATCACTGAGAATGATTCATATTTAGTAGTTGATATCTCATGTGTTTTATCTTTTAGTAATATCAAAAGCAGATAGGAGCATGCGATTGTTTCTGTACTCGGAAAAGCACGGTATTAACAATTTGTCGAATAAATGTTACAGTTTTTGTCCTAACAACCATTAACAAACATTTAACAAGCCTGTATTCAGTAGTACCTTTCCGAGATACCATTGGCTACCCCCCCCCAGTGTCTGAGGGGTTGCCTACTTTCAATTTTGGTGTCCAGCACGTCCCGGAGAGTGGGTGACGCCTCAGCGTTAAACTATGTCGATGACCCTAGGCAGTCGAAAGTCTGGGACCAAATTTTCTTCTAACACGTTTGTAAATTTTACATCGAACTTTACCAACCGACTATTCTAACAGAACAATTTATTTGCAGGAAACTAAACTTAAAAAATTATACTCTTATCAGTAAAAACAAACAATGGATGCTTGATTGCTAAAATTTATCTTAAACATCTTGATTATTTTGTTCTATTAAGTGTTTTCATTCATGCCTTTTAATTTCTTTGTTGTGTATTACTCCGCTGTACCTAATAAGCGGACCATACGGCATCATAGATAAATGAATGAAAACTGTATTTTCTTCCAATAAAATGTCAATATTATGCTGATCTCTCATCACGGCACACCTAAAGGGTGGGGCTCATGGGCCAGTGTCTACTTCACCTATTTGGTAATCTGTCACTGGAAAATTAGATAGCTTTTATTTAAGCTATTATTACATAATATGGCATCAAGCTGTTAGTTTGTCACCATTTATTATAGAGAATATTGACAGGCGGGCCTGTTTTTAGAATACAGCAAAAACACCCACTTACCTAAAATTCAACAAGAATCCCTTTCGGATTCTCAGGATACAGGTCCAACTTGCCCTGATGTCAAACAATTCTTCGCAGCCTCTTACCATCGCCGGACAGATTTCCCCACCTTCACCGCATCTAGTGCCACACGCGAGGTTAACTCTTAAGGAAACAGGGGCCCCCTTCGGTCCATGAATATACGCTACTGAGACCCACCGCACTGACATGCGGACCGAGGGTTTTTAATCCGGGGACAAAACATCCCACGTGGGTGTAAACAAAGTAGGAACGATTAGGAGGGAGGTGGAGAGGGAAAGTTGAGATGATGCTAAGATTGGGGGCTTGTCAAGCGAGCGAAGAAAGACTAATTACTTCTACAAATAACACAGCGAATTCCACGGAAGAATTAGAACATACAAAATAGGTTTGAAGTGAGTCATCCGCGAAACGTCGGGAGAGGAAAAGGGCAAGCAAGACCTAGCCTACGCTATATAGTTCTCTGTTGGGCAAACGGTGATAAGTCCCTATAAAACAAGAACAAAGGTTTCGATGGGATCTCACAAATTTAATATTTGGTCCAGACAATTCCGTCTTGTAGATATCCGGTCTTAGTCAGACTCCTTGAACTTTTTCACTATTGGCATTTAAAAACAGACTAACGTCAATGGCCAATGAGAAAACCAAGTTCAGGTATGGATTCAGCATGTGTGTTTACCCCTATACGTCATATCTACTTCGTGAAATTTGATCGAAACTTCCTGTCTTACTTCTGCCAAATACCCGGTTTCGGCCGGATTCCGGATGAACTATTTGTTCGGCAAAAACAAAAGCTCACAACGAATTCAGGTTATCTCCTTACCCCCATATCTAACATCTAATGAACTTCAGATAAATTTTAACTTTTAACAAATTTTCCGGTTTTGGACGGATTCCGGGCGAACTACCTGTCCGGGTAGAAAACGATTGTCATCTACGGATTCAGCAAGTCTTTTTACCGCTGAACTAAACATTTGATCAACTTCAAAAAAACTTTTACTATTACCAAATTTTGCGGGTTTTGGCCGGATTCCGGACGAACTAACTGTCCGACGAAATAAGTTTCAGATATGGATTCAGCATGTTTCCTTATTCCTAGATCAACTATCTCATTGGCTTTTTAAAATATATTTTTCGTCCCTTAATTTGAAACCCCTCAATGTGGGGCTACAGGGCTCATCTACGACCTTGGCCTGTACTTTGACCCATCATACCAAGCTTAAAGAAAATATTTCTACCCCTCTGAGAGTTATCGTGCTGACAGACGGACAACTTTTACGAAGTCATAGGTCCCGAAAAGAGGACTGACCTGTGCACAACTCAAAGTGAGATGCTTTACGGATTCTTAATTGTTCCTTCTAGGAGACTTCTTTTTCAGGGGTTCTTTTTTTAGCTCTAATTTAGAAGCTTATGCGTTACGTTCTCTACTCGCGCCGAAATTTGTTTACACACGCAAAGTCGAAGGCTTGTTTTACGATGAACTTACCTCGCTAAAAAGAATCTGATATTAGTTGCGTTTTTGATCGAAGTTTTGTTCGCCGTTCGCTTAGCCGGTTGCTTAATTTCCGTTTTTGAACGCCGTAAGTTCACCGTTTGCTTAATTAGTGTTTTTACGACTCCGGCGATCCTTGCCAGGTCGACGTTTATTCGGCGATTCAAGCAAACTCCGAACTTGCTAGCGCACGAAGTTCGACGGTCAGAGTTTGGAGGACGAAGGAACTGTGACCGGCGACCAAAAACGGTATTTAAGCAGAGACCTTTGAGGTTGAAGGTAACTTCAACCTTCGATAAAAAAAAAACGCAACAAAATCGTAAACTAAGAACATGTTTGTGAAAACAGAGTTGTTCTCTGTTGTCGCACTGTTTTTCCCTTACCTGCTTGTCCAGTCTGGAGTATTTGCTTTCCAGCGATCATGTGGGAACCGCCAATCTGTCCTCCCTGGAACGGTTTCCCAGCGGCAATAACCTAGAAAAGGAATATCACTTTACTACAGAGACAAACGAGCGTTAAAGCGTAATCATCGCGGAGTGGGAGGGGGAACATGCGACGGAAAATCCAAATGTTGCAGATCAAAATAACTCTGGGGAATAGCGCCAAGACCTGTGCTTGCCATGCTTAGCAAACGGGCAATACTCATAGACCCGCCCATTACGTTTGCGGGATTTAGAGCAAGACAAACTTGTAGGTTTGTCGAAACAGGGGAGGTTCGAATTTTTTTTCGCTGTGTTCAGAATATGAAGTTATTGGAGCCAGCGCTGGTGCACGACTGAGTTTCAACAGGGACGTCCTCTATCGTTAGTGGTGCTATTCGAGAGTGTGTCACTTTTTTCAAGTCTTGGCGCTACTCCTTAGTGTTACTTTGCTCTGAAATGTTGGATATTACCTAAAGATTGAATTTATGCAAGGACTTTTACCCTGATAAAAAAACGTAATCCCGTGACATGGTGATGTGAACTGCTTAGATGAACTTGCGTTCGGCGGTATCTCTGTTCCCATGGCCCGCTTTTATCTGACTATTTGTAGTAGTTTGCGCATATAAAAGGTCCTGGGTTCAAACCCCGGCTGAGGAGCATTTTTGACTTTCAGTTCCCTACTTAGAAAAATCCAAACATTGAATTCTTCAGTACTGGGGAAAGTGAATTTCTGGCAAGGAAGAGTAATAAAGTATTCTTAGGATTCACCAAATTTGGTATCGAGCACATTGAGTTATCATATAAATAATTCCCGAAATATGTAATTTACTTAATTTGCTAGCCTATGTCTCATAACAGTTTATGTCTGGTTGACCACTGGTCCTTTTGGAGAAGCTTTTGACTAGTTTCCTAAGGCAGATGAGGAGATGCCTTGAATGAAAACGAGTACTCGGATAAATATACCATTTGTAATTGCTGAGCTCCCAAGGATTTTAAGAATCCCGGCGTTGATGAACTATACACAAGCCTGATCAAAGAGGTTTAGAGACTATATACTGAAAAGTAACATTTTAGTATTTAGTCAAAGTATAGGTCAGTCTGGCAAAGAAAAGTGATAGTCTGAAGCAACAAATCCGATAACTAGCATGTTTCGGGATCCCGCAGCAACTTGTAGCCTTGTTAGTGAAATATTATACGTTTCGCATACTTTCAGCGTTTGCATGTTAGACGCTTTTACTTGACAAGTGTGCTTGTCGGCAAGTGATGCTTTTACTTGACAAGTGAATTAGCGAACTCGTTGCTTCAGGTACTTCAATGACTGCGAAAAAGCAACACCCAAAATGTCATTCAAATGTAATTTATTATCCCTCTCTCGACCCAATTCCCTCTGATGACCTCTGAGACGTAGATAAACATCGCACAGAAGGAGTCCTTTGACTTTGACCTGTTCACCGACCAAAACCCATTCTAAATCTGACATAACGAGTTTCGACTACCCCCCTTGACAATATGAAGAAAGTGAACGGATTTGCAATTTTGCTGATGTTTATTAATTCAGCAAAAGCCGCAGAAGAGAAATTTCAATAGAGCATCTAAAATAGAGAACAGAGTTGGTGTTCAAACGTAACGGAGTACTTTTTAGGCTGTGGTTGATAAGGAGAAATATTAAAATGTTGTAACAAACATAGAGTGAGAGAGATCTTTTGTTTTTTCAAATAACAAACACTACGGTTCCGCATCGACACTGACCAAGTGAAAAGGGGCACAAACTAGCACGGGACAAATAAACAAAATCGACGTTTTCTTTCAATGTACCTGTACAGAAATAAAATAAAGACACAAGACATTGCACTAAATAAATAATAAAATTTTCATTGAAAAAGGAAACTTGGTGAACATTAGTCCAAACTGGTCATACGAGTATTGCTTCACACGAGGTTTTACACGCTATACTCGTGAAATAGGACCTTACGATATTACAAGTTATACTGTACGACTTTAAAATGTGTTTTGCGATACATTTTCTAGCGATCCTATAGTTGAGTAAAAACTTATTTTCTATTCCCCTAAAACGAACTTGAAAGCAATGCTTACCCCCGCCTCTGTAAAATAGTCACCTTTCACAACCATCACTCAGACTTCGGACAACAAAAATGACGGGGCCCCAGAACCAAGCATATATTATCCGAACCCTTCTGCGAGCAGATGGTCTATCGAAGGGGGGTGCCCCAAGCAAGCATCCTCTGGTTCCATTGGCTTTCGTACCAGGTCTTTCTCTGCGAAATGCGTCTATTCCAAGAACATCAATAAAATGCATAAATGAATGACCGGGGTAAGTGGGATCCACAGAGATAGTATTCCTTGTCGGCCATAGACCGGTGGCGTGAACTTACAGGAACGACCGAAGGGTCGCGCACTCCCAATTGTTTCAAGCATATGACTTAAGGCCTATTCTCGCCGTTCCCCGAGGACTCCACTTGAGGAGTCCCCGCGTTTTTGTTTGTCCCGGGGACTCACTCCCCGTATTCTTGCGAGTCCCCACGGACGGGGAATGCTCCGATTATCGTCACCATCATCAAAAAGGACTCCCTTTCAGATTCGAACGGGAATCAATTTTTGCTGGCGTTGGTGCAATGTAAAATTAATGAAAAAGAATCAGAACAAACAAAACCAAAACTAAAGTAGATCCAGACTAATTTCGTCAACTGCATATTGTTTTTTTAGAACAATATCCCTTTTAGAAGCATTCCCCGTGTTCTCGCTGTTTCTCTACGGTGAGTCCGCATGGAGTGACTCCCTCTGTTCTCGCTGTTCCTTTGATTCCCCGAGGGGTCCTCGGGGAACGGCGAGAAACGCCTTTAGCGAAGTGCAAATTCCATGAATGTCCATAAAATACACACATGAATGACCGGGATAAGTGGGATCCATGGAGTTAGCCATTCCTTCTCAGTCATAGATTCATGTCCTAACCTTTGCGGAGTTCTTAAAGCACAATGGACACTTCTAATGCTTCACTTTGTATTAAACACTTCACAAATAAACATTTCCGACTTCCTTTAGAAGGCGCTACGAAAATCGGCCGTTTCCTTGTTATCCCCTGTCTTTAACTCTCTGGCATTTCGACGATCCAAATCTTAGGAGCTGGGATATCGTGGCTGGAAATTCAAAAACTCCCAGCAATGCTTGATAGAAAAGGATATTTTGAGATGTCACCAAAGTCAAGCCGCAGATCCAGTTTACCTGATTGTTCTAGTGTTTCATCAGAAGTTCCATGGCTTAAAGTGCCTGTTACAAGTTTTTCTTTGTGGAATAGTGTTGTGAAGCTTGATTAGCTTGCTTTATAAAGTGTACCAGAATATGCAATAACCTTATAAAAAATAACATAGCTACAAAAATCATTAAAAAACAAATAACCTATTCAAATTTAAATTATACAAGCTGATTCATGCACAAAATAAAGATCTACTAGGTATTATAAGAAACATCACTTTTATCTTTGTCCAAGCTAGTAAATTGAGCATGTACTGGCCCAAAAAGTTTCGCTTTGAAATATCACAGAGAGGAAACTGTTGAAAAAGCTGCTGATCTAGGGGGTAAGCATTGTTCCTAGGTTGTTACAGAGTGAGATTGGGGTATTTTGATAATTTGATGTGCCCATTGAACTTTAAGGGATGCCACACTCCAGAATGTTCAGGGGGTTGTTTCCACTTGTAGATGGAAAGAGTGACTTTTATTTCATTTTTTTTTTAGTTAAATGACCCATCTTACTTATTCTGTCTTTTCGATTCTCTCTAGGTTTCAAGGTCCACTAATAAACCTTATAAACATTAGTGAATGATAAACTTCAAAAATGTCTTTTTTGTTTTTAGGAGACTTGGTAGGTTGACAGATCTAACTTGCGTTTCGGACTACGCCCGGGACTAGGACTTTGACTACGGCTCGCGCATTTTTCAAATGCTTTGCGTCTAACCGCCGCGTCGGAGAGCAGGAAATCGGGATAGAGTCAACAAGCGTCAACAAGAAAATCGCTAATTTCACGCTGAAAGTATTGGCAGTTTCGAAAAAAAGATATTTCTGAACGACACATTCGAATAATGCATAAAAAGGATACGTCAGCTACGTCATCCGAAGCTGACGAATCATCGATCAATCAAAGTGACCCCACCGCAGAGCAAAATAACAATAGGGAGTACCGTCAAAATTTAAAAAAAGAGACACACACTCGAATAGCAGCGACACTAGCCCCACTAGCGATGCAGAACGTCCCTACTGAAACTCAATCAATTGTGTACCAGCCCTGGCTCTGTTTCTTCATATTCTGAACACAGCAATAGACACAACCCCCCGTGTTTCTTCGATGTGTGCAGACCGCATATTAGCTTTACTAGACATTTCTAAACACGCACCGCAAGTTTGTCTCGCTTTAAATTACGCAAGCTTAGTGGGCGGCGCTACGAGTATGGCCCATTTGCGAAGCACGGGTCTTGGCAACTCCCTAGTCTTATTTTGCTCTGCACCAGCGGGATTACATCACATGGATGTTAGAAATGTATTATGTATAGGCTTTAAGAATCATAGGAATGTGGTAAATCTGATCTCCTAAACTGTTTAAGTTTTTTTAAAGTCCGTATCAAAACTTGGTTATACTGGTCGTAAGGCAATCTTCAACTTCTGCCTAACACAAATCTACCCTCTCTTGTGGGTCATCACTGCTAGCTCAGACTTCCAGAGTGTTCCGGAATGAGATCTTGTATTATACAGCAACCGATTTCGAACAAGAACAGAAATTAAAAATGAAAGAAAAATACCGAAAATGGCGCAAGCCATAATATTTCTGGCAAATCAAATATTCCTATGTAGCCTATCTATCAGACGCACGTGTCCATGCGTCGCCGAGCTGCGGGCAATGGTTGTACAAACAACCAAATCGGGTGATTGATCACCGCTCCATTCTTCATTTATTTCTCATTGACATTATTTATTTATTCTACAAACTAAAGTACAAATTGTGTTTATCGTTTTAACATCCTAATTGTCCCAATTCGTCTGAACAACTTCAACGTTGCCCTTTTTGCCTGAAATCCATAGCTCATCACCACCAATCATCATCGATAATACGCCCGAACAGCTTCCTCTTTCTAACAAAAGTAGTAATATCTCTTTGTGGAATCCTTAGATCAGCCATCTCCCGCAGCGCCATTTCGGATTAACTCGGGAAAAAAGAAGTGAACTTCCGGTGTGGGTGAGAGGGGATATTAGCATATTTTATCGCCCCAGTTTACAACGCGAGTAATTAATTAGAGGCGGAGTTACTAACCAATCGCAAAGAAGTTACTGACATCATGACGGACCGATTGGGGATAAAATTAAGTCCGGGGAAAATCCAAAACGTTGGAAAAGATGAAATCTGGCTTCATGTCTTTTTTTTTAACGGGCTACCTTCCAGCAGAACCTGTAAAAGTCTCCAGTTCTGAACCCGAAGTTTCATAACAGATAACACAAGAATGCGCATTTTCAACAGATAACCCTTGGGATGGTATCTGTTACGATTCTGAAAAATTCACGCATTAAACGTTATACATAACGAGCATTGCCGGGAAGTCTCTGCATCCGAAAAAGCATCTGCTGACTTTTCCGATATCATGATGCCAAACAAAATGTTTTTTTTTGCGTTGTTTCGTCTGTTCTTGTATGCATAACGTTTTAAAGCGTAACGTTTGAAAACATAACAGCTAACATCCTAAGTTTTATCTGTTGAAACCGCGCATCCTTGTGTTATCTGTTAAGAAACTTCTGAGAGTGTGATCCTGTACGTTAATTAATAGACTACTATACACAAAGACTCGTTGGGGGTCGACAACGTCCTGGCAGCGGGGGAATGATCCACCCCTCTTAAGCCCCCTGGCGATCCCCCCTCCCCCCAGCACCGCTCTGACACCTGAAATCTTATCCATGTGACAGACAGAGGAAATAGACGAACTTCTGACACTGAGGTGGCTTCCGACTGAACTTTCTGTTTCAAATGGCGTTTGGACTGTATAGGTTTGTGAATCAATCTAATTTTAAAAAATGTACTCCTTCTGCCTAAACTGACTAGGAATAAATATTCTTTCAGACCATGCTGACAGTGAATCATAATTGATAATGCCAAATGGATAAGTCAGCTGAACTTTATAAGAGCTATATTTCGGCCCTTCTTGCCAAGGGTCCTCTTAAGGCTCAAGCAGGAGAATGAATTTGCCTGAATTCATCTGAGTTATCCGATAATCACTTTCAACTCTGACTAGAAATCATACCCAAACTTACTAAAATCTGAGTCAGCTAGTATGGTTGAAATTTCGGACCTCCTTTGCAAGGTTCCTCTTCAAATGTCGCTAAAATAAAATCAGCTGACCTTGAGCACAGTCAGCGTGGGAGGAAGGAATGTTTACGGTTCTCTTCAGGCTAGTCTGAGCCTGCATATTATGTTTTTTTAACGACCTGAAGAGGACCCTTTCAAAGAAGGGTCGAAACATCGCTTAAGGATATCCTAGTGATGTATTCGTTCGACTTACTTTTCATACACGTTTAAATTAAGCCTTTGCATCAGAGTTTGGGAGCATCCAACCCATTTGACGGCCATAGAGTAATCCGAACCTCAGTAACCCTTTTGCCCAGACCGACCCATTACCCAATTACAACTCTCCAAAAATCTAATTAACCGAAAGAGGAGATTTTTTGTTACCTGAATAGGCTGATTAACACTGTGCTGAAGAACGCTTCCGGGCATCAAGATTGGCTGTCCCTGCGTATTGTATAGCTGCTGAATATAAGAACCACCTCCCATAGGCTGTTGGATCACCTGCAACTAGAGGTAATCCTCGTTAAAGTTCACTTCAATTTATTATATGAATGAATGAATGAATGATTAATTTGCACATTAAAGCCATCCAGCCATCATGCAACAAACGAAACAAAAAGTAAACAATCTTACATGCGCATATACACACTAACAAACTCTTAATATTTTTAATTTACACTGAATACTTTCTTAGCACTAAAAACTGTCCGGTGTTTAAAAGCTAACCTAAGTAACTTCCCAATAATTCTTATTTCTTTAAAATCTTTACTTCCCATCATTTTAATAATCCATTTCTTATCAGTTCCCCCCACGCCGAAAATCTCCTCCCTTAACGTAGTACAACATAATACAAAAACGTTATACAGTCACTAACCCCTTTGCTCAACCCGCGCACTATTCCGTAGCTCCGCGACGCCGCGGATCCCAAACTCCTTCCATACCGTAATGAATTAGTTTCAGTTTATTCACAAAAATAAAAAATACCATTAACTGCTTATAGCCCCACCATAAGGCCTGGCAATGGGCAGGGCTTATTATTTATTCATATAGTCTTAAGGAAAACAAACCAAAGAAATCAAAAAAGAAAGAAAAAAAGGAGAGATAAAAGAAGAATGAAGACATAACAAAATGACAAGAGAGATCCACTAACGAACGATCTTCCATCAACAAAGCGTCCTTGCCCCCCCCCCCCTCCCCGCCAAAAAAAAGGAAGGACAGAAGAAGAAAGGAAATTAAGTTTTGGAACATTATGTTCCCGATAAGAAAAAAGACTTGGCCTGTGACTTGAAAGCTCAAAGGGTAGACGCAACCCTTACCTCCCCTGGTATTGAATTCCACACCCCCGGGGCAATTAAGGCTATATCTACGATTTTTCGATTTCATTTAATCTTCTAATCTTCACCTTCTTTAATCTTTAAAATCGTTCTTGCTCGAAATTAGTTGCTATATAAAACTAAGTATTAATTTTCTTTGGCAAGGAAACGGATTTATCCTTTCTTCCGAAGTCTTCAAGTCAAAAATCACGCCAAAGCACGAACTATCGACTTCTATCGACAAAATGTAGCGTTTTAAGGCAGTAACGCGATTTCTTCCACTTTAACCGAGGAACCGGCTGCTTCCGCGCAGACACAAACACGATGAATCACATATGGAACGGATTAGCACGCAATTTTTGAAAACAGTTTTTTAGATCGAAATCTTAAAGAACACCTCGCACTATTTACTGTTTATATTCCAACATTGAAAATTACCTAAACACTGTATAGCTAGGCTCTGCTTTTAACAAATTATCCACGGCATTGGCTGTTTTAAGCCTTTTCCCTAGCCCACTGAATTCTAGCAAAACATGGTCAGAATTCAGATAACCGGTTTTACGCATCAGTAGCATGACATGCGAACACCAGTCGGAAGCATAATGCACATAGAAACTAGTAAATCGCGGCAAGTGCAAATATTAGTGCCGTGCCGTTAGCGGGTCCAAAATGTAAAATGCGAAATATGTGTCTCCGGGTTTAAGAACTGATAAATGCTGTTACGGAAGTAGGCTGCATTAGCATTATAGGTGCGACAGGTCCTTTAAGAAGGACAAGAGGAAAATCAGAACAGGGGTCGTGCCTCCCTCGTTTTTCGAGGCGGCTTGCCGGAGACTTAAATTTAACTTAAATTCTGAAAAACTTTTTATAAAACACTAGCATAGACAATGTGCACCCGTGTCCTTATGCTGCAAAGTCCCCGAACGATAAAGGTATCATTTTAATACGTATAGTTCGTTACGTATAGTTCAGTATAGTATAGTTATAGTACAGTTCAGACGTGTATAGTAAAACGTACAACATAAGGCGTAAATTATAATCCATGACAGCGACAGGTCCTACTTTCGTGAATTCGGGAACGAATAAATTATGAGAACACAAATCTGTAAAACCCCTTCCGCAATATGCTTCACGCTCATAATCAGCGCACAAACCCCTGGTTTAAAAAAACCACCTTAAAGCACGCCTCGCAATGTTTACTTTTATGTTCCAGTATTTTATAATGGTTGAATACTTGAAAACCAGGCTCTGCTTTTGACAAATTACTGACAGCTTTGGCTGTTTTAAGCTCGAGTCAGTCCCCTTTGACTTCTGCAAAAGCAGGGAAAATGTTTCGTAGCCGTTTCTCTGACGACAGAAACAATCGTCGGGAGCAAGACACGCCTAGAAAGTAGCGAAACAGGGCAAGCGAGAAAATAAACAAGTTATATATTCTTTATTTCCAAAATAGGTCAACAGAGAATGGGTAGCATAGGATCGTCATGACGTAACACATGAGCAAGTCGTCGTTGGGGGGGGGGGGGGGTATACCGTGTGAAATTCGAGTCTCAGGGTATAAGAACTGATGGAACGACTGCGGAAGTAGGTTGCATTGGATTATTGGAACGAAGAGTCCTTTAAATGCTGCGTTTTACCGTTTGCACCAATACGGTATTCCACGGTGCTGTTGTTCTGCGTTGACAAAAATTCCAACTTTTGCGTCAGCAGCAGATCGCAACGCAATGGGCGCAGCCTGTGTTAACGAGATGAAAGCTTGCGGACACGCGTATTTCCATCTCTTCAAGTGATGATTATGCTGAACTTCGATGACTCCTATAACGAATGAAGCACAGAACAGCTTCCTACCCACATGACCATTGGGGGAAATAATAGAGACCTACCTGGGGCATGGGTGTCGAGGACATATTAGAGTGCTGGATCGATTGACTGGACTGCCCTCCCAGGGCATGCTGAAGGCCCATATTTGCCATATTAATGCTTGCCATTGTGCCCATATTTGCCATGGTTGTAATGGGCCCACTGCCAGAGCTACCAAGTTGCCCTTGGGCGGAGACGGAGCTTTGTTGGAAGACGAACTAAAAAAAAAAGAAACTGATGTATTCCGAAAGACATAGTCCGAAAGAGCCGACCACTGCTGGAATCTTTGCGGTAGAAGTCGGGCAGAAGGGGGACCTCTCTGGAAACACCAAACGCAAACGAGGGACTGCTCACTCCCTAAGACCGGGTTTACAGTCGGACCTGCAGCACCGACCTGGCAACGATACAGATACTGATGCACACAGATAAATAACTCGAAAATCGCTGTGAACCGATCCGGCAAAGGGATCCAGGCTGCAACACATCCAGTGTGCAGTCTGCGGGCTACAAGCTAACCTGGTCATTCGCAAAAGACTGAATGAGATATCATATATTCCACATGTATTTCACACATCAAATCACGAAACATCGAACTAACTCGATGAAGAATCAAACTGGTTATGTTTAAGTAGCAGCCAACTCACTAACCGAGAATGTACCTATACTAGGTACTGTCGGCTAAACTGCATATTTTAAAGGGCTCTCTGTCTCGTAGTTGTCAGGGTCACGACCTAGGAATTCTTGTTGCTCCTCCTAGGAACCACGGTACAGGATAGCCAAAGGAATGACGAAATTGTGGGTTTCTAAGTTTCAATATATTGTGCTCCGCCACCGCTCTCCTGAATTCCCGAGTGAGTTTCTTGACAGGAATATTTATTTTCTTGACAGTATAATCCTTCGAGCGGCTTGAGCACCCATTCTTCAAAAGAGATAGATGGATATGGAAGTCGTAAAATGTTCCTAAAATCTGCACAGGCCACAGAGTGAACTTTCGTCTATTACGCTAATAATCATGAAAGCACAATCGCTTTCTTACCCTGAACACATTTGTTTTTACATATGTCGAATTACATGTCCGGAACTTTCAAGTGGACACACTATGGTCCAAACTGTCAAAAAGTGAGTGGACTGTAAGGTAAGGTAATAGTTGCGTTTTTGCAGATCCCATGGTATCTGATACCACGGTCTAAAGTCGCTTTGGCGGTTAATGTGGTATCTGATACAACGGTCAAGAGTTGTTTTTGGAGTTACCAAGTGTCTTTTGGGAAATAAAAAAAAGGGAATTTGCGCGAAGTTGCCATTGTATCAGACACCATGGTCGAGACCATTGTACATGCAAACACGTAACTAGGCCTAATATTTAATAGAAATGGAAACTTTAAAGATACACATTGCAGTGGGGATCGCAACTGCCGGGGGCGTCATCTCCCGAGATTATTTTCAAGTCCAACAGAACCGCTAGGTGACGCCCAAGATCGAAAGATTGTAAATGCTTGGTATTGAATACAGTACCGGCCTCAAAAAGGCAAGCTGGTCTTCCAACAAAAACTCTACTACTGCCTTTCCTTGATTGGTCCGTAAGGATAATTCTCTTCT
Organism: Branchinecta lynchi; assembly: GCA_023053575.1. Taxonomy (NCBI): domain Eukaryota; kingdom Metazoa; phylum Arthropoda; class Branchiopoda; order Anostraca; family Branchinectidae; genus Branchinecta; species Branchinecta lynchi. The sequence continues at coordinate 16,789,155 of JAKZAP010000008.1, forward strand.
GTTTACTTTGGACTGTCCTACGTGTGTTGTAGGGCCTACGAGCTCAACCAAGACATAGACTAATCGAGAGACTAATATAAGGATCGAATGATAATTTGGCTGCGGGCGGTGTTTAAGCCCTGTCGCGCCTTTTGCGTTTCCAAACCAAAACGAATTGTTTCCAGGAGTTACATCCAATACACCATATTAAAGGGTATGGGTTACTTCTGAAATTTCCCAGTTGTTTTATTTGGATGCACGAAAGGCTCAAATGCTTCGCTTTCTGCGTTCAGAACAGGAGGCCCCCTACGATCGCAGGGAGTTCTTTCGAAATATCCCACTCCCTAATAATATTAATACAACGCTACTACTTTGAGCGTCTACTTGATTCTGAAGGGAGATATGCTTGCCCCCTCTTTAAGAAGAGGAAGAAAATTTGGACCATTTCCTCCTTATGTGCCTGGTGCTTTCAGATTTAAGGGATATTTATTTAGATGGGATTGTTATGTTGCTAGCTGGCACTCTGCAAATGTAAACCCAATTGCGATTAATTGACTGGGAGTGTAGAATACACTGACAAAAGTTTGGCACGAAAAAAAAGCGCCAGAACAGGGCTCCTGTCGTGAGGACGAAGATCAGAACAGGGATCCGGCCTCCCTCGTTTTTCGCGGCAGATTGTGTGTTTCATTTTTTTATGTTGATATTTTTGTGTATACGGCCCTTAGGCATTAAAAATACACTGATCTATATATGTCTATATTCTACTCACTTGGGAAAACTGCGTTCTCAAAACAGCGCAGCAATCCACCATTTTCGAAACATACTCCAAGCATTCACTTCTCGCACCAAAAAAGAACTGATTATAAAACCAGGGGCCCAGTGGCCACTCCAAATCCAAAATAACACCAATTTACGAACCAACCAACCACCGAGGACCCCTAATGGGCCAATAAAACCTAATTATGCAAAAAAAAATATTACTCGTCTGATGCAAATTAAGGAAGGGATGACCAAGCCGGACCAACCATATATCAGGATTGTATGGAGCTTGTCACGAGGAGTAATAAATTTTTGGAAGTTTGAATGTTTAGGAAAGTTTTATGCCTGATTTATTACGAAATGTGCGCTGTATAATGTGACAGACGTTAGTGCAATATCCTATGTGACTCCGTACGTTAACCGTATCGGCGAACAAACGGATTCGGCTCGATATTTTCGGTATCCAGTCTGAGCTTCTTCCAGCCGAGTTCGGAATTTTACTACTCATATCAAAGTTTAACTGAAACGTCAGCTCGTTTTAACATCCCGGATTGAATGCACACAAGTATTTTGACTCGGCGTAGTAGTGACGTTCAGAATATATACTGCTGGCCCGACAAGACAAAGTTCACTCCAACGCGGGGAAAGCATGCAGTTCAATGGTGATAAAACTGAAGCTCCGGAATCGCTCAATCCCAGATTTTAAGGTCACCTCCGACGCAAGCCCGCTGTTGCATCTGACCCAATAAAGATTTATTTTTCGGCAATCGTTTGCCGTTGTAGTTGGTAAATATTTAAGCATAAAAGCACAGGCACATAGAGGTAACACACATTCGGAAGAAAAAGTTAATTCGATGAAAATCGATTACATCATGAAGAGCAGAGCAACGAAGTAACGCATTGTCATATGGTCTTCCAGGCCTATTTAAGTGAAAAAATGATGGTTTAACTAGAGTGTTGTCTCTCAGCCCGATTCGATTACGGTTTTATCTATTTCAAACACTCACAGCATTGGCTTTTTGTTTCGTAATAAGAGTTATATTAATAGTTATATAGTTGAGATTCATATTAATAAGTAGACAATAAATCTGCCTGAAGTCGAAACAGGACCAAAACGCGAAGAATAAAGAGTATCGGTAGTCCTTCTGGCAGAACTGTATGTGTGCGGATTGCGACGGATTTTTCCATATCGAAACTCGAAGTACCGACACAAAAATGTACCGAAGTTGATAATTCGATAGTCGTCACTACTACGGAAACTAGGCACGTCATCGGCAAAAGCGGACGTGACTGGCCCAACCGTATCTGAGGTTGCAACCACCAAGCCGCAAACTTCTCCTGATAGGGTACCCACAAAGACGCCACGCAACATTTGACCTTTTAGTACTGCAAACCACCAGTTCTTGATTACAGAATGAAAAGTCCACCAAACAGAAATCACAACTCGAAATTCGAACTCCTACCCTTTCTTGCACGGCTCAGCCCTGCCCTAGACTAGACAAGAGAAGGGTTGTGGACACGACTATCATGGCTATACCCCAAACCCCACCCTATGGTGTCACCTACACCGTTACATTGCCCAAAAACACGGAGGAAACATTTCCAAACAGCAGTACGGCACGTGAATGTTGTTTGGGAGCCAACCCAGCAGATAAGATAGCTTCAAATACCTTATTTCTGCTTAAAGCACAAACGTCACGAGCATACATTTTGTTTCTTTACTTAGTCGCGGCTTTTTAGTTGTATTTAGATTCGGATTTCTTAAATGCCAATAAAAGTTTCAGCTTTTCTTCACAAGCATCCGCCTTCTGTTGTGCGTCAACGTCATCTCGAGACGAAATTTCAGGCATTAAGGGATTTGAAGGATTGGAAGCAGTAAACTATTTCTGTAGATGTTGTCTTTCAAAAAAAAATTCTGTGTTTGAGTTTTTTTTTCAACGTAGACCATGAGCTTTATTGGCAATACATCCATTCATTAATTCCTGTCATCAATAGCGAAGCATTTCCATCAAAACAGAAAACAAAAATGAAAGAAGACATCCAAACATTCATAACGAATACACAGAGATTAAACTCATAAATATGCTATTACCAATCTCACAAGTGATTCATCTACTTACGGGACGAATTTAGGAATACCGGCATCTTCGATTTGGGCGGAAAGGTAGGCATGGGATGAGCGAGGGGTTAGAGATTTGACAGTTGACAAGGCAAGGAAGTAGATCCATGTGCAATTTTGTCATACTATTGCACTTTGGTGGAAAGAACAGTCACAGGTGTCAATGAACAGAGAAAAGAGTTGGTCTCAAGCTGAAAACAGCTTTGGCGATTTACTAGGCTATATGTCTGTATATGTGTCTGTGACTTATCAAAAATCTTCACTCAACAAACGAATACAATAGAAATGACTACTCTCAGTAAACCACGTAGGCACTAGCTTGTTCGCGAGTTTCGGATATCCCTTTATCACAGTCCATCCTTAAAGGACCCCTCGCAGTTCTATGTTCCAATATTCTAAAATAGTTGACTATAGTTGACCGTGTGAAATTCGGGTCTCTGGAGTTTTAGATGGTTGGAGCGATCACGGAAGTAGGTTGCCTTTGCATTATACGGGTCCTTTAAGAATATTTTGGATTCTTTCCTTTTTTATTTTCTTCCTCGTTCGAAATTTGTGGTGACAGAAACTTTGGTCCGTGACAGCTTGTCTTGTCGTACCGCGTGGACAAAGGTGGATTTGTCTGAAACAGAAGCTGAATACTGGATTAGGATTTTGAATTCGGAGAGGACTTCTTCTTGACGCTGTGTCAGACATTATTTTTGTGCCAGGAACTTTTGATTCCCTTTTCAAATACAAGTACACTGTAGATTGAGGTTGTGTTACCTGAGGTTGCTGCTGAGGCTGTTGTTGCACCTGGATGCTCTGCTGCATGCCTTGCTGTTGCATTTGCTGCTGGTTTTGGTCGTTTGGCTGCATGCCAGGTTGTTGCTGGTTTTGGTTGGGGACGAGATTGGGCATTGATCCCATCGAATACGTCACAGAGACAGGACTCGGTTGAATATTCTGATTTTTTACATCAGCCATTTTCAATTCTGCATTCTCTAAGCTACCTGAAATGAATAACGTTATGCAAAAAAAAATAGATAAGGGAGAAGAATACAACCACACTGTAACAAGCATCATATTACGTATCCTTCGAGCACTACTTGAAGTAGTCCTTAAATTTCGTTAATTCGCGAGGGTATAATCAGCTCCCAAACCGTGTACAACGGGTGCCGGGAATTAGTACACTGTACAATTTCTCAGAGTAAGGATTAAAGTTAACTGCAGTATTTGCTACTGGGATTAATCTTATCTCACTGGGATAAGATCATTCCGAATTAGAGATAATCTTATCTCATTAGAGACAAGATTAAACCCAGTAGCAAATACTGCAAGACGTTTTTACAGTGTATACACCGGGGGCCGGAGAGTGAGCACCCCCTCCGTATTTCCCCTTGGCCACCCGTTCGGATACGGTGGATTTCGCTAGGTTTTGGTGGGTTGGCGGCGAGGGGTAACCCACTTCCCGGCACTTGACGTACAACCTTTCCCGGTTTCGTTGGTGCCGGGGAGTGGAAAAGAGTGTGGGCAACCACTCAGTTATTATTGGACGGGAATTAATTAGAGGGGTTAAGCCCTTCTAAGTTCTCATTCTAGTAAGCACATGCTGATCCAACACTGGCTGATGAGACTTTTCAAGCATAAATCCGGTACCCGGTAAATTTTCTGTCCGTCTCCCCAAATGCAGAGTAGGTTTAAAAACAGAAAATCAGGGGACTTCAAAAGCACTACTTCAGCCCAAGCTGACTGCAAACCATGCTTCAAATCACGGATGGTCCGAAGTTCAAATTTTCCGAACAGAACAGCTAGCCCAACGAATCCGAATTCCGCCCGGGGAGACTAATGACCGTATACCATTTCAGTACCCCAAGCGGATTGGTCTCTAATTGTTCCCCAGCGCCTCATTATCAAAATACATCACACAGAGATAGTACAATAGGATTAATGAACAGAAAAGAGAAGCTTTCACTTTTGTAAACTGAAGGGTAGTGCAAAACTCAGATCGCCAGAAAGTTCGCAATTTTTTCTGCTGAAGGAACATACCTAAACACATATCCCAGCACCTCCCTAGAAGAGTTTTAGTTCAATCTTGGTTATAGCAAAGATCACTGCGGGAATGATATGAACTGAATCGCATGCTGGCTCCGAACCCTCAATTTTTGGGCACAGCACTCCAATGTTAAGGCATGCCCCAACGTATGAGCATGGGCAATCATACATTTGGGCACCATGCAATGTTGGAGATTAGGCAAAAAAAATCTGTTTCAAAAACAAATTTTTATTTCAGATTCGAATTCAACCCATTATCATGAGGGTACTGTGCCCTTTCTTCAGGCGATAGTGCCCCAACGTTGGAGTACTGTGCCCAAAGCGATGGGTTGCACCCCCTACATTAAATTTTAGCATGTATACAAGGCGAATCGCCTAATTTATGGCTGGCACCGCTGACTTCGGCTGATGCCGGGAAAGGATGTACAGCAGTTCCCGGGGAGTAGGTAACCCCTCGGTAAGTATAAAGCCTGAGGATTGTGTATGACTGGTTATGAACTAGAATGGGGAGAACTATGAAATAAACCTTGCAACCCCGTGTAAAGTAATTATGTTGTGTTTTCTTTTCCAAGCGAGCTCACGGCCCAAAGCCAAAGATATTTATTATTTTCTTCCATGCAACCCTATCTAACCGCGACGCATCAACCAGCCTTCATAATATCCATGGAGCCCTGGCTCCAATTCGCGAAATATGAGACCTTGTAAAACCAAATGCTTCCCCAATCGGTGCGAACATTAGTATGCAAATATGGCAAAAAGTAAGACAGATTGGGCAAAAAAAGGAGTAATCCGTTTCGGCTTCGTTTCTCATACCCCTTTCCCGCAGGGTTTTTTCCGCAAAAATTCAAATTCGCTAGGGTGGTTGTAGAATACATTTCAGTCATCATAACTGCTGCTTTTATATCGTGACGTCATGGCCCATGGGAACGGAGAAGTATGATAATTTAATGCAAAAAAGAAAGATGAAAGAAAAAGGCTTGAGATCGCTCATACTGAAGCACAAACGAAAAGGTAAATAATAAAATGTACAATAATACGTACTTAATTTTAAACTGGCTAACATGGGACAACGAAATACACAGAGTAGAAAAAGAGCTACAACAGAAAAACACAAACAAATAAACGTTACGGAAGCACCCAACAGCTTTTCGCCTAACATATATGATTAATAACTATAAAAGAAAGAGGAAAACGGAAAGTCATCAATAATAAAGATGAATATAAAAATAAAACGATAATAAAAAGACATGACGTAATAAAAAAAAGGTCATTAAAAGAGAGCCAAACGGAAGCCACGAGAAAGAATAGGTACAAAATAAATATAAGACGACTAATATTTAGGGTAGTTTGCTAAAGAATGATCTCTATAATGATAAGAAGGGTCCAGAGGATCTTCAATGAACCTCTACCCACAGCCCACAGAAAAGCATTCCTATATTAATAATTAAACGAATGCCGTCGGCACTTGCGATTCAGGATGGACTTGGATCTTTCGGGGTCCCAAACGTTAGTGACGGGATATCTTTGAAAAGGTGGCACAGAAATTGATCTAGGGTCCGGTGGTTCTGCCTCAGAGGGCCCACCCCCTTACCAGATTAGAACTCATAAACTTAGGTCTCGAAGGGTGTTTATATCCTAGTCTACTGTCAAGGAGTAGGAACCGAGGCAGTAACACTGGCAGTCGGTTTTTGAGGTTTCCTGCGAAACCGCGACATACACTACGAACAAGCTCTTGAGAAACTGAATTCATCACAGCTTAAAGTCCGCCTTGAAAAACTAATTTTGTAGTTTGGCAAATCTATTCTAGCCAATACGAACCACCGGCCACTGCTACCGGAAACAGCCCCTCCCAATAACTGAACTCGATTGCAAAATAAGCTAATACCCCCTAAAGTTCGTACTAATCTTTACGGGAATTCGTTTGTGCTTTTTTTCACTTCGCTTCAATGCTGAACCGTAGTGTGTGTTTGTTATTTGTAATTTGTAAGAAACTGAATTTAGTAGGCTATGATAGTTTCTAAATACACCGATCTCTCTCTGTCTCTGCCATTCCAAGTCCCATTCGTGACCTCAGTTTTTACATAGTTTTCTGCCAGCATCTGCTTCAGATCATTTGACATAAAGTGCATTAGTTTGTTTCTCTGTTGCAGCTTTAAGCTATTTGGTCAATAAAGCCGATTGATTGATCGAGTAGATGGGAACCAAAGGGTGCTATACTGGTTCGAACCACCAACTAAAGGCTCGCCGGTACTCTCACATGATTTTGGCTCTTTGGGATAATTGTCAGTTAAATGACTAAAATAATTTGATGGCTGAACCAGCGTTATCTCAGGGATCCTAAAAAAATTCGCTCCAAAGGGTGAAATCTGAACTGGTTGTGCTTCCAGCGATCCCCAAATTCTTGAAAAAGGCGGTTCTAGTGAATTATTATTGAGTGAGTTGCGGAGTAGCAGACAGATTCACCAGATGCACGTTGATTCAACAGGATTGAGATCGCATTTACTGCCCGATTTAACCCTTTTTTATTTAGAGAGGATCCAGTCAGGCCAACTTTCCTTCGGCTGAAGTAGTTCTGACCCACGTAACAGGAAGAAAAAGGACGGGGTTGCTAGTATAACCTGTTCAAACGAGTATGATACGAGAGGTTGGCAACTCTCGTTTTTAGTGTACAGCAAGTGCCGGGAGCTGGCATCAATTGCAACGTGTTGGAACATTAATCAGCACGTTTAGAAGAGAGAATCGCCTAATTTACGGTCGGCACCACTGGTTTCCGCCGGTGCCGGGAAAGGGTGTAGCCTACATCAGGCGCCGGGAAGTGGGTAAACCCTTGGTAAGACTAGATAGTACAAAGTAGAGTTCTTTGGACATTATCTAATTCCAAACGGTGCCATTCCATATACTTCATCTGACACAAGCCAGCCGTTTGCTTAGTGGTCTAGTTCCATGGGGTTTCCCTAGAACATCCGAGTTTTTTTGTTTTTTTTTCTAGTTTACCATTCAGCTAAAAACCGCACTGTTTAACTATTTTACTGCATATCCAAAAATTGCGCCGTCTCAGGTTAAATAGCCGAAGCCCCTCAAGTAACACATCTCTTTGGTACCTTAACCCCAACGAAGAAAATAACTACTAGGTTCTACCAATCCCGCCTTTAAAACACATTGTAGGCGTATTCTCGCCGTTCCTAGAGGACTCCTCAGGGAATCAAGGGGAACGGCGAGAATAGAGGGAGTCACTCCACGCGGACTCCGTGTATGGAAAACAAAGAGAACACGGGGAATGCTTTCAACATGGATTTTGTTCGAAAAGAAAATATTCAGTTGACGAAATAAATCTGAATACACTTTATTTTTGGTTTTGCTTATTTCGATTTTTTTTATTAATTTCTCATTGCACCAACACCAGCAAAAATTGATTCCCCCCCGAATTTGAAAGGGAGTCCTTTTTGATGATGGTGATGGTAATCGGAGCATTCCCCGTTCGTGGGGACTCCCGAGAATAAGGGCAGTGAGTTCCCAGACAACCAAAAACCGAGGCGTTGCTCACTACCAAAATGGTTGTAAAGTGGTGCCCAGGTGTGCCCAGCCGGTGCCGGTGCCCAGGGAGGGTGTACAGTGGTGCCCAGAGAGTGAACAACCCCTCGCCAAAACGCAAGGGAGTCCTCGGCGAACAGCGAGAATACGCCTTTTGTGCACTTCAGCGATTAAGATTCGGTACAGGGAATAATCGGGGAATATTGAATTGAAACAGAAAACGAAATCAGGTTGGTCTTCAGAAAGGCGCTTGAAGGGGAGGATGTTTATTATACATTATTATACGTTTGAATACATTCATACATTCATATAGCAAGATCTGCTTCTTTGTTTCCTTGTCGTGCTCATCTACGAAAGTCAACCTATTGTCAGTTAAAGCAGCACATAAGGTCACAAGAACATGAGAAAGGGTTCTGTACGTTTTTATTTGACATTTACCAAAAGTTCCGTAACCGCCCTGGCTCCAGAAAGCACCCATAGCAAAAAAGAGTGGTCCATTTCATTTTTTCTTTATTGTTTGTGGCCTAGTGCCATGTATTGTAGCAACACAAGCTTTCAAAAACTGCAACCAATTAGCTTGTCATATGCGTCTACGGTTGGCTAGACCAAATTGAGCAGTATCAGGCTGTACACAATTGTCTCCCACGACCCCCCTCTTTTTTAAAGCAAGCCCCTCTATTTTAAAGCATACATGATCGTACTCGAGTTTTGCATGCTAGTGTATGCTATAGACGCATAGCATCCTTGCCTTTACAAAGGCGCAACTTATTTCTCGAGTTAGGGAATGACTAACTCAAAATGAACAAAATCAACATGCGTGACTCATCAACGCAAGACAAAACCGGAACAAAACTATGGCAAAAATTTCATTCCACTCTCTAAAAGGGTATTCTCGCCGGTCCCTGAACTTTATCCTTTTCAATCGTAGATATCGTGACGGATGAAAACTTGGAACAATATCTTATATAATCTAGTTGGTATTATAAAGCTATCCGTAACGTTTCAGGACTAAAATACCATAGATGACACTATTAATTATTACAAAACTACCTTATTGTTTTAGATTACCGTATCGTTTGTACCCGTTGTGTAAACAGTTAATCCTCGGTTATAGCGATAGACCATCGATACAAACTTTCTTACCGTCATATTTACAGATATCGAATACAATGTGCACCAATTTTCAAAAATTTCTAGCCCCTCGTGAACCGATTCTTACTTACAAGTCCCTCTCCCGTGATTGGCATCAAATTCATCGGGACAAATAATGGATACACCAGCTATTAAAAGTTGCAAACCCCTCATCGCTGAAGATGATTATAGCATAAAAGCCGTTTTGGCTTTTTGGGAACAAAATTGTTCTTATCATCTAATACACCTGATACAAATAACAGGTATACCAACTAGCAAAAGCTGCAAACTCCTCATTGCCGAAGATGATTATGAGCTAACAGTCGACTGTTGCTTACAGTCGACTGTTGCTTACAAGTCCCTTACATGTCTCACAACTGGTATCGCCTATTTTTGGTTTCAGTGTGTACCTTACTCCTGAAGTTGTCAACCCCTTGAAACGTTCAAACTGGTTTATCTCATGAAGGATTTTTGTTAAAAAAAAATGGATGACATATACTTTGATCAGCTCGTCAAGGGCATCGATTGCCCTAACCACAACAAAAGAATATCGGAAAAAGGGACTAAATTGACTTTGCAGTCAGTTGAACTTTATCCTTTTCAATCGTAGACATCGTGACGGATGAAAACTTGGAACAATATCCTATATAATCTAGTTGGTATTATAAAGCTATCCGTAACTTTTCAGGATTAAAATACCATAGATGACACTATTAATTATTACGAAACTACCTTATTTTACATTATCGTTTGTACCCGTTGCGAAAACAGTAAATCCTAGGATACAGCGAGAGACCATCGATACAAACTTTCTTACCGTCAGTTTTATATAAATCGAATACAATGTGCAACAATTTGCACAAATTTCTAGCCCCTCGTGCACCGATTCTACTGACAAGTCCCTTTCCCGTGATAGACATCAAGTTCACCGGATAAAAATAATGGGTACACCGGCTAGCAAAAGTTGCAAACCCCTCAACGCTGAAGATTTTTGTAGCATAACAGCCTATTATTACTGACAAGTCCCTTGCATGTCTTACAATTGGAAACCTAATTGTTCTTACCATCAAATGACGGGTACGCCAACTAGCGAAAGGTGCAAACCCCTTATTGCCGAAGATGATTATGAGCTAACACTCGACTGCCGCGTACAAGTCCCCTACATGTCTCACAACTGGTATCACCTATTTTTGGTTTCAGTGTGTACCTTACTACTGAAGTTGTCAACCCCTTGAAACTTTCAAACTGGTGTATCTCATGAAGGAATTTGTGTACCAAAAAATGGATGACATATACTTTGATCAGCTCATCAGCGGCTATCGATTGCCGTCGAAAAAAAAAATTCCACCTGTCTTAGTTCAAAAGTTGACTTTTTTGCCGTAGGCCAACTTTCTAACGTCACCACTTAGAAAGGAGCAAAGGATAAGCTCTAGTTTCTTTAGCAATGAGAGAACTTCTAAAGTTTAAGAGGTACATCTGATACCATTTCTCTACCGCAAACCCAAGTGCAAAAAAACGAATGATAAACTCAGCTGAAATCGCGTACACAAATGGAACCAAATTGTTCTTACCATCGAATACACCGGAAACAAATAACAGGTACACCAACTAGCAAAAGCTGCAAGGCCCTCATTACCGAAGATGATTATGAGCTAACAGTCGACTGTTGCTTAAAAGTCCCCTACATGGCTCATAACTGCTATCGCCTATTTTTGGTTTCAATGTACCTTACTATTGAAGCTGTCAACCCCTTTGAAATTTTCAAACTGGTGTGTCTCATGAAGGAATTTTTGTACCAAAAAATGGATGACATATACTTTGATCAGCTCATCAGTGGCTATCGATTGCCGTCGAAAAAAAAATTCTACCTGTCTTAGTTCAAAAGTTGACTTTTTTGCCGTAGGCCAACTTTCTAACGTCACGACTTAGAAAGGAGCAAAGGATAAGCTCTAGTTTCTTTAGCAATGAGAGAACTTTTAAAGTTTAAGGGGCACATCTGATACCGTTACTCTACCGCAAACCCAAGTGCAAAAAAAAAAAATTATAAACTCAGCTGGAATCGTCACAGACATGGACAGAAACAATAGATGGCAGCACTTCCGGACCCGTGGGAAAAAGCCACTATTTTGTCTCTGTAGATTTTTCTATTTATCACTCAAAGAAGATATGTTGGCTGTGGGGCCGGGTAACTGCCGCATATATTTAACACTTATAGATTTTAGTCCATCTTCAATTTGAAACTGGTGCCTGCCTGCTAGCGTGCTAGAACGGAGCTTTCCACTCGAAAGCAGAAACATGGTTTGATGAAACGAAAGGTTCGCTACACAACTTGAGATGGTCCTCTCCGACATAGGCTATACAACTCCACTTCACTTCGCAAACCGTAGGCTCTGGCTCGATGACAAGCAAAAACCATCCTTATTGGCCCCAGGCAAGAGTTCTACGGAGCTTTCCAAAATGTAATGTCATATTCATCAATCCGGCCTAAGGTCCACACTTTCCGTAAAAACCGCACAGGTTAGACCCTTCCCAGTTACCAGGAATAAAATGAAATCGGAGTCATAGGAAAAAAAAAAAAAAAAAAAAAAAAACGAGGACAAAACCAAAGTGTTGCTCTCGCAACACAATTGATTCCCCTCTGAATCTGAAAGGGAGTCCTTTTTGATGATGGTGATGATAACCGTGGGAACTCGCGAGAGTACGGGGAGTGAGTCCCGGGGTCAAACAAAAACGCGGGGACTCCTCAAGTGGAGTACTCGAGGAACGGCGAGAACCAGGGTTGGTCACCAAAAGTAACTTCGTACACCCTGGAAAGTAACCCAAAAGTATCTCAAAGTAACGCAATGTAACCTAATGTAACCCAATGCAATGTAACCCAAAGTAACCCAATGTAACCAAAAGTAACCCTGAGTAACCCAAAGTATCCTGAAGTAACTCGTACACCCTGGTTCTTGGTGACCAACCCTGGGGCGAGAATACGCCTTAAGTGTTGATTTCCATGAGGTAGCGAGAAAAGCCCGTTTAAAAGAACTGTCCAGGTACCTTAGACAGGTTCTTACGTAAGAAGGCGATACAAAGTGGTAGAATGAGTGAGGTTTCCATCAACTGTTTTCATAGAATGATGTTTTTATATTTTAGATTGCTGTCTCACCATCAATTGTGATTCGAGGGGTTGAGACAATGGGTCATTTGTGGCTTGAGTTTTGGCTAGATTGTCTGGCCTACCCCACAGAATAAATAAATAAATGAATGGCCAAAGTTTACCGGAAACTGCAGAAAATCGAGAGGGTTGCTGGATTAGACGGCTATCCTGCATCTCCATTGGTTTTAAAGATCCCAAAGGGGTTACATAAGAAATTTTGTTAACACGCCGCTTGAACTTAACATACAGCTCTCAAGAAGGACCAATTTATTTGATATGTTCTCAGATAACATCAAAAATAGCAGCATTCAGCGAACATAGCAACAGACAAGGCCGATCCAGGGGGGGGGGTAGGGAGTTGACCCCCCCCCCCACGAAACATGCAAAAATAGTCATTTTGACAGGCTTCTCCGTCTGATCTATGTGTTTTTTGTACTTTTTTTCCGACCGGTGGGCAAAAATCCCCCGAAAGGCACCCCCCCCCCCCCGAAATAAATTCCTGGATACGGGCCTGGCAACTGATCAGGGTTGCCAAGAGTTGAATCATAGAAGTTTCAAAATTCCCGACCAAAAAGTGCTTTTGGCGTCACATACAATTTTTGTTTAGAGCAATAGTGTTCGTCTATGCCTACAAAAACTGATCCATAATATTATTTTTTATCGTTGAGAGTAGCCTATCCGGATCCGATAAATGGGGCAATTGTATTCATCCTTATTATCAATAGCTCGTGAACTAGTCGGCAGTCGAGTTACTACTTATACTATGACGATCGCAACACTGTGCAAATATAGGATCTTGTAGACTTTGTGCGTGACTTTCACAGATTTAAAAAGAAATGGTGCATTTTTGGCCAAATAAAGGTCATTTTTTTCATTTTCGATAAAAACAAGTGTCACCCAGCGACAAAAAGCACCAACAGTATCACACTTGGGAACTCTCTAATAGATCTCCCTTGTTTCAGTTTACTCGACTGACTAAAACAAAACTGACACGAAAGCTCGCATCTCTCATCAAATTTTTGGCAACGGATGTTGTCCCTTGCCTCGCCAAGCCGGCGCACCAGGGGATGCCCTCCGGGACGCGATATTTTCAGCGTTTGTCTCCTACGTCGATCGATAAAACTCTCCGCCAATCAACGACTAGAGCTTAGACTAAAATCACACTCGGAGCTCCATTTGACGAGGTCTGGTTTTGTCAGGATTAATGCTCGTTTGCCCCCAAGGGCCCTTTTAATGATGCACCAGGACCGGTATAGGCTCCTTGCAAGCGCATTTTTTTAACAATCAAAGAGTTACATACGTCACTGTGAATTATGCGACCGAAAGTCAAGTCCAAACTTCTAGATCTAACCGCCAAATTCGCAGCGGGGTGAAATTCGGTTGACGAACCTGTCAAAAATTCATGGACGTTTTCATTGCGAAAGATATTTTATCAAGTTTTGTTTAAATCTAGGCAGCAAAATTAGTGTTTTCATTTTATTCTGCTGTCATTTCCCATGACACAATATTTTTCAGCTGTAGAAGAGTCACAAAGCTGCGTTTATTGAATAACTGTTAATACCATGGTTACACAGAAGAAAAAACAATAACGTTATGGCAGCTAATCATCTTGATTGTTTCGGATGTACAAACCTATGCTATTATTTTCATAATTAATCGTAAACTTAATTCACTTCGGTTAAATTGGAAAATTATAGTTTTTTTCTCTTACAGTAAATAGAGGTATTCTTATTTGAACAGTTACTTAATGTGAACGTAATGGTAGAATGAACATCCAAAATACATATTCAGGTGTTTTAAGAGGCCCTTAATTACCGACTTTGACTAACTGGTAGTTAACTTTAGTCACTGTACAGTAGATGTATGCTTCTCCATTTTCATCCACTTCCTTATGAGCAAAAGCCAGATAGCAAGTGAGCAAAATACCAGATAGCAAAAGTAGCTATCTAACGGCTCCTGAGAACACACGAATGGGTGTTTTGATCCTTCGTTTTACCATTTAGCCCAAAACGGTGGATCATAATTAAATTATTTGTGTTTCTAGTGCTTTCGAATTACTCTTCAAAACAAGACCAGTATTTTTCCATTCGAAAAATAATCTTTTGTTCCTGAAGCTACTCTCCGACAGAGCGAAAATGTAGTACATAGATAAACAACAGGGATCAGGCAGAAACCGTCTGGCTCTTATCGAGATGACTGATTACTTTCCATTGGCGAACCCACATTTCAAGGCGATGAGCTATTCACTATTACAATTTCTTGGCTGTCCCCTTGATCGCACCAGAAGAGGCGGAGTCTTGCTTCAGGCAAGCGCATTTGTGATGAGATCGATCCGCTGGCCCGCAATC
Source organism: Branchinecta lynchi (assembly GCA_023053575.1). Taxonomy (NCBI): domain Eukaryota; kingdom Metazoa; phylum Arthropoda; class Branchiopoda; order Anostraca; family Branchinectidae; genus Branchinecta; species Branchinecta lynchi. The sequence goes on from JAKZAP010000008.1 coordinate 16,804,195, forward strand.
CGCTCCGCACGATGAAATTCTTTCTAAAGCAGGCGGTTTTTGAACCAAAATGAAAATATCGTGGAAATAATACTTGAAAAGGAGTAAGAAAAAGACGAACAGAAGCTAGGGACATTCTCTTAAATTACACAAAATCTGCCAAAAGAGATAATGCCGGTACCAGATTAGTGAAAATATAAGAACTTGGACAGATAATTGTTTTTAACAGGAACACCAAATATGGCGTTAATCACGATGTGCAAGACTACAGAAGTTTTCTCTCTGGTAACTGCAGGATTATTTTGTTGATTTCTAGATTCGGGAAAACTGGAACCTAGCAAACAGTAAGATCTGCCGACACTCAAAATCATCTGATCATGTTTGAACTTTCAAAAAACCAATTTAGCTTTATAAAAACGAACCAACAGTTCAAAGCATTTTTCCGAGAAATAGTTCTTATATTAACTAACGCTGGTCAAAGCTACGACTAAAAATCACAGCCCCTTTAATGCTGTGAGGTGCTTACACAATTTCTAAAATCAAACAAACAAATTCAACCACAGCAGAGAATGTGACTCACTCTTTAGTATGCCAGTTTTCAGCTTGGCTAAATCCACAAGGTATTCAAAGTTACAAATATCCAACCAAAATTTGAACGAAACGACAACGAAAATGCTAACTGAAGACCTTTCGGCGGGCGAAGAAAAAGCGGTTTTCCTTGCGCATCCAATCGTATCTGCCTAGCTCCTATTGGGTGCAGTCCCAAGCGCTGACCAATCAGCAAGCACTTTAGACAACCGTCCCAGATCGATGCCGAGGGTGGAGCTAGTCCACCTGGCGCTCTTTTCAAAAACTCATGCTGTGTGGCCATATTTCGTCAACCGCTTTGCCAAAAAAAAAGAAAAATCGTCATAAGAGAACAAATATTTTTAGACGATTGCAAAAATGAGTATTCTATACTACAGCACCTCCATATTGACAAAACGCAGATATCCAAACGTTGCAGTTTTATCAAAACTATCGATAAAATGCGTCAGAGAGAACTGAGGGAGAAGAGGAGTATTGACGCATCTTCCCCAGCGAAGATAGCCTCCCTCTCTCCTCCTCGTTAGACCACCCGTTTGTTAACCAATAGGATTCGAGAACGGACAACTCTGTTATGGCCGCGCACACCAGTCATTTTTTGCGAGTGTGGGGCGGGCGGCGGAGAGCGCAAGCGCTTGTGAAACCAATTAAAGATTGATATTTCGAAGCTCCGAGCGAAATTACATTAACATGTCAGTAAAAAGCTTTGGTGATGGCATGCATCGTAACTTGAGCCAGTCAGGCAATTCACCTCAGCAACAGATGAAATCGCCAGTTTGGGCGAAGGAGCAAGAACAAACTGTTCGTAACTCTGACGTAAGAAGATGATGATGGATAAACAAATAAAGAGGGACGTTGAGTCGAACCACGGAGTGGTGGACTGTTACACCATACATGGGGACAAGCAAAGCATACAGAATGTGTTAGTCCAGAAACAAAAGCGAACAAATTTATTCGTCGATACTAGCGAATAGCTACTCCAGTACTGAATTTGTCCAGCACCTCTGAAAAGAAGCGAACTTGCACCGCGAAACGGAAATTTGTCGTCTATCGAGGGGGTGGAGGGAGGCGCCACTATATCGGCGGTGGTCTACAACCCTGTTGAACTTGGAAGCTGGAGTTGGATCCAGAACTGAATTTGCCCAGCATCTACAAACAGAAACGAACTGGCATCGTCAACGGAACGCCGGGGGGACTTTCACGCCAGTAAAGATCTAATGGTGTACAACTAAACGCCTTCCATTTGGATGGTGCCCAGGAACTGGACAAAGTAGGTCTACCAAGTTTTCAGATGACACCATTCGTGCAGACCCCTTGTGGCCATCCGATACACACTCACTTACACAGGCAAAGAAGCCCGTGACTCCACGATACCATAGCCCACCCACCCTCCCCCAACTTAGTTTTTTTAAAAATTAATCAGCCGAAGCTGACTGGGAATCATATAAATGACTCAACAGAAAAATCTGCTAGGGCCGAGTTTAGGACATTCTTCAGTGATATTTCGGCCCTTCTTGGCAAGGGTCGAAATAAGGCTCAAGAATATCCTAGCTGATTTGTCCGTTTCGAGTCACTCTTATCTAAAACTTTTTTGTAAGTCTTTTTAACCAGGCAGCATTAACAAGGATCGACTGGAATGCTTGGATCACATCAGATCCCCTAGTCATTGCGATCCTGAATGTAATGAAGTTAGGCTCTGGAGGACATGACCTTAAAGGACCCCTCGCACTATTTACTCTTCAACTTACAGTATTTTAAAATATTTGAATACTTAAAACTACGCTTTGCTTTCAACAAATGCCCCACGGTTTTGGCTGTTTTAAGCCGTTTCCGAGACCCGTTGACTTATAGCGGAAACAGGGAAACAATTTACATTACCGTTTTTTCTGATGGAAAAACTCCTCGCAGACAACCCTCGACAGCGTGAGACACATCGAAGGTAGCAAAAGACGGCAAGTGAGAAAATGAGCGTGGTTCTATTAGAGGGGTTAGAATATACCGTACGAAATTGGGTCTCCGGGTTTAAAAATATATGCAGTGATTATGGAAGTAGGTTGCGTTATTATTATAGGTAAGACAGGTAAGCATTAAAGTAGAGACCCCCAAGACAGACGCGGGGAGGTCTAGCCCCGAATACCGTTTACCTGGCAGCGAAGATTTAATCAGAACCTCCGCTTTCACCTTCTATTATGTATCTTATCAAGAACAACTAAGCAAAAGAACCTCCATCTCCCTATCTCTATAATACGACCATGCGGAGTCGAATAGATTCCCAATGCCTTGCCCGATGCAAACGAGCAGAGGTTAGGAGCTACGCGGAACATCACAACTTATTACCTCTTCAAATAGCACATTGCAGTAGAGCGAGAGCCACGGAGAAGAAAAGTCGAGAGTGAGCGACTATTGGTTTAACATTCTGACGTCACTGCATAGGCGGGTCTTACACAGCTGCTACGGTATTTCCCTCTCAGTGCACAGCGTCTAAGAGGGAAGTAACGGGTGTCAATTCAAAGCTCTGCTTTAGCTCTAGATACGCTCAGTTTTGTCGGGAATCCATAGTCGGTGTATATGACCAAAGACGGTGGTTAATTCTTAGTTGTTCTTGATGTTGTATAGATGGGTACCAAGGTCGGTTCATCGGTCGGTTATTTTCTCCGCAGTAAGTCATGTGGATTGTCCAGCCAGGTGATTACAAAAGTCTCACTATTACCGGTATTCGACTAACAGCCTGGAACACAGACCCCCCCCCCCCCCCCAATTATATGAATAACGCCCATTTTTATGGGCTATGTCACAGAGCAAAAAGAACACAGATCCGTCAGAAAACGGATCCTTTACTAGTCATACTGACAGGGGAAGGGGGATCACCACAAGTTATAACACAAACTCGAAACAGCACAGCCAGCACACGTAAGGAAAACCGCGGGATGCGACCCAACACAAGCCCTTCACAAGCGAGACTGCGGGGGCTTACGCCAGAGGGGCTGTTCACTCCTATAATAGGTGTACAGACATTTTCCCAGCCGCTGGCCACGGGAGGATGTACAGCGGTACTCACCAGGTGAACAACCCCTCGCTTAGCATATAGCGGAGCAGCCACTAGCCCGGCAACAACAGCCGTGCAAGGAAGAAGACCTGACACTCTGCACTGTCGTCATTACGTATCACAAGCCAACCTGCTCGGGTCCCGACATGACGTAGACCCGTCACAAGGCAGATTTCCGGTCTTTACTAGCTCCAGTGAAGATGTCATGTCACGCCAGTGATCCTCAGGAAGAACGATAAAAGGTCGCCCCAACGACTCAAACTCGTCCCTATGTCAACCGGTCACGGCGATCGTTGAGGACAGCTGTGGTGCCGCTTATGGCTCTTCCGTTAGGTACACGACGATTTTGCATCGGCAAGGAGAGTTAGTAGGCTACCTACTCGTCATGAGTATCCGAAGTTGTGTACTCTTAGTGTTATGGTTGGTCTCAACGGAGCTCAGCTGAGATTTGTCCAGGGATCTCTCGGTCCCTTAGCAAGGGTGCTCTTCAGGCTATAGCTAGAAAAAGGAACTGAAAGATTATGGGGTGTTCAAAATGTCAATCTAGGAAGAGTCAGGCTGTGCGGTCAGTCTTTAGTGCGACCGGATTCATCGGAATCTGGCAAAAAAGGAAAGTTAGTTCTAATAACTAATCCATCTTCAAATCCGTCAGTAAATAAAACGCACTCCAACTAAACCTTCCACAGAACTGGCCACTGCTGTGGAAGGTTTAGTTGGAGTGCTTGTTATTTACTGATGTTTTTTTTAGTTTTCTCCGTGTCCAAAGTGTATATGTACAAAGTGTACGTGTCTCCGTTTTCTGGGTGAAAGCTTCTGCGCTTTCCCAGGCAGATGATCATACACACAAACAGTAAATTGTAAATAATCACAGATTTGTACATAAACACGTTATTTTACTTTTATGTACATGTCGTTCAATCCGCATTGTTCTTCTGGTTTTTAGTTACATGTCCTTTTATTGTTTGTTGGTTCCGCATCGTTTTCGTTTTGTAATTATGGTGGATCTTATGATTTGGTTTTGTTTTTCGCTGAGGACGGTTTGCCGGAAGTGCAACCGAAATATCCGCAATTTTATTTATCTCTTGCACATCATCTTAGAGGGATAACTAGCTGATCAAGAAAAAAACTGAAAACCTCGTTTTTCTATTTTTGTTAGGCGTAAAGATGGACGGAAAAAACGATAATCTCATATATGTATCCCGTCATTCACGTTTAGGGATCCCAAAAACATGTTTTCCATTCCAATCAGCGTTATGCAAACGAAGATATGCAAAATTCCACACAGCTATGGGGAATCCCTAGAATCGTAATAACGCATGTCTTTCAATCTGATGCATTAAAGCCTTCTTTTCATCCACAAAAGTTACGGTAAATTTGGGCTTGACTTAGTGCGGATTCACTCAAGGTCGGCAAATCAAACCACGTGACGTCAGCATGTCTTTATTGAGCAGGGTCCGTTTCTGCGGTAACTCTATCGGACGTGGTTTCAACGAAAGGTGCGTAAAGATAAATCGGAGAAAAGGGCTGAATGCTAGGATACTAGGGGCTCCTAGAATTATCAGGTATACGCCGCGAGGTGGGCGGTACTACACTCAGTCAATATCAGCAAAACAAATAACGGTGCTAGGTTTCCCGCCTATTCTCTGGCGTATGAAGTTTGAACAATGGGGTTTACATCGGAGAAAAACCCAGCCCCCTACAGCAAGTCGAAGCTTTTTGTGACTATCAAAAGATCCATGCGGCTCCGTGCCCCACACAGCCTGCTCTTCCTATTGGTTGGACTTGTGGGTCTTCACTTTTTGTATGGATTGGTATATAACCGTAATTGCAGGCAATAAGACGCGATTTCGGCAAGCCTATTTGCTGGGACTTCAACTAAACGGTCTGGGTTGTAAACCGATTTCCGTGAACCTATTGGCTGATTCTGTCAAAGGATCAGAAATTTGAGGGTTTGTTAATCCTGTGCTCCGCTTGCGCATTCTAGTCGGTCACTGACATAAATACTTACAGGTACAGTACTGTAGAGGATGCTTATTTGAACGTCGCCGTCGTCCTTTCCATTAGACTGTCTTATAAACAAGAAATGGAACGTAAAACATTTAGAGAAGTGTCCAAGCTATGATGCTAGAAAAATTGAAAAGGAACTATTTCTTTTTTGACAGCTAGTTGTCAGACTGTTCTGATCTTAGATTTCGTTTTATTCCTCCACCCCTTCAAAGCTTCGGCGTGCCCCCCCCCACTTCCAATTCCCCTAAAGTGACCAATCACCGCATCATCAACCAATTATCCTACAGTGAACGCAATGGCGAAACGAAGACCGGCATTTAGGACATTTCTGCGCATGACCGAAGACGGACTGTCATCAAAAGTATACCAGGGACAGCTTGAAGGAAGACGAAGATGAGGCCGACGAAGGCACACACTGCGAAAGTAGTAGCATCAGCACCTGAAAGAGGACAACATCTCCCTTACCTTACAGCACTATGGGAAGACAACACTGAGCCGCGCAGCTTTGTGATGAATCGAGAGGCCTCGTCGACGCCCTAATGGCCGTATGTGACACTGATGGCTGAGGTTCAAGGTTTTAATTGCACTTCTGTTTAAAATCATAATAAATGGAGGATTAAGCCGGGGACACAGGGTCGATTGACAAAAGCCCGGTGAGCGTCTAAGGTAAAGTCTTCCAACTCCCCTACGATTGCCGGATGTTCCGGTTTTCTTGCCGCCTGCGAAAGGACTTCTCCTGCTTGTTTTGCCTTTTATATTATTCCTAGCTCCCTTTATGGAATTGTAACATTCTCAAACCCCGGCCTTCCACTATTATTTTGTTTTATTACTACGGCTTTTTAGCACTTTTTCGGCCGAGCCGAGCTTTGCTAGTAACCAACTTCGCCGAAAGTTTCAAGGTCCGCCGATAAGACTTTCCGATAAAGTGTTGTTTTTCATTTCGGAAGACATGGTAGGCCGTCAGGTCTGTTTTAGAATTCTTTCATTTGCCTGGTTTTCCCACTTTTCGGGATCCCCAAGTGGATGGATACTTATGACATCGCAAAAGTTGTCCGTCTGTCGGTCGGTCCGTCCGTCTGTCAGCACGATAACTCTCGAAGGGAATGAGATATTTTGTTGAAACTTGGTGTGAGGATCCTCTTGGTCAAAGGTAAGGTCAAGTTCGTAGATGGGCTCTGTAGCCCTACATTTAGGGGTGGGGCTTCAAGTTAAAGGGCAAACAAAATATTTTTAAACAGCTAATTGTGATAGTCGATTATGGGGTAAGAAGGCACGTTGAACACGATGGTGAAGACCATTTTATCCCAGGATAAGTAGTTCGTCCGGAATCCGGCAACATCGGAAAGTTGGTTAGAATTAAAAGTTTTCTTTGAAGTTGATTAGATGTTCGATTATGGGGTAAGAAGACATGCTGAACAGGATGATGAAAACCATTTTCTTGGCAGGTAACTAGTTCGCCCGGAATCCGGCCAAACCGGAAAATTTGTTAAAAGCGAAAGTTTTATTGAAGTTGATTAGATGAAAGATTTAGCACTAAGTAAAGACGCTGAGTCTGTATATGACAATCATTTTTTGCCCGTATAATCTGGTTGAAACTTTAAATTTTGTATAAGTTAAAGTCTTATTTGAAGTTGATTAGATGTTCCTTATAGGGATAAGGAGATACGCTAAATTCGTTCCTGAATAGTTATTTTTCGCTTGGAATTCGGCCGAAACCGGAAATTTGGCAGAAGAAACGCAGGAATTTTCGGTCAGTATCGTCAAAATAGATATGGCTATATCTGAACTTGGTTTTCTCAGAGGATAGCGTGGCGAAGACTGGATCTGGCGAGGACAAGACCGAATTGTCTGGATCAAATCTGAGATTTTTGGGTCCCATCGAAACCTTAGGTCTTGTTAAACACGTGACGTTCAGTTTTCAAATATTTTGCGCCGAGCTGCGTCGGAGAGCGGGAAGGCTGGATAGATTCAACAAACACTAACAAGAAAATAGCTAATTTCAGTTGGCAAATAATGGTGTTTTTGAAAAACAATATTTCTGAGCCCCTTCATCGTGAAACATCGTTTCTCGTAAGAGTTGTGCTTTAAGGATCAGATCACCCGTTTGAGAGTAGTGCGGGCAGCAAGAACAGGCTCATGTTTCTTAACTCTGAAAGAAGAAGGGGAAGGAAATAAAAACAGGTGTCCTTCCCTTTGTTTTTTTCGCGCCGGCGCCTTTCAGCCTCGCTCATCATAATGATCACCGGTCTGACAGGCCGACTGTCCAAAAGCAGTCGGTTTTTAGTCAGTGTTGCTACGGTTCCAAAAATTCTGCGATTTGTCACATGTAGTCGACTACGAAAAAGCAAGCCAGAATTCTGCAACCAGTAGGACCCCAGAAACAAGACCAAAAGTTTCGATGGGATCCCAAAATTTTAATATTTGCTCCCGACAGTTTGTTCCTGTAGATATTCGGTCTTCAGCAGACTTCTTAAACATTTTTACTTTTAAAATTTACAAACAGGTTAAGGCCAATGGCAACAATCAGAGCAAACCGATTACGCCAGCTGAAATTCAACAAGTTCAGATATATTCAGATATCCGTTTTGCGCTTCCAAATATACGGATTCAGCATATGGTTTACCCTATAGCCTACGTCGTATCTCCTTCCTTCCTTACTTCCGCCCATCTTCCGGTTTCGGCCGGATTCCGGACAAACCAATTGTCAGGCAAAAAACTAAAGCTCAAAATCGAATTCAGCATGTCTCCTTACCCCTATATCCAACCTCTAATCGACTTCAGATTAAACTTTTACCTTTAATAAATTTTCCGGTTTCAGCCAGATTCCGAGCGATCTATACGTCCGGTGAGAAAATGATTGCCATACGCAAATTCCGAATGTCTTCTTACCCGCAAATCGAACATCTTATCAAATTTAAATAAAACTTTTACTTTTAACATATTCTCCAGTTTTGGCCGGATTCCAGCCGAACTAATTGTCCGGCGAGAAAATAAATTTCATATTCGGACTCAGCACGTCTAATCAACTAATCAGCTTCATATTAAACTTTTACTTTTCACAAATTTTCCGGTTTTCACCGGATTCCGGGTGAACTATTTGTCCGGCGAGAATATAAATTTCATATTCCAATTCAGCACGCCTCCTTGCCCCTAACTCGAACCTCTAATCAACTTCATATGAAACTTTTACTTTCCACAAATTTTCCGGTTTTCGCGCGTTTGCTCTCCAAATCGCGCCGCTGTTCATTTGGCATATATTTTAGTTCGCGAGGACGTGTTATGGCACTTGGCCGCGTTTCGCAATTTTTGTCCGTCCGCGGGTCTGTCAATCCGGGTTTTGCTAGTTTGGGTATTTCCACAAAAGCTAGGACGATGAAGGCAAGCATATCAGGGACCCGAAAAGATTAACTGATCCGACCATCGTAGGGGAGTGGAGGGAGGGGAAATCTGGAATCTTGAGGTATTTATAACTATTGAACGGTTCGTCGGATCTTAACAAAACTTGGTATTAGGAAAGACGTCATGTCTCAGACGATTCACTTCAAATCCGAACCGGATCTGGTGAATTTGGGGGGAGATGGAGGGGGGAGCCGGAAATCTTGAGAAACTCTGAGAATGGAGGTACCGGGATGAAACTTGGTAGGAAGAACAAGAACAAGTCCTAGATACATGTTGACATAACCGGAGCGGATTCGGGCACTGTGGGGGGAGTTGGGGGGGGGGGGGGGGTAATTGTGGTGGTCCAGCGAGCTTACTTCCCAATGTACTAGGATGATGAAACTCGGCAGGAATATGAGGGATCCGAATAGGCCGACTTGAAATTAGTCGTTTGCACGATCACATCTTGTGGGGAGTGCGGGGAACATCTTGTGGGGAGTGCGGGTATGGGGAATCCGAAATCTAGTGGCATTTATAACTTTTGTACGGGCGATTGGATTTGAATGAAACTTGGCAAGTGGAAAGACCTATTGTCCCAGACCTTCAATGTCAACTCCGGACCGGATCCGATACTAGGTGGGGGGGGGGGCTGGAAGGGGGCACCGGGATTTTTCTGAAAGGCTTAGCGTCGAGGGATCGGGTGGGAAGAACAAGCATAAGCGTTAGATACGTTCTTGACAGAACCAGATCATATCGCGGCTCTTTTGGGAGAGTTGGAGGGGGTTTCCAGAAATTCCGGTGATCACGAGTTAGGACACTTCCAGATGTGCTAAGGAGGATAAAACTTGGCGGTCATATTAGTAACCCGGCCAAATAGACTTAAGGACCCCCAAAAATGCCCTAGAAAGACTTCCGTTCCTGGATTCGCTTATTTTTCGGGAAGTTGAGGGAGGGGGAATCCGGAAATTACCTACTTCCGTAGGCTGCGAACAATTGGTTGGATTCAAGTGAAACTTTATGCATGATAAGAACAGATGACCTAGATATGCAAAGCATGTGTCCCAGCCCCATGCGGCCATGGCTGGGGGGGGGGGGGGGGTTGTCCGGAAAAAAACAAAAACCAAACGGATGGGCCGAATTGGTTTCAAGTTGGACAGTACCACGTTTATGCGGTCTAGATTTGTCATTTGGCGTCCGAACCAGACCCGACCAAGGCAGAGGCTGATGAAGCGGGAACCGGAAGTTTGCAGACATGCTCCGATTCGAGTAAAATTTGATAAACGGGAATAGGAGATGTAAGAGATGCGAAGTTTGTGTGTCCGAGTCGTATTCAACCACAGTGAGGGTAGTCCCGGAAATCTTGTGGCTCGCATAGGGGTTAAACGAGAGGAATGAAACTTGGAAAGTAGAGAGATTGAATGCCTTAGATTTCGTATTTTAGGGTCTGGACCGAATCCGAGCACGTTGGGGAGGGATACCAGAATTTCGAAAATGCCCAGATTTACTTTCTGGTTTCTCACACCATCTACTAGTGACAAGTGCCACAGTCTAGTACACTAGCCCCTTTTCAGTCACGGTGTTCAAACGTCTAGCACCATGCCTGGGTGCTAGACGTTCAAGCACTGTACCTTGGATTTCATGTATGGTGCATGGATTTCAGTATACAGTGCATACATCAAAAACACAGTTTCTGTCATAACAACTGAGCACCAGCTCGGACAGGGCTGAAATTACTACCATGAATTAGAGAAATCAAAGACAATCCTTTATATATTTTTCACAACAAAAACAAAAAGGCTTGGCTGATGACAGATGTGAAAAACCTCATTCCTTTCCTACATAGTCAAGGGTTTTGCATGCAAAGTGCCCTGTGCCTCAGCTTTTTCTACCTAGCAGCCAACCAGAATATTGGCTCTTGGGGAATAGACAGGGAAAATACATGGAAAATAGATAGGGTGCTGTTAAGTTTTTCATCTCCATCATCATTATAGCCCTTTTGTTTTTGTTGTGAAAAATATGTAAAGGATTGCCTTTGATTTCTCTAATTCATGGTAGTAATTTCAGCCCTGTCCGAGCCGGTGCTCAGTTGTGATGACAGAAACTGTGTTTTTTCTGTATGCACTGTATACTGAAATCCATGCACCATACATGAAATCCAAGGTACAGTGCTTGAACGTCTAGCACCCAGGCATGGTGCTAGACGTTTGAGCACCGTGCCTGAAATTGGGCTAGTGTACTAGACTGAAGTGCCATATGAGCTCGTAGCTTTTTTTTTCCTTTTGAATGCATTGAAGAGGAGAAAATAGTTTTATGTGTTTTTTGTGGTCTGAATTTTTGTTGGCGCCTTGGGCGTCTGATGTATGACCGTATTAGGCTTTTTTTTTCAATGATGAAACAAATAAAGAAAGTTGGAAACAATGTGCACTGCAGCATATCCTTTCGTCATACCGAATAGCTACATCTATTAGCTACATTATGTCCTTTTCGAGATCTTGGACCATAATTTAGATATCAGATCAGACACTACATGCATATTCTCGTCAATCGTCGGGGAATCAAGGGGCCGGCAAGAATAGATGGAGTCAATCCACGCGGACTCCACGGATAGAAAACAACGAGCCACGGGGAGTGATTCCAAAATATATTTGATCGAATTAAAATTGTTCAGTTGGCAGAATCAGTCTTGATTAACTTTCTTTTTGGTTTTGTTTATTCTGATTTTTTAGTGGAGTGTTCCTTCGAACAATCCACTATTGCAAGCGCTGTAGCAGCTTTCGGCTTTCGGTTTCCGGTTTTCACCGTATTTTGTGGAGCTCATAACTCGTGAACTAGTGCAAGTATCAAGTTCAAACTTGGTACGCTTGTGGGTATTGGGGTCTAGTTGTGCCTTTCGAGGGTCCCACCCCCTCCCCAACCCGGTTCAGGGGCAAATGGACCCAGATTATCCAGTGAATAAAGTTCATAACTTGACCAGAACTGGACATAGGACGATGAAATTCCTTGGAGGTGTAGATCCTAGGGCTCGAAAATTGCTTTTAAAGTTTAAAGTTGCACCTCCCCCACCCACCCCGTTCATGGGCAACGGGGCCCAGATTGACCAGGAGTAAAGTTCGTTACCCTTGCTAGGAATCAACAGGTATCAAGTTGAAACTTGGTAGGATTGTCAGCATTAGGGTCTCTTTTTACTTATTGCCGGTCCCAAACCCCATCCCCACTTGGCTCAGGGGCAATTGGGCCCAGATGGCCCATTTTTTAATGTTTTTAATTTGACAATAACTGGAGATAAGGCGATGAAATTCCTTTGTGCTTTTGGATCATAGGGACCGGGAGAGTTGAACTACCCCCACCCTCCCCGTTCATGGGCAAGTGGGTTCAAAATTGCCCATGAAAAAAGTTTTTGACCCGTGACTGTAATCAAACTCTGAGCTGGTATGCTTGAGGTAAAAAGGTGTAAATACACATTTTGATGGGTCCCGACCCCCTCCCCCCCCCCCCCGTTCATGGGCAGCTGGGCCAAGATTTGCCATGAGTTAAGTTCGTCTATGACAGGTCTCAAGTCCAACTCTTGTATATTTGGGGAGATATATCTATGGATGAGGATTTGGCGTAACATCAACAAATGAGACGACGCGACGTACTTTAATCTTTAATGAACAGTTGGAAACTGGACTGTTTTGTCATGTGATCGATGATATGCCGTTCTTAATGAATTGTGACAAAGGGGGCATTAGTCTGCTAAGAATTGGTTTATTGCACTTGTTATTACCTTGCTAATGGAAAATAGGTTTAAAGGGTGGGACTGGCAGGCAGACCCAAAAACGGGCAGACCATTCAGTGTTCAAATAACTGTTATTCGTGCAAGATCTTCAACATTTCTTTGGATTTATGCTGGCGGTTTGCTTACATTTAAAGCTTTTAAAGGGGGGTGATTACAAGGTTATTTCAATACTTGTTTGGTTATTGGGAGGAGAAATGTCTTGGTTCTAAAGCTGTTTGTATATAAATGTGATAAACATTTTACTTTTACACTCCACGTCTGAGCGCTTGCGCACTTGTTTAACTTCATTCCACACTGTTACACTTACACAAAAAGAAATTGTAACCACAGCGATATGGGTACCTTTTTCTCAAAATCAGTTTTAAACCATTACCAAACTCAATTGATCTCAGAAATTCGTATGAACCATCTTTAACACCTTAAAAATAAATAAGAAAGTAAAAAAATCCTAAAGTCGATTCCCCTCCGAACCTGAAAGGGAGTCCTTTCTTGATGACGGCGATAATAACCGGAGCGCTCCCCGTCTGTTAAAGTTTAACCGAAAAGGGCTAGGATACGACAGTCTAGTTACCCATCACTTGTTCGCTTAAATAATCTTGAAAACCCGATGAAAAAGCGTTAGTTTGTTTTTCTGATATTTCCAAATAATCGATTATCCCATTGTGCTTGCCGCTCTTCCCGTTTCTGTGATATCTCTATGGTGCCTGGAACATTTGGCAACAATACCAGCAGCAAACGTGTAAATAAATTGTGTATCAAATAAACAAAGTAGTGTCTGCAGTCTGCAGTGCCAAAAACTAGTGCTAGCTAGTGATAGTGATACTTTAGTGATTTTCGCGGGCGAATTGTGGACGGATTCACCATGGGAAAGCGTCCACATTCCCAACGTCCCTACTGAAGGCTACTGTGGACAGAATGAAAATCCCCAATAGGTGTTGTAATAATTCAATGTATTTGAATCTAAGATGTAAAAATAAGTTGCCTGTTCAGTTAAACTTTAAGGTACTCAAGAAAATAACGGGAGTGCTTCCCTGGGACAAACAAAAGTGCCGGTAACATAACGGCGAGAACACGCCTGATCTCGGACTCGGATGCCTATAACAAAATAACAAGTATAACAGTTTATCGGGAACGCTCCGGCGGTAAAAGCTTTGCTTGGATTGTAACTAGGGAGAGATACCACGCACTCTAGAAACATTAAACACAGAAGTGCCGGGCAGTTTTCATGCGGCATTCAGTTCTCTCAATTTTGTCACATGTCATGTGTCCGCGCAGGAGGTTGAAATCAGACACGATCTTTGGTTGAAATACTTATTTTAAAATGCAGATAGACGGCTTTCAATAAGAAAGGTCCTGATTTATCAAGGTGTGGTTTAAGTACGGTCACACTTGTAACTTTTCTTTCAGTAAATTGTCGCAACATTCGACAAACGATGCAAGTACATTCATCTCGACTTAGAGAGTCTCTAGCCCCTTGCTAATTCTTTGGCATCCATTTCGAATGAACGGATGATCTCGAGATTCCTAAAATCCCTCCGTGAGCAGTAAGAATCATCTATGAATGATAAGCACAGACATACTTCTGATCTGTTAGATAAGAAAATTTTTCCTTGCTGGAATTGTGGATGTCTTCTTTCATTTTTGTTTTCTGTCTCAATCGAAATGGGTTGCTATTGGGGACAGGAGTATTTGACATTTGCAGTCTTGTCTCGCCTAGATGGTGACCCATACGGCTCGCCGCGAGGGGTCGACGACTCTAATTTTTTATGTACACCATTCCGGAATAACCTAATAATCCTGACCATTCCGGATTATTCCTAACCATTCCGGATTATTCCTAACTATTCCGGATTATTCCTAACCCTCGGTATGGGATATAATTCCAGTTGAAATTAGAAATTCGAGTCATCTGGCATCCTTCATGGCTACAGTGAAGAGATTTTTCCTTGCAAAAGGATAGTAATGATGCGTGAGTTTTTTTTGTAAGCAGAATGTTTGTTGTATATGTATGAACCGTGTATGAATGGCATGTAGAATAATATAAAAATAGTGTTACCACATTATGTAGAATAGAGAAGACTGCCACCTAACAAAATTTAATCTAATCTAATATAATCCATTCCGGATTATTCTTGACCATTCCGGATTATTCCTGACTATTCCGGATTATTCCTTCGGGACGTGTACACCATTCCGGGAGAGTCGTCGACCCCTCGGCTCGCCATACGGGTGAGCATGGGTAGCTGCTGGCAGGCAGCTTATGGGGCAAAACCAGCAAGTGGTTTCAGTGGCACAACTGTGGACTACATACACACTTCTGAGTGTTGGTCCTGGTAGACATGGAGTGTGTTCCACCCCTCTAACAATTGTAACCATTAGTTACCACTTTCGTTCCAACCTCGTGAAAAGTTACTACGCTGACCGTTCCAACCTTTCCGAGATAATAACTAATAGTAACTATTTGCTTACCACGCTCGGGAGCTAGTAAGCGTGGTAACTACGGATCCCTGTGACGTGATTGGTCGGATTTAGTCCGTGGCATGATATTTTGCTAAAAATAGAGAAATGTGTTTCAGCCTTGACACGAAGAAGCCAGAATTCGTGGCGTCATGCGTAGTAAGTACTGTAAGCGGGTGGACATGCTCATGATTGTGTTCCACACGGTCAAGCCACAAGTCAAAATTCGCGGAAACGCCATTTCGTCTGTTCTTGTGGCGGTAGTTTCAAATGTCTGAAAATAAAAATAAAACCAGGTAAATCACAAGATATAGAATTTCAGGCTTACGTCTCTACCATTCTGTGCTAAAAGGATCACCAGTTGTATGTATATGCTTGATAAGTAGTTCTTTATATTATTTAGACTTTGTTTTGCTGCTAAATTTGAATTTTCCGCCAATTTCCAGCAAAAAATCGAAAATCACGTCGACAGTTGTTTGTTGAATTCCAGCCGCAAAGTGAACCCTCAATATCTTATTGGACGCGGAAACCAGCTTGTGGGCCACACAAACGACCACTTCGTGGGATTTCGGAAAAACACTTCTAAGAAATCGCTGTAACAATATAACTGGAAGAAGAAAACACGGATTACTTTCAAATTTTGAGTCTATTTTAGATTCTTGAATGTATTTATAGGTCTGAAGCTGCAGGAAACTGTGGTGATATTGGAGAGAAACGAGGGGATACTCACTCCACGAAACTGTGTACACCGGATGCCGGAGAGTGAGTATCCCCCTAGGATAGAGAGAAGGTGGGTTGTAGTTACAAGGTTACTATACGAAATTACAGTGGGGAATACGCCTACCCTAAACCAGCGGCGCCATTTAAGGGGGGCATGCCCCCCCCTCTGTATTTTAAAGTGGCCCTGGACCTGATGCTTTGCCTTGATATTCATTGTTTTCTGGCTATACTGACCTAAAGGCAGTTACCGCATCCGATATAAATTTAGAACAAATCTACTTCGTATTTACTTTATCCTGGAGACGGACTTGCGGGGTTCTACTCAGTCTACCACAGACCCCCGATTTGGGGAAAGGCTATGCCAAACGCTTGGTATATCTAGCGTTTGGTATATACCCTATGCGTAACGCTGGATATACTATACCAAATGCTGGATACTAGGACCAAGCTAGGACCCAATAAAATATTGATGATTTGAGTGAAGCTCAGAAATCAACCAATCAGAGTTCATTCTAGTGAGGTCCACAACGTCCCATCTCAGCTTCCCGGCACATCACAGCTTGTCCCTTCTTCTTGAGTGAATTTTAGTGTATTTTAGTGTTTTGTGTTCTTTTTCATTGTCTGTACTCCGCTATTCTGTCTTTTGAGCGGGTTACAAAAAAAAAAAAAAAAAAAAAATTACTTTTACGAAATTTCTTGTTTAGCAGTATTCCCGACAAGCTGGATGCAGAGCAAAAGAGCTGATGACACTGAGGGGCGAACCTTTCAAACCAGATTTCCGAGTATCGGCAAATTTTGCATTCCCGTCACGTAAATAAAGTTTAAAATTGGGTTCAGTATGTTTCCTTAACCCGACACCGAATCTCTAATCGACTTCAAAAACAACTTTGAGAGGTCAAGGTTAGGGTATCAACAGCTATCCAGTGTTAGGCATAGGGTATACACAAAATCAGGGGTTTGTGGCTGACTGGTTCTACTGCGATATAGCTGGTTATAGAGGTAACAAACTATGAAGTTCTGCATAGCTCCTCTTCCACTCGTTTTCAGGGGTAAGGTATTAAAATATATTCGACCCCGCATGGTCGTATTACAGAGACAGGGAGACGGAGGTTCTTGTTATAATCTGTTCTTGGTAACAAACATATTCTTTCTGTCATTCAAATCTTCTCGGGAGAAAGCCCGAATATACACTGAGATAAATTCTCTTCCCTTGATCCCTATGGACTGAATTGGTTTCCAAAGAGCCGGGAAATGCGTTGGCTTGGGAACTCGTCAGATTAGTTCGAGGCCCCGAAAAAGAACAAGTGCGCAATAGCTCAAACATGTCGTGTGAAAGTACAATGTTTATCACATAATATTCCTAGAACTCTTATTTTCATTAAACTCTCTACTTCTCCTATCAAAAAGTAAGTTAATCCAAACACTTCATTGTCCGATCACTCAACTCTTCACATTCGCACATAAGATTACTCACATTTTCATCAGAGATCCAAACCAGTGTTACCACTCGACTCTTCAAAAAGTGGCATTTCCGCGGTATCTTTCAACCAAACTGCGGTAAAATTTGCGGCAAGCTTTTCTGGAGAGAAAGGGTCAAAATTGTCATGTTAATATAAAAGTGGATTCATGGGCAAGTGAGATGTGGTGAAAATCTGCCACAAATGCAATAAAACACGTGCTGTCTAGCCCATATCACGGTAGCTGGGGCTGTTGTTTAAGTCTAAGATTTGAACTTCGGCATTCATCGCATAATGTCTAAAAGAACACTTATATCCCTTTGAAATCGGATATGGTATGGCTGGCTATGGCCTATAAGCCGACTTCACCAACACTCGAATTCTGTTCTCGCCACTGATGTTGCCTTGATGAAGCTTAGTCGTCTGGCGAAGACCGGATATACAAGATCCAGTTGTCTGGATCAAATATTAAATTTCTGGATCCCTTCAAAACCTTTGATCTTGTTAATTTTGGATAGACGTATTGGACTTGTTTTTTTTGCTTGGTTTTCCCACTTTTAAACAACCGCATATTCAATTTTCAAGTATTTTCCGTCCAGCCGGCCGAGTCGGATAGCAGAGGGCTGGATACTGTAGAGTCGACAAGCGCTAACAAGAACATTAATTTCAGGTAGAAAGTACTTTTTTCGAAAAATCAATATTTCTGAGCTATTTCATCACGGAAAGATCTTCTCTAACGCTGGGTTCACACAGACGTTCACATTAAAGCGATATCAGCCGTCGCCGAGAGTTTCGTCGCCAAAATCGGCGATTTCTGTTGCTTCGTCAGGCGATTTTCAGTGTTGGAAAAATTTAACATTAATCGGGCGACAGTACGTTTTATGCACGCAACAGCAACATGGACGACCCTTTGATGATTCGCTTTTAGAAAATATTTGATATTATTTTAATTATTTTAAGGGTTATTTTTAATTATTCTAATAATTTTTCGCTTTAAATTCTGCCGACGAAAATTCAGTGTGAACATCCAGGCGATAAAAATCTTCCGTCGCTGCGATTAAAAAATCTCGTTCATCGCCGCGATTTGCTCTGTGTGAACCTAGGGTAAGAGTTCGTCCGAAAAGCAAAGCGAAAATCCGCCAAGCGAAAATCCGCCGAGTGCCAGAAAGGAAAATGGTTTCGCCTCTATTACGCTTTACAACTTCTCGCTGTTTTGCCGCTTTCCAAGTACGGAATGGATTCACTCTCTACGTCTCTTTCCAAATCAGAGGAGCGCCAGAACAGCCTCGGAAAGCTAAGCGAGTTTTAGCCGAGTCGCAAGAACAGCGCATAAACCAGCGGATCTTTCCAGACCGCCAGAATCGTCCCATACTGTTGAACCTGTTTATCAGTCGACTATCGAGACTCATTTCTACACTTTTAAAGCTGCTCTTTTCTCAAGTGTGTGACGAGTAAGAGGCAACATGGTACCACTCCCCGGTACCTGCAGTACACCCTTTCCCGGCACCGGCAGGCACTGACTGAAATCTGCTGTGCCAGCAATTAATTAGGCGATTTGTCTTTCAAACGCTTCTAAAAATGCGAGACACCGGGGCGCCGGCAAGATAGGATAAATGTAAATTTTCCATCTGCATCTTGATGTAGCTTTTAAACATAGAAAGCTTTAGAAATTTTCGAACGGAATATGCAAAAACAAGAGCTGTAAGCTCATATGACACTTGCATGAGTTAAGATGTATTGATTGATCAATTTTTCTTTGTTCTGTTAATAATGCTGCTAAAGATTTCCTTCATAGGTACAAATTTGCAGATGATCTCTCCTTTCTCGTTATTTCTAAGCTTTCTTTCACACTTCCGAACAGTTCTAATCCGGTTCAAGACTCCATAACTTCCCTTAAAACTCAACTGTCTAGCAAGAAAATGCGTATTAATGATAGTAAGTCTTCGTCAGGGGCGTCACTAGCCTTTTACCTTTGGGGGGGGGGTCCCGTTTGTGCCGACGGACTAAAAATGTGCCGTTGCCGCGTCGCACATATCCCACTAGCATAGAATATAACCAATGTAAAACTAACTGTAATACATCAGTTGAAGATATTCCTTTAATGTAATTTCTTATTTTAAAGTTCACGTATTCGGCTTTTCGTTTCAACTTTCGCTAAAAAGCGAAGCTTTCAACGAATGTACCCAGAACAAGTTAAAGTAAGCGCCGCAGGCGAAATTTTTTAAATCTGCCTTTTTATCGATTTTTAACTTTTGAAGTGTTTCAAACCCCAGAGTGTCCAGCCTAAAACACCAAGTAAATGAAACACCGATACCACAGAGAATACTACAAAACTTCTAAAACTATAATTTGTGTGCCGTGTGAACAAGTTAAAGTAAGCGCCGCAGGCGAAATTTTTTAAATCTGCCTTTTTAACAATTTTTAGCTTTTGACGCGTTTCAAACCCAGAGTGTCCAGCCTAAAACACCAACTAAATGAAACACCGAAACTACAGAGAATACTGCAAAACTTCTAAAACTATATACTACAGAAAATACTACAAAATGCACGGCGCAGGTGAAATTTTGTGTAAAACTAATTGTAACGCATCAGTTGAGATTATTCCATTAATGTAATTTTATCTACTAAAGTTCACATATTCGGCTTTTCATTTCAGCTTTCGCTAAAAAGCTTCCAACGACTGTACCCAGAACAAGTTAAAGTAAGCGCTGCAGGCGAATTTTTTGTATTCTGCCTTTCGTCCGGAAACATTTTGCTATATCTACCATACAAGCTCTAGCTTTTAACGTGTTTCAATTCCCCAAGAATGTCAATCCTAAAACGTCAATTAAATGGAACACCGATCTTCCAAATAGAGAAAACTACAAAATGCGCCGCAGGCAAAATTGTGTGTAAAACTAATCTTAATGCATCAGTTGATTGTTCTTTTACCGTAAATTCGTGTATTTAAATTCACACATTCGCCTTATCGTTTCAAATTCACCTAAAAAGCGAAGCTTGCAACGATTATACCCAGACTAATTTGAACTAAGCGCTGCATGCGAATTTTTTTTAATCTGCATTTTTTCCGTAAAAATTTGCGCCCGACAATGTTTGCAGTATTTGATTTCTTAATTATAAAAGAACCCGACGTGCCGACGGAACATCGACGCTCGACAAAATCATTCAGAATTCGATTTCTTCTGTGTTTGGCCCGACAACACTGTAAAGATCTTTATTTCTTACATGTAAAAAGAACCCACTGTGCCGACGAGAATACCGACGTCCCGAAAACCATACAGCATTTGTTTTCTTTTGTGTTTTGCCGGACTGTATCGTAGAAAAGTTGATTTCTGACGTATAAAAATTAACCCGTTGTGCCCGACAAAGCTGCAGCATTTGATTTCTTACGTATAAATATAATCCCATGTGCCGACGAGTCAACCGACGCCCAACAAAAGCACACAAAATTGTATTTCTTCTGTATTCCTTATGTATAAAAAGAACCCGATGTGCCGACGAGAATACCGAGGCCCGACAAAAGCATGCCGAACTCGATTTCTTGCGTGTTTTGCCCGACACATATTTGCAGGATTTTATCTCTTGCGTAAAAAAGAACCCGAGGTGCCGACGACGCCCGACAACAGCATACAAGTTTGATTTCTTCTTTATTCCTTATGTATAACAAGACCAAAGGTTTCGATGGGATCCCAAAAATTCAATATCTGATCCAGACAACTGGGTCTTGTCTTAGCCAGATCCAGTCTTCGCCAGACTCCTTGAACATTTTTACAATTAAAATTCAGAAACAGATTAAGGCCAAATAGCTAATCACCTGAGAAAACCAAGTTCAGATTTGGATTCAGCATGTGTGTTTACCCCTATAAGTCATATCTGTTTTGACGAAAACTTCCTGCCACTTCTGCCAATTTCCCGGTTCCGACCGAACTCCAGAACTACTTGTCAGGCGAAAAAAGAAAGCTCAAAGACGAAATCAGGGTATCTTCTTTCCCCAGTAATGAACATCTAATCAACTTCAAATAGAAATTTAGCTTATAACAAATTTTCCGATTCCAGCCGGATTCCGGTCGAACTATATGTCCGGGTAAAATACGATTGTCACACAGGGACTCAGCATCTCTTCTTACCCCTAAATCGCTTATCTAATCAACTAGAAATAAAACTTTGACTTCCAACAGTTTTCCGGTTTTGGCCGGATTCCGGACGAACTACATGTCCGGGTAGAAACTTGTTTTCACATAAGTGTTCAGCATGTCTTCTTGCCCTAAATCAAACATCTAATCAACTCCAAACAAAACTTTTAATTTTGACAAACTTTCCGGTTTGGGCCGGATTCCGGTCGAAATACTTGTCCGTCGAGAAAATAGTTTTCACCATCGTCTTCAGCATGTCTCCCTACCTCTAAATCGAACATTTAATCAACTTCAAATAAAACTTTTACTTTCAACAAACTTTCCGGTTTGGGCCGGATTCCGGGCGAAATAGTTGTCCATCGAGAAAACAGTTTTCACCATCGTCTTCAGCATGTCTTCCTACCCCTAAATCGAACATCTAATCAATTTCAAATAAAACTTTTACTTTCAACAAACTTTCCGGTTTGGGCCGGATTCCGGGCGAAATACTTGTCCGTCGAGAAAATAATTTACACCATCGTCTTCAGCATGTCTTCCTACCCCTAAATCGAACATCTAATCAACTTCAAATAAAACTTGTACTTTCGACAAACTTTCCGGTTTTGGCCGGATTCCGGGCGAACTACATGTCCGACGACAAAATGATTTTCACCATCGTGTTCAGCATGTCTTCTTACCCCATAATCGACTATCACATTAGCTGTTTCAAAATATTTTGTTTGTCCCTTAATTTGAATCCCCTCCCCCACCCCTAAATGTAGAGCTACAAAGCCCATCTACGAACTTGACTGGTCCGACGACCCAACGAACCCTCTCACTAAGTTTCATCAAAATATCTCATTCCCTTCGAGAGTTATCGTGCTTACAGACGGACGGATGGACGGACGGACGGACGGACGGACGGACGGACGGACGGACAGACGGACAACTTTTGCGATGTCATAGGTATCCCTCCACTTACGTTTTGGGATCCCAAAAAGAACTCGAGAATATCGAGGCCCGACAAAAAGCATGCAGAATTCGATTTCTTCCTTGTTTTGCCCGACAAATGTTTGCAGGATTTTATTTCTTGCGTATAAAAAGAACCCGATGTGCCAACGAGTCGACCGACGCTCGACGAAAGCATTCAAAATTATATTTCTTCTGTGTTTGCCGTCGCTCCGCGCCGACAAACAAGTGAACTTTCGCCGGGCGAAGACCTTTGGGGGGGAGTCCTCCCCCCCCCCCCCCCCATAGTGACGCCCCTGGTCTTCGGTCATGCGGTTTAATAGACTGCGAAGAGAAACTGCTGAATATCCATCGTCATTCAGGCAGTGTAAATCCGTTAAATTGCTTGGGGTAATAATCGATGAAGATCTGAAATGGAATTCTCATGTTGACAATATTAGCCGTAAAACTAACTTTTTAATTAAATCCCTCTCCACTCTTAAATCTTTCGGTTTGGATACTGAATGCCTCCTCTGCTATTTTAAAACTTTTATCCGTCCTCATTTAGAATATGCTTCACCGGTTTGGTATTCTTCTCTTTCTGCAGAGCTCTCTGTTCGCCTGGAAAATGTCCAAAAGAGAGCAGTGAGAATCATTCTGGGTGATCATAATATTTCATACAAAGAAGCTCTCATTAAACTTGACATTCCTAAATTAACAGATCGTAGAAATATTCTTTCAAATAAGTTTGGAGCTAAGATAATCTGTTGCCCCAGATGGCCTATCTATTCCGCCCTCCCCTCCCGTCTTCCGTGCGTCGGTACGAGAGGAATACTGGCAATCAATTCCATATCCTGCTAATTCTTCTGCCCAGTTTTTACGTAGTTTCATCCCATCATTTATTTCTGGTAAAATCTTGTAAGTGTATTAGTTAATTTGTTTCGTGTCTGTGTATATTTTGTAAATTTGTATTCCACTTCTAGCTTTTAGCTATTTGGAATAAACTTGATTGATTTATTGATTGAAAAAGTAAGTGTCGGCTTTGCGGTTGAGATGCACACTCTAAGGGAGCTAGAACTTCATTTGTAAGCAAAACCTTTGAGGCAAAAATAATAATGGACTGATGGGCATCATGAAAATGCATATATTGCTTAAAAGTATTTTTGGGATCCCAAAACGTAAGTGGAGGGATACCTATGACATCGCAAAAGTTGTCCGTCTGTCCGTCCGTCCGTCCGTCCGTCCGTCTGTCCGTCCGTCTGTAAGCACGATAACTCTCGAAGGGAATGAGATATTTTGATGAAACTTGGTGAGAGGGTTCGTTGGGTCGTCGGACCAGTCAAGTTCGTAGATGGGCTTTGTAGCTCTACATTTAGGGGTGGGGGAGGGGATTCAAATTAAGGGACAAACAAAATATTTTGAAACAGCTAATGTGATAGTCGATTATGGGATAAGAAGACATGCTGAACACGATGGTGAAAACTATTTTGTCGTCGGACATGTAGTTCGCCCGGAATCCGGCCAAAACCGGAAAGTTTGTCGAAAGTACAAGTTTTATTTGAAGTTGATTAGATGTTCGATTTAGGGGTAGGAAGACATGCTGAAGACGATGGTGTAAATTATTTTCTCGACGGACAAGTATTTCGCCCGGAATCCGGCCCAAACCGGAAAGTTTGTTGAAAGTAAAAGTTTTATTTGAAATTGATTAGATGTTCGATTTAGGGGTAGGAAGACATGCTGAAGACGATGGTGAAAACTATTTTCTCGATGGACAACTATTTCGCCCGGAATCCGGCCCAAACCGGAAAGTTTGTTGAAAGTAAAAGTTTTATTTGAAGTTGATTAAATGTTCGATTTAGAGGTAGGGAGACATGCTGAAGACGATGGTGAAAACTATTTTCTCGACGGACAAGTATTTCGACCGGAATCCGGCCCAAACCGGAAAGTTTGTCAAAATTAAAAGTTTTGTTTGGAGTTGATTAGATGTTTGATTTAGGGCAAGAAGACATGCTGAACACTTATGTGAAAACAAGTTTCTACCCGAACATGTAGTTCGTCCGGAATCCGGCCAAAACCGGAAAACTATTGGAAGTCAAAGTTTTATTTCTAGTTGATTAGATAAGCGATTTAGGGGTAAGAAGAGATGCTGAGTCCCTGTGTGACAATCGTATTTTACCCGGACGCATAGTTCGACCGGAATCCGGCTGGAATCGGAAAATTTGTTATAAGCTAAATTTCTATTTGAAGTTGATTAGATGTTCATTACTGGGGAAAGAAGATACCCTGATTTCGTCTTTGAGCTTTCTTTTTTCGCCGGACAAGTAGTTCTGGAGTTCGGCCGGAACCGGGAAATTGGCAGAAGTGGGAGGAAGTTTTCGTCAAAACAGATATGACTTATAGGGGTAAACACACATGCTGAATCCAAATCTGAACTTGGTTTTCTCAGGTGATTAGCTATTTGGCCTTAATCTGTTTCTGAATTTTAATTGTAAAAATGTTCAAGGAGTCTGGCGAAGACTGGATCTGGCCAAGACAAGACCCAGTTGTCTGGATCAGATATTGAATTTTTGGGATCCCATCGAAACCTTTGGTCTTGTTCTTACTTTGCGGTCAAGATTGGTAATTTAAGGAATAATCGGATTTGGGAAGTAGCAATTTCTAGGCAAATCTTGTTGAATCCCTAATATTCCAGCGAAGTTTCATCGTCCTAGCACATCTGGAAGTACCTTAACTCGCGATCACCCGAATCCCAGACCCCCTCCAACTCCACCCAAAATACCCGGAGCCAATCCGGTTCTGTAAATGCTTTATCCAGAGCATCTGTTTGATATTCTCGCAATTTTGATCCCGATCGCTCCAGTCTAAGCGGGTCAAGTATCCCCCCCCCCCCAATAGTTGCCGGATTCAGTCCGGAAATAAAAAACATCACCAGAGAGAAATGTCCTATGTTTGATCCAAAGTTACGCATGATTCAATATTCAGGATTGCCCTCCCTCCACTCCCCCCTAACATTATCATATCGAGGATTTTTTTGTATTTCCAAGTCAGTTTGATCGGGTCCCTGATATGCCTGACAAGTTTCGTCGTGAAAATCCCCCCAAAACCGGTCCGGAACCCCCCACCCCCAAAGTGTCCAGATCCAGTCCAATTGTGTAAAACATTTACAGGGAGCAGATGTTTGTTCTTCCCAGCAAGTTCACTCCGATCCCTCCATTCTAACCGTGTGTCGAGATTTCCGCCCCCCCCCCCGCCCAACTCCCTCCACAGTGCCCGGAACCAATCTGGTTCAGTAAACGATTTACCTGGAGCATCTGTTTGCTCTTCCCACAAACTTCCGTCCCGATCTCTCCAGTCTAAGCGGGTCACATATTCCCCCCCCCCAATAGTTCTCAGATCCGGTCATGATATGAAAAAGATCACCGGACTAATGTACTCTGTTCAATTCTTAAATTTCACTCGAATCCAATCACCCGTTCCAAAGTTATGCATGACTCAGTATTCTAGATCCCCCTCCCTCCACTCCCCCACGATTATCAGATCGACAAAATTTTTATTTTCAAGTCAGTTTGATCGGGTATCTGATATGCCTGCCAAGTTTCGTCTTAAAAATTAAAAAACCGCCATCACCGAAATTCCGGGAAACCCCCTCCACCCCTCACCCCCTAAGTGTCCGGATCCAGTAGAATTGTCTAAACGATTTATCTAGAGCAGATGCTTGTTCTTCCCAGCAAGTTTCACTCCGATCCCTCCATTCTAACCGTTTCTTGAAATTTGCGGTTTCCCCCCCCCCCCCCAGTTCCCCCTGGCTACCGAGTCCGGTCAAGACTTTAAACGGGACATCATATATATATATATAATCTATTTAGTTATTAAGTTTCATTCCAATCAGATAACCCGTTCGAAAGCTACACACTACTCAATTTCCCGGATTCCCCGCCCTCCGTCCCCCCCCCCGAGATGGTCGGATCGGAAAACTGATTATTTCTAAGTTTGTTTGGTCGGTCTCTGACATGCCTGCGAAGTTTCATGGTTCTAGCACATCTGGAAGTACCCTAACTCGAAAAAGTGTGACAAACTGCCGTCAATGTTCAAGTTTCCACAGCCCTCCACTCCCCCGCATGTGGTCGAATCGGGAAACTGATTATTTCCAGGTTAGTTTTCTCGGGTCCCTGATATGCCTGCCAAGTTTCATTGTCCTAGCCCATCTGGAATGGGTTAAACTCGAAAAAGTGTGACAAAAAACTCGGACCGACCGACAGTGGCTCAAGTGCTCAGTTGCCCAGTATTCATTCAGCGTTCGATTTGAGCGGTCGCATTCTCCCCTAGTGATTGTAAACAGAGATATTACCATTACCGGATAACGAACTTGCACTGTCCTTGGACTCGATGCACGATTATTCCTGATTTCAGTGAATACGCTGCAGAGAATTTTTGCAGTGAAAATGGAATCCACGCATCAAGCGAGCCTTCAAAGTTCACGCACCTGCAGCGTGATTGGGTTTACGGATGTCCCGGTGATGAACCAGCATTTGCAGCAAGCGAGTCAAAGTACATGTGCCAGCAGCGTGACTGGGTTTATGGATGTTGCGGTGATGAACCAGCATTTGCACGAGATAAGTTTTAAGTTAGATCTCCTGCCGTTCAGCAAGATGTAAGCCAAGTACAAGAACAGCTTTCAAAAGCTTTAGAGGCTAACAAGGAAATGGCGAAAGAAATGCGTGAAATGAGCGAGCGCTTATCGACAGCAAATCGGAGGGCGGATTTGTTAGAATCTGAGCTGAAACGCGCTAACCTCATCCTATATGATTTCACTACGACGCAGCAGGCAAACACAACGTTAAAGGAGGGGGTGATGTCGCTACTAGAACAAGCTTTTCCGAGACTCGATCTATCAAGGTACGACTTAAAAGACGTTCACAGACTAGGTGCTACGGGACCGGTGGTGATCAAGTTTAATGTGACTGATCTTCGTGATTATATTTTGCACCTCAACAGAGTTTTACAGATGTTTGGAGTAAAAGTAGCTCCGGATTATACGTACGCACAAAGGGAAGCCCGCAGTCACTTGAAACCAGTACTAGATCGCGCAGTAGCTGATTGAAAAAATGCCAAACTCAGAGGTACGAAACTGCTTATTCAAGGTCGCGTTTTCGTTTATGATTCGAAACTTAATAAAGTGACCGAAAGTACTCAACATCGAGCACCTGGAAATGACACTGTCCGTATTGCTAACCAAAGGAGTGGCTCCCAGACCCCTATAGTTAGCAATAACACTATCCCGGAGATGGGAGCAAATCCGGATTATCAAGGAAGCCCAGGGGGTGATACCTCTGCAAGTGAAGAAAGTGATACGAGCACTGTAGTCGATGCGCAGGTCTTGTCGGAGCGCCGACGCAAGAGCTCGGAAATAAGCCCGGATGACCCCCTTAGAACCCAATCAAGAAATGTCCGCGGTGGCCGCTGGAAAGAAAATATGAGAAGTCGCAGCTACGACCGCGGTACTGGAGGTAGGGGGGCTTACAGTCCACATCCAGATTATTACAGAATGGACTTCAGTGAACCAGTCATTACGCCCCCGCAAATGCCTTTCCAACCCGAGCCTGGTCCAAGCCGTAATGTAGACCAGTGGTGCGATGGCCATACATAGCGAAGTGATTTGAAATTCGTTTCTTGGAATGTTCAAGGGCTAAAAAATAAAATGTGTGAAGTGGAGAACGAAATATCTAAGTTTGATTTTGTGGCACTTACTGAGACTAAAATTAAATTATCTATCAATCTATCTATAAACAAACGTTTGGGATTTTAATCGATAATTTCCTTTTTTACTATCTTTGTGCAAAGCGATTTATTTTTATTTAAAAAATTATTTGAATGTTTTAGTTTTGTTGTTTTAATTTAGTCGTGAAATTCCGTAGGGTTAAATCACATAATAAAATAATTCATTCGTTCGAGCACACATTCACACATGGCTCTCCGGTTGCCGTGCGTGCGTATCTCAGAAAACGAGTAGTGTATGGCTTTTAATGTGATTGTAGGGTGTACGCCATCTGTAAAAATTTGAGACGTTTCGCCGACAGATGGTAACGCAACGGTCTCCAGTGAGTAAATACTCTATAATATGACTAAGACCAAAACACGCCAGTGATTCTCAGGGAGAAGGAGCAAACGTGTCCGTAACGACTCAAACTCAATGACTCAAATACTCTTGATGACTATCTCTCCGTGCCGATGCAGAATCTCCAGGTACTTGCGGAAGAAACGGTGTCAAAGCTGCGCTGATTCAGGATTTGAGTCGTTGAGTTTGCGTCGTTATACGGACACGTTTACTCCTTCTTCCTGCGAATCACTGGCGTGTTTTGGACTTAGTCATAATAATAATCATAATAATAATCTGTGTTTAAGCCAGAGGCCATATACATGAACAGGTTATACACTAATTAACCAACTAAATTAAACAAAATATAACAAATATTCAACTTCTATTCTCTCGAAATTTCACTACTTCATCGATAAATCTACACACTTTGCATATTATCTGCGCCGATGTACAATCCAAGATGTCTGGAAGCCACAAATTCCACCCAAGCAGAGACACCCTTAAATCAGAAAGCTCATGACACTTCAGCAAAAAGTGCTCCAAGTCATCATTCCCTTCATTACATAAAGGGCAGGGTGTCGCCAAACTCGGTTCGCCATTTTCCGAGTATCCGAGTCAGCGCAGCTGTGACACCGTTTCTTCCGTTCTTCCGCAGGTACCCGGAGATTCTGCATCGGAAGGGAGGGATAGTCATCAAGTGTATTACAGTACTACGGCGAGCCTAGGAAATATCATCAAGATAATAATTAACTCCTCAGAAAACAAGAGCTGAAAGCTCATATGGCACTTGCAAGAATAGGCAAAATGTTGGCGGGAGTTTTTTGTTTGGGAGTTTTGTACAGAGCCGAATATTATTTTATTATACACTAGTAAGTAAAAAGTACTGTACTACGGCGAGCCTAGGAAATATCATCAAGATAATAACTAACTCCTCAGAAAACAAGAGCTGAAAGCTCATATGGCACTTGCAAGAATAGGCAAAATGTTGGCGGGAGTTTTTTGTTTGGGAGTTTTGTACAGAGACGAATATTTATTATTTTTTTATTTAAAAGTACTGTAAAGGCATTTCTAGAACTCCTCTTCTTCGTTGGGCGGTTCAATGGTCTTCAATATGGTTTCGACATTTATATCAATACGTTTCTTCTTTGAATTGTTGCTGCGTAATTTCCCGTTTCGAGGAGACGGACCTCTTCTTCGTCTAGGATTTTGCCTGCTAGTAGCTAGAAGGCATCGTTTGATTAAAAAGTACTTTTCGACCTTGCGGTGAAGATGCGCTCTTTTCATATTTTGCTTAAAAGTATTTTTCTTAATTTGCGGTCATGATTGGTACTTTAAGGAATGGTCGGATTTAGAAACTGGCAATTTCTAAGCCGATCTTATCGAATTTCTAATATTCCAGACAAGTTTCATCGTCCTAGCACACCTCGAAGTACCTCTACTCGCGATCACCGGAATTCCGGAATCTCCCCCCACGGTCGCCTGAGCCAATCCGGTTCTGTAAATGATTTATCTCGAGCATCTGTTAGTTATTCCCACAAAGTTCCATCCCGATCTCTCCAGTTTAAGCCGGCCACGTATCCCCCCCAGTTGTTGTCGGATCCGGTCGAGACAATCCTTTATCCAATTACAAAATTTCACTCAAATCCAATCACCCGTTCCAAAGCTACGCACAACTCAATATTCCGGATTCCCCCTTCCTCTACTCCCCCACGAGTATCGGATCGAGTAAATTTTTATTTACAAGTCAGTTTGATAGGGTCCCTGATATGCCTCCCAAGTTCCGTCGTGAAAATTCCCAGAACCGCCATCACCGGAATTCCGGGAAACACCCCTCCACCCAAGTCTCCGGATCCAGTCCAAATATGTAAACGATTTATCTGGAGCAGATGCTGGTTATTCCCAGCAAGTTTCACTCTGATCCCTCCATTCTAACCGTTTCTCGGGATTTCCGGCCCCCCCCCCTCAACTCCTCCATAGCTGTCGAGTCCAGTTCGGACTTCAAATGGAACATCAGAGATATGTCATTTATTCAGGTATTAAGTTTCATTTCAATCCGATCACCCGTTCGAAAGTTACACACCACTCAATTTTCCGGATTCCCCCACCCTCCACTCCCCCAAGATCTTCGGATCGGGAAACTGATTATTTCCAGGTTGGTTTGGTCGGGTTCCTGATACGTCTGCCAAGTTTCATCATCCTAGCACCCCCTAATCCATACTAAGGCTCAACAACATAGTATACCAACCCCTTCCCTTCGACCTTCGGGCTTCGATTGCTCTAGCTCTCTCCGAACGAATTTAAGCAAAGAATGACTCATCCACGAGCAGAACTATACTAGTGTGAAGAAAGAATGACTCACCCAGGCGCAGAGGTATACTAGTTTGAAGAAAGGGGTAGGGGTATGACGAAAACTAGAACAAGAGCTGGAAGCTCATATGGCACTTGCAAGGCTGGGTCAGATGATGAAAGTAGGAATTCTTCAGTTCGTAGGTTTGTTGTGATTATTTGTAAGCAACACCCTTGAGATAACGGGTCCTTGGGATTTACGAGAACGTATCGTTTGGTAATACATTTGGCTGTGATGATGCGCACTTTAGGGGCGCTAGAAATTCATCTGTAATCAAACTCTTGAAGCAAAAATGACAATGAGCTCATCGGGAGAATGAAATGTATATTTTACTCACAAGTATCATTTGTACTTTAAGAAATTCAGTTGTAAGCAAAACCCTTGAGGCAGAAAGGATCGGATCATGTCAAGTCTATAATGTTCAAGCCAAGTTTCATGGTCATAGCACATCTGGAAGTACCTTAACTCGTGATCACCGGAATTCCGACCTCCCCCCACCCATCTAACTCCCCCACAGTGCTCGAATCCGATCCAGTTCTGTCAGGATAGATCTAGGGCTTTTGCTTGTTCTTCCCACCAAGTTTCATCCCAATCGCTCCACTCTAAGCGTGTCACAAGATTTACGGCTCCCCCCTCTGAGTCCCCCCCACAATAATCGGATCCGGTTCGGACTTCACATGGGACATCCGAGACACGAAGTCTTTCCAAATATCAAGTTTCATTAAGATCCGATAACACGTTCCAAAGTTATACGTACCTCTAGATTCCAGATTCCCCTTCCCTCCACTCCCCCCACAGTGGTCAGATCGGGGAAGTGACTATTTCCAAGCTAGTTAGGTCGGGTCCCTTGTATGCTTGCCAAGTTTCACTATCCTAACCCACCTGGAAGTAACTTAACTCCATATCACCGGAATTTCGTCCCCCCACCCTTCTTCCCGTCCGGTCTGTCAATGATGTACCTAGGGCTTGTGCTTGTTCCTCTCACCAAGTTTCGATTTGTGGTCCCCCCTCTACCTCCCCCCTTCCACATTCATCGGATTCGGTCCGGACTTGAAATGGGAAATCTGAGACATGACGTCTTTCCAAATATCAAATTTCATTAAGATCCGATAACCTGTTCGAAAGTTATGCATGCCACTAAATTCCGGATTCCGGCTCCCCTCCCTCCCCCGACGATGGTCGGATCGGGCAAGTGACTATTTCCAACTTAGTATGGTCGGGTCCCTAATATGCCTGCCAGGTTTCATCGTCCTAGCATACCTGGAAGTACCCTAACTCGCAAACACCGGACTAACCGACCGACCGACCGACAGACCGACGGAAAAGTGATCGGTATATGGCACTTGGCCGGAAGGCAAGTGCCATAAAAAGTTGTTTCAAGAGATTTCGGGTGTGCTCCTCCAGCCCCCCCCCCCCCAGTTATCGGATCCAATCCGAATTTGACAATGAATATCCAAGACACTTGTTCTTGATACCTGTCAAGTTTAATGCACGCCTGATTATTCGTTCCAAAGTTCTGAATGCTACTAATTTCCGGATACCCCATCTTGCCACTCTCCCATTGATGGTCGGATCGGGGAAGTGATTATTTCCAAGTTAATCCGGTCGGGTCCCTGATATGCGTGCCAAGTTTTATCGTCCTAGGTCATGTGGAAGTGCCCCAAACTAGCAAAATGCGCACAGACCGACAGACAGAGAGACACTACGATCGCTATATGGCACTTGAGTAAGCTCAAGTGCCATAAAAACGGCAGAGCGAGGCAGAGAAGACAAATTCGCAATGCTCGGGATGGGATCGTGATGTACCCTAACCTCTTAACACAAAGCTGGTGCACCAAGTGTCTCCAAAACATTAGATAGTGTCTATCGTTCCCCTATCCGGGAATCGATACTCCACACGCTATTGTTCCCCGTTTGTCGGGGAATCGATGTCTCAGGAGCTAATGTTCCCCGACAAATCGGGGAATCCACTTGTCCGGGGCTAATCTTCCCCGCCAAGTCGGGGAATTGATGATGCCCTGGGCTAACATTCCGCGAGTACTCGGGGATCGAAGTGTCCAGAGCTAATGTTCCCTCATAATCAAATAATTGATCTAGAGATCGGGGAATCGAGGTGTGAGGGGCTAATGTTCCCCGACATGCAAATATTGATTCTGTTGAGTTGAGGTCGGGGAATCCAAATGCCAGGGGCTAATTTTCCCCGACATGCGAACAATCGACTTTTAGATCGGGGAACCGAAGTGCGAGAGGACAATGTTCCCCGACATGCAAATCGCCAAATGTTGATTTTGTTGAGTTCTGGTCGGGGAATCCAAGCGCCAGGGGCTAATGTTCCCCGACATGCAAATATTGATTTTGTTGAGTTGAGGTCGGGGAATCCAAATGCCAGGGACTAATGTTCCCCGTCATGCAAATAATCGATTTTTAGATCGGGGAATCGAAGTGTTAGGGGCTAATGTTCCCCGACATGCAAATATTGATTTAGTTGAGTTCTGGTCGGGGAATCCAATTGCCAGGGGTTAATGTTCCCCTATAAGCAATAATGGCTTTTGAGGTCGGGGAATCGAAGTGTCCAGATCTAATGTTCCCTCATAATCGAATAATCAACTTAGAGATCGGGGAATCGAAGTGTGAGGGGCTAATGTTCCCCGACATGCAAATAGGCTACTCATTTTGTTGAGTTGAGGTCGGGGAACCCAAATGACTGGGGCTAATGTTTCCTCATAATCAAATAATGGATTTTGAGGTCGGGGAATCCAAGTGCCAGGGGTAATGTTCCCCGATGAGCAATTATGGTTGTTGAGGTCGAGGAATCAAAGTTTCATTGGCTAACGTTCCCCGACATGCAAACACTGATTTTGCTGAGTTGAGGTGTGGGAATCCAAGTGCCAGGCCATTTGATTATGCGGGAACATTAGCTCTGGATAATTCGATTCCTCGACCTCCAAAACCATCATTGCTTATCGGGGAACAGTAGCTCCTGGCAATTGGATTCCCCGACCTGAGCTCAACAAAATCAATATTTGCATGTGGGGGAACATTAGCCCCTAACACTTCGATTCCCCGATCTAAAAATCGATTATTTGCATGACGGGGAACATCAGGCCCTCGCACTTGGATTCCCCGACCTCAAAATCGATTATTTGATTATGAGGGAACATTAGCCCCTGGCATTTGGATTCCCTGATATCTAAATTGAGTATTCGATTATGAAGGAACATTAGCTCTGGACACTTCGATTCCCCGACATCAAAAGCCATTATTGCTTATAGGGAAACATTAGCCCCTGGCACTTCGATTCCCCGACAGAACTCAACTAAGTCAATATTTGCATGTCGGGGAACATTATCCCCTGGCACTTGGATTCCCCGACCAGAACTCAACTAAATCAATATTTGCATGTCGGGGAAAATTAGCCCCTAACACTTCGATTCCTCGATCTAAAAATCGATTATTTGCATGACGGGGAACATTAGCCCCTGGCATTTGGATTCCCCGACCTCAACTCAACAAAACCAATATTTGTATGTCGGGGAACATTAGCCCCAACACTTCGATTCCCCGATCTAAAAAACGATTATTTGATTATGAGGGAACATTAGCTCTGGACACTTCGTGTACTCGGTGAATCTTAGCCCAGGGCACATCGATTCCCCGACTTGGCAGATTAGCCCTGGACAAGTGGATTCTCCGATCTGCCGGGGAACATTAGCTCCTGACACATCGATTCCCCGACAAACGGGGAACAATAGCGTGTGCAGTATCGATTCCCAGATAGGGGAACGATAGACACTGCCAACCTTTCACTAGCTTTTCCTTCTGCATATTCGAACTTTTGTTCTCCACAGTGCTTGTATAACGTATTTGTATTTTTGTGTAAAATTAAAAAAACTTGAACTTGAACTTTCGCCAGCAATATCACATTCAAACTGTTTTTGTTGTTTCTTTTGTAACTCCGTCTTGCATGGGCATAGATTAATAATAATAGTACTATTAGTAGTAAACTTAACGTTGCTGGCGAGTTGAAGAAATGGAAGTCATCGGAAGCGCACTTGACAGAAAATCAAACGGGGATTTATTGATTGATTACGTCAATCTGACCGCCGATGTCTTTGTGGCCATTCGAATTAACCAAACCTATTAGAATCCATACTGAAGAAGTCCTCTACTCACTCACCGAGACGTGAGTGAGCATTCACCACACGAGGGATGCTACGGCCTGTACAGAACCCTGGACAGAAAGACCGAGGTTTTAGCTCTAGTTTTAGTTGACTAACTTTTAGACTAATCTGTATAAAGCCAAACAAAAAATGGAATCTCAACATTTTTATAATCGTTATCATGTGTTAAAATAAAAAATTTTGGTGCTGTTTTATTCTTACTATTAATGTCTTAGGCTTGGGTTTTGTTATTTCGTGTTATCAATTTCGTAACAAAGCGTCCTTTGCCTATACCACTGGCATGTCTGAGGCTTTTCTGCCACTGGAGTGATTACCATTTGTTTTAGTAAATTATAGGCTATACCTTACCTTATCTTAGTTCAGTCAACTTTCGCTGGACGAATGATTATATCTGTACACAGTTTAATCAATTGTTAATAAACAATATTTATAACAAAAATAATTAGTATGGTTTTACACTTTCTCTATACAGCAGCCGGTCCAGGTTCGGTCAGAAGCATACCTGCGAAACAAATTCATTAAAACCTTGACCTGTCCCATAAGAAAAGTTGACCCTGTCGGTTCCTAATGCTTATTTAAAGGTAATCCGGAAACGGCCGAAATAGGACAGTCTAGTTACTCATCACTTATTCACTTAAGAGGCTTAAAGACCCGATGAAAATGCGTTACTTCGTTGCTCTGCTATTCGCGAATAATGAATTTTTGCATTGTGAAACTTCTCTGTCGGACTTGTGGTACCTCAATGCGATTGTACCTGTGTTGTTTGTGTGCGAAAAATAAGTGTTTACGCTATGAGCTACATTCTGCAACATGATCACTGGCCACTAAAAAGCCGCATTTGTATTGAGATTCAAATTTTTGCGTCATAGTAGAATTTTGTGTTGTGAGGACGGTCGTAGATACTCTAAACGTCATACTAGACGAAATAGTGAAACACAAAAAACTCTTAACACAGTCCAAATAATGAAGCGTATTTAGTTAAAAAATACAAAAATAAGCTGGCTTTTTGCGATTACATTATTGACAAGTGCTGCTTTCCCCGAAAATGCGAACGAAAATCACCTTTCGCCAAAGCCTCGGCCAAAGCTTGCTCGTGGGAAGCAGAGCTACCAGTTATATGAATTATAGCAACTGACAGCTTGCAAAGGCTGAATCACCTGGGACGGAACATAATACTGAGGTCTTTGGCGGCATTTTCACTCCCCCCCCCCCTTTAAATTAGCGAAGCGGTTAGGTCGTCACCAACACCTTAATTGCACAATACTCTCACAGTCACATTTCTTTTACCCCCGTGGAATTGGGGGGTAAAGGAAATGTAACAACAAGCTTCTAGGCAGCTTCTAGCTTACCGGTTTCCTGGATACAATAGTAATAATAATAATCAATAATGAAAAATCGGAACGAAAATCGCTAACTGGTTTATAACGTTTGACTTCAAATAAATGACTTGGACCCTCCTTTTCTGGTTTTTGTTGAAAGTATTTCCATCACTTTCAATAATTTATTTTGTATTTGTTTCTTGAAATGAAGGCCAACTAGGAAGATCCACAAAAGACACACAAAAACAAAAGAACAAGACTAAAAATAATCATCAGCAAATACCAAAATAAAACAACCTTGAATCTTGATCATTATTCAGAGACTGTAAGTATCATGTGTCACGCTTGGCATCAGACAGACGTGGCCTACACCCGGTTTTGTTTGTAGATACAGTTTACGGTTCCCCGTCTCATTAAGAAGACAGTAGCGTTGCTAGGTCAAATGAGTTTCCGAACTGTTAAACAGGACATGACGAGGGACATGATAGATTTGCCCGATTGATTCCTGGGAATTGGTGTCTGACATACACCCTGAGTAAAGCAAACCCTCAGCCAAGATATCACCAAGTTCGTGTCTTTACTAGTATTGAATGAATGAATGAATGAATGTATTCCCCAAAAAAGCCCTATGGGCCATAGGTTGCCCCCATTGCGATCCGCTTTAAAACGCGTGTTGT
The DNA here is from genome assembly GCA_023053575.1 of Branchinecta lynchi. Taxonomy (NCBI): domain Eukaryota; kingdom Metazoa; phylum Arthropoda; class Branchiopoda; order Anostraca; family Branchinectidae; genus Branchinecta; species Branchinecta lynchi. The sequence continues at coordinate 16,841,283 of JAKZAP010000008.1, forward strand.
TTTTACATTAGTTGTGTTTTTGCAGATACCAGGGTGTCTGTTACCACGGTAATTGGATCAATTAGTCGTTTTTGCAATTACTGTGGTAACTGCGAAAACCATTGACCGTGGTATCAGATACCATGGTATCTGCAAAAACCAATTATTGTTGAATACAATTCTATAATGTTTTCTTTACCATATTGTGTTTTGTTATAAATGAACTGAAGTTAGCTGAACCTGCAAAGTTGGCATATTTAAGGACATACGGTTTAAATTCTAACTCGCAATTCGTATCCCGTCGTTTGTGCCAGGTTTCACACAAAGCAAAGTTGGGAGGAGGAGGGGGGATATCCATCAAATCGCCTTTTTAAAATTCGTCCAAAACAAGACCAAAGGTGTCGATGGGATCCCAGAAATCTAATGTTTGATTCAGGCAATCGGGTCTTGTCTTTGCCAGATCCAGTCTGCGCCAGGCTAATCATCAGAGGAAACCAAGTTCAGATATACCTCTATAAGCCATATCTATTTTGACGATACTGACCGAGACTTCCTGCTTTACTTCTGCCAAATTTCCGGTTTCGCCCGAATTCCGAACGAACTACTAGTCCAGCAAAAAAAAGAAAATACAGAAACAAATCCAGCGTATCTCTTTATCCCTATAAAGAACAACTTTGAATAAAAGTCAAATCCGGTTACAACCGGATTCCGGACTAATTATATGTCCGGGTAAGAAATGCTTGTCATATACAGACTCAGCTTCTCTTCTTACCCCTTAATCTGTCATCTAATAGAACTTTTGCTTTTAACAAATTTTCCGGTTTTGGCCGGATTCCAGACGAACTAGTTGTTCGGCGAGATAATGATTTCACCGTCGTGTTCAGCATGTTTTCTTCGTGTTCAGCATGTCCTCTTACCCCTAAACTGACCATTGAATCAACTTCAAATAAAACTTTTACTTTTAACTAACTTTCCGGTTTTTGCCGGATTCCGGACGAATTCTTACCCCATAATCAACTATCACATTAGCTGTTTAAAGATATTTTGTCTGTCCCTTAATTTGAACCCCCTCCCCCACCCCTAAATGTAGAGCTGCAGGGCCCACCTACGAACTCGACCTTACTCTTGACCCAAAGAATAGTCACACCAAGTTTCATCAAAATATTTCATTCCTTTCGAGAGTTATCGTGCTCACAGACGGGCGGACGGACGGACAGACGAACAACTTTTGCGATGTCATAGGTTTCCCTCCACTTACGTTTTGGGATCCCAAACACCCGAAACTCAAATCAAACAGGAGAGTTGGTCAGACAGACAGACATTAGGATGGCTTTGTTGTATGGGGGTATGGATGCTACAACAAATAACCAAATAAACAATTAAGCTTTACCTGCAACGCACGCATTTAATATGGAAGTGGCCGTTCCAGACAAAAACGCTCGGAAAGCCACCTGTGCCAAATCTCCCTTCCTAGATGGCGCCATAGTCGCGATCACAGCGAGTTGGATGCCAATTGAGCCAGGGTTTGCGAATCCGCACATGGCAAAAGTTGCAATGCCTTCAGCCCTTGGCTAGAAATTCATAAAATGTACATACACTTAATATTTTCAAAATATTTACTTAAAAAAAACGTCAACTAGATTTTTTTCCTTCTAAGTTTCTTCGAGGAGATAGCACCAAAGGAATTTAATAGGAGCGGTCCTTGATTGGGTTATATCTAAGTTTCTTCTTAGTTAGAAAATCAAGGAAAGATAAGTAACCCTCAGGATGCTAACAATACTCAGTAGCGTTAAAGTAGTTTTGAATATCCCTGTTGAAACCTATAGATAGTACAACTGTCAGATTTGACGGTACACAATGGATAAGTCAGCTACATTTTATTCGAGCTATATTTCGGCCCTTCTTGGCAAGGGTCCTTTTCAGGCTCAAGCCGCTTAAGCTGGGAAATGAAGTTGTGGAAAAACAATTAAAGATTCTTCCTTAAAAACTGATTTTGTGAACTTCTTCTCCGAAAGATGGTTCTCTGAAAGGGCCGAAAGATAGCTCGAATAAGATGTAGCTGACTTATCCGTTTTGCACCGTCAAATACGATTCGCAGTCGGCTTGTGCTGAAGGAACATCTATAACTGTCAGAAGTTTGTTCATTTATAACAGATGGTTGCGCAGCATTTTGTTAAGTGCTATAAACAAATGAATGAATAAGTAAATGTATTCCCAAAAAAGCTCTTTTGTACCATCGCGGGACAAAAATCTTAAAAAGAAATAAGCACTCCATCTATATCATTTCGAATATTCAGTTCTCAGCTCATGACTCTAATAACTAAAGAAACTAACCAATAAACTAACAACTTGGATGCCGAGGATACTTCTGTTATGATGACTTTAAGTGTTCTGTTCGTCAAGACAAAATTTCTGTTATGAGTCTTTCAAATATTGTTTTTTGAGAAAAGATAAAATTTAAAGTGTCAGAACAGAAATGAGGAAAGGCAATTATAGATGTGAATGAAGGAAGTGCAATTATATATGCAATTAGACGTGTCAGTTCAATTTTATTGCAACATTAATTACGAACACTTTCTATGATTTGCCTACTCATTGAGTGACACGGATTAAAAAATGGTAGTGCTTACGCCAAACAGGGAAAGAGGGCAACAGTTCAAAATAGCGTCTTACCGATATCAGATTATCTCGCTTCCACTGACCAAGCTTGCTGAACCCTGCAAACTCGTTTACGACGTTCTTGGTTGCTATCAACTCGGCTACCATTTCACATTCGGATATATCGACACCAAGGCACCAAGCGAGCGGAATGAGAACCTTTGTGATGATCCACTGGAAGAAGAAATTCTCCTCTATACTCCCCTTACCTGGATTCCCGTTAGGGTCACACTTTTCTAACTCGGTTGGGTTTCGTATTTGCCATGGGGGATTTGTAACTGGACTTTGATTTCCATTTTATTCTACTATGTCTCTGTCTTGGAGGGGGGGGGGGGGGGGCTCCCCCAAATGTTGTCGGCCAGTCGGTACAAAATAGCCGTTCGCGCCGCGATTTTTCGTAATAACAGTCGATTCTTTTCTTAGAGAAAGTCAATTTTTTTTAAAAACAGTCGGTTTCTCGTAAGAATAGTCGGTTTTTTCTTAAAAATTAAAAGTTTTTCTTAAAATAAGCCAATTTTTCGTCAACACAGTCCTTTTTACTCAATAGTAGTCATTTTTATCTGAAAAAAAACAAAAAACAGTCGGTAAAAATGACCAGCCAGTCGGTAAATACCTTGCCCCCCCCCAAAAAAAAAACATTTTGGCTAATAACGCCTCTGACTTTGTGGACTTAAAAGAAGCTAGTCGTCGGGGGGCAGGAGAGAAGCCACCGGGAAATTGTGAGATACAAAGTTCCTCACAGCGGAAACGCTAGGCACTAGTGAGTACTGACCAGAAGTTACTAAGAGTGCGACGAACGCGCTTGTTATTAGTAAAGTGAGACGACTCACCACAAAAGTTATGCCCTCGAGATCAATCAAATGAAAGAGCCAAGCGAAAACGGAATTTCCAAACGCGATAAATGATAGAAATGCGACCAGGCTGGCGCAAATGTTTAGTACGACCATGACGGCACTTGAGGCACCTTGGGCTGCCGCATCTAGTGCGTTCGATTCCGTCCTAAAAGAGATGAATATTTATTGTTGAAAGTCAAGCTGAAGGGTTTATGGGAAGAAAACCAAAAGACGGCCCCGCTTTTAAATCAGACTGACGGAAATGTTCAATATAACTGATGAGCACAGCCTTAAAGGATGCGTGGTACCAATAATGCCAATGCAACCTACTTCCGTAACTGCATTAATTAATTCTTGAACTTCAAATATAAGGTTTGAAGCCAAGCTGACCATTCATTACGAAAGAAATAGAAAACCGTAATTTTAGTTTTTTTTTATTAATCAGCTAATTATCCCTCTAGGATGATGTGCGAGGGATAAATATAACTTCGGATATTTCGGTTGCACTTCCGGCAAACTGTCCTCAGCGAAAAACAAGCAACTAAATCATAAATCCAACACAGTACCGACAGAAATTGTGATGCGGAACCAACGAAATATACAACGATATGTAACTTAAAACCAGAAAGAACGATGCTGACTGAAACGACGAACAAATTGAAATAAAATAACGAATATTAAAATGTGCGTGTTAAAAGTGAATATGTACAAATCTGTGATTATTTTACAATTCTGAATTCTGTGTCTATTTACAATTTAACAATTCCCTGGGAAAGCGCAGAATCCTTCACCCAGCCATTATAAAATCATTATAAAACCCCAAAAATCACGGTTTTCTATTTCTTTCTTGAACTTCAAGACCAAAGTTTCATATGTTATATTCCAAATCCGCTAACTACACCTCATTCATCTTTGCACTTGCCACGGTTCACTATTTTGTGACGACGAGTGCTCGCGTGTCATGCCACTGATGCGTAAACCGGATATCGGAATTATGCCGAGATTTTGCTAGAAGTCCATAGGCCTGAGAGACAACTTAAAACAGCCAAAGCCGTTGATAATCTGTTAAAAGCACAGTATAGTTTTGCAGTATTCAGATAGTTTTGAATACTGGACCACAAACAGTACATAGTGCGAGGTGTGCTTTGAAGGAATGTTCACACACAGTACAATTTCGCAGTCGGATGCGAATTTCGTCCTTCGCATCGTAATTTTGACGCATCGCATTTCCTCAGCGACACGAATTTAGCATGTGAAATCTTACCGGACTGCGTGTGCACGAGACTTAGTACCTCTAAGCTACCAAGTTCCTGCGTCTCTTTTGACTTGGAAAAGAAATCAGACTGAATTTTTGCTGACCCAGTTCTTTCAAGAAACAAATCTAGATTTTCGGGGCTTTTGTAGATCAGCTAAATTCGTTTTTCGGCCAGAATAGTTTGGCAGCACTTTCGGCTACCGTCTTGAGCGAAAAACAAACTAAATTTGTAGAGGCTTAACGGCCTGCAATCCAATTTGTGAATATATTTACATACTTTAATACAACTACAACACTGGAAACGAAGCGGACTCGGCGACACCATAGGATGACCAGAAAACGACGCGGACTACGACGAAGATAAATATTAACATGAGCGTATTTAAAATGTGTATATAACTTTTCTCGAACAGGTATGCAATGCCTATCTTCCTATGTCCCACAGGAAGTTATTCTATGAGAATTACTTTTGAGGAGGTTGTTCAGACCTCGTATCATCCTCCAGAGAGGCTGATACGAAGCCGTAACAGCCTCCGCTGATGTTCATCAAGCACTTTTTCTCAAATACTGAATTCATCGAGCACTTTTCCTAAAATACTGAAAAGCAGAATCCAAAAAATAAAAATATAAAATACTTTCAATAAGAAAATGCTAAAAAATTATATAAAATAAAATAAGAAATCAAATAAATGTTGAAAAATTCCAGAAAATTTTACTCTTTTAGACAACCAGGCCATAACTTGACATAGTGAAAATACAGTTTCTCAGCTGAGACAACATCCTACTACCCCATGCTTAACAAAGGCTAGTTATTCAGCACTGATTACTATCTTTGTTTTGGAATTATCTTGTTTCTCAAAAGCCATCACATGGGGTTTGTTATTGTTTACTTTTTACTTCCACTACCCCTAGAGTAGTCCTTTTAGTAGACATATGGTAGGTTTTCATGACCGCTAGATGGCATCTGAATCGCCAAAACAGTAAGAGACTATATTGGTAAAAACTGAAGTGCTTGGGTCCCAGCAATAGTCATTTTAGTAGGTCTACAGTAGGCTTGGGTTGCTGCTTCACTAAAATAAAATTCCCTTGCGAAAAGACACAACAAAAGAAGAATAAGACCTAACTATAAAAATATTCTGTTTGAAAAAGTTATAATAGTTAACATACCTCCATCTCGGTTCATATCTGTTTAACAACCTCTATGGTCTTCTCGGTGTTATTTTCCGATATCAACCTCGATGTCTTCGAAGGAATTGGCACAATTATTTTCCCGGGAAATTGCAGTAGCTTGTCTTCATCCCTCGCACAAGATCTTAGAGGGATATAGGCTGACTACAAAAAAAAAGAAGCCGAAAGCTTCGTTATTGTTTCTTATATTACTAACGGTCAGCTCGGCTTTAAACCTTATATTTGACCCAGTTCAACTGTTGGCACTGTAAACTTTTTCAAAACAAAATTCCGATCTGTTTTTAAACTTCTTCTTTAAGTTTCTTGTCATTTGGCAGGGTTGCCCTGACCTCTGACTATTTTGAGCTTGTTCCACCCTTCTAACATTAGTTACTACTAATCACTATTTTCGTTCCACCCTCGTAAAAAGTTACTACTCTGACCGTTCCAATCTTCTCGAAATAGTAACTAATAGTAACTATTTGCTTACCATGCTCTGGAGCGTAGTAAGCGTGGTAACTACGAATCTCTGTAGCTAGATTGGTCGGATTACCCCGCGGCATGATATTTTGTCAAAAATAGAAAAATGTGTTCCACCCTTGCAGCCAAAAAACCAGACTTAGTGACGTCATGCGTAGTAACTACGATAAGTAGGGGGGAACACGCTCTTTGGGTTAGCTCTGTTGAGGGCAAAGCGAGCCTATGAGCGTGTTCCACCCTTCTAACAATAGTTACTATTAGTTACTATTTCCGTTCCATCCTCACGAAAAGTTACTACGCTGACCGTTCCAACCTTGTCGGAATAGTAACTAATAGTTACTATTTGCTTACCATGCTCGGGAGCGTAGTAACTACGCATCTCTGTAACGTGATTGGTCGGATTCACCCCTGGCGTGAAATCCTGCTGGAAAATAGAAAAATCGTTCCAGCCTTGACGGCAAAAATCCGGAATTCGTGACGTCATGCGTAGTAACTTCGGTGAGTAGGGTGGAACACGCTCTATGTGCCGATCCTAAAATTCAGCATGGCTAAGAACAGTAGGCATGGATAGGTACTATAAAGGTCTGGCTGGGTTACTTGCTAGACACACTTACGCTTTCTCCATTTTGATATCCTTCGTCGTTGTTTTCGACACCTCTGTTTCTGGGTAAAGCAGCTTCGCAAATGCTAGTGATGCCGGCGCCGCCATCACAGATGCCGCTATCAAATGTGTGGCTTCGATACCGTAGCTAATATAGGCGGCGAGAACTGAGCCAGCGACAGTGGCGAAGCCACCGGACATGACGGCGTGCAGCTCGCTGTGAGTCATGATCGGAAGGAACGGCTTGATCACAAGGGGGGCCTCAGTCTGGAAAATATAAATAAATATGAAGGGTGATCCAAAATTAAGTACAGTAGCCTGTAGTATAAAAACGAAAAAAGAAGGAACAACACTACAACAACACCCACAATACTGTCGATTCGGAATTCATTTAGTAACATGAAGTAACATCAAAATGGGAAGACATTGCCGCAAAAAGGACGCTGCTATCTACAGGTAAAGACTGTTGGTAAAACATGTAATTTGGAAACTGTGTTCGGTGGAGTGGCCCAAGTTTCACTCTCCTCGGCGAAAGGGTTAAAACCTATGTCGATGGTAGCAGAGGATCCGCAAGCTCGATGTTGAAGAAGCTGTGAAAAGCAAGGCAACTTTCCACTGCAGCGCGAAATGTGTCAGCAAGCGATTCAGGCCTTGCTTTGGCAGAAACCTCCGCGAAAAAAAATACTTCAATAGGCCTAGTAAAAAAGGTGTCCCAACCTGAGCCAGGAAGATGTTGGCAGCAGTGCTCATGGATTCAGCAGCGGTAGTTCCAATAGTCACCGACAGGAGCCAACCAAGCTTCATAACTATCCACTGCATGACGCCATAATAATAGAGAATCTGAACGAAGAAGTTGAAGAAAAAGACGACGGATAAAACCTGGAAAAGAACGAAGAAATTGTTACCCACAAAAATTGACCCAGGAGGGGCTCGAGTGCAGAAAAGAAACGAAAAACAACACACAAATTTCGAGAGAGAGATCGCGAAGTTTAGTTCATGTAAATGAATGAATGAAATACTTTTATTCCGCCAAATTGACTAGACAAGAAAAGGTTAAAGGTTAAAGCATTTACAATACGTACAAAGTTATTTCGTTTTGTTATTTTATGTGTAGTTTCTTGTATATGACCTTTGGCTTTGAATACAATTATTATTAGTAGTAGTATTGTGAACTCTCACAGCACAACACAATTGGAATAAAATACGTGCATTAACATCTAAATGAGCCGTATAAATTGTATGATGAAGCAAAAAGTTCGTAAGGTTGCGGTTAATGGCACCGGGTAAATGAACCGCCGTACGGAATCAAACCTATATACCGAATGCTGATTTCAGCTGATTTAAGGTGTTTCAAGCATTAACATTTAGTGGCAACTCCAAAAGCATCCAGCGCTCATTGACCAAGCTAATATGAACATTGTTTTCAAAAAGCGTGAGCCTTGTTCGTCAAAGAGGTTATCGGTAAACACTATGTAATCCAAGGTGTCCTTGAAAGGAAGGAATTCAGAGACATGCCACTGATTTGGTCGCTTAAGCTTTGGGCTTACAGCTAATGCAAGTGACGATGACTCATGTCTGGCAATAAAAAGGAAGTTGCACTGCTGACAGGGGCGTCCCAGAAGATCTCTGGGGAAACAAGACCAAAGGTTTCGATGGGATCCCAAAAATCTAATATTTGATCCAGACAATTGCGAAAGAACTACCATACTTGTCGAGAAAAAAAAAGGTCAGAAATTAATTCAGCGTATCACCTTATCGGTATAAAGAACATCTAATCAACTTCAAGTAAAAGTTCAACTTATATAAAAAAAATCCGGTTTCAACCGGATTCCAAACGAACTATATGTCCAGGTAAAAAAAAAGATTGTCATATACAGATTCAGCGTGTTTCTTACCCCTAAATCTGTCATCTAATCAACTTCAAATAAAACTTTTGCTTTTAACAAATTTTCCGGTTTGACCTGATTCCGGCCGAACAAGCTGTCCTGGTAGAAAATACTCTTCCCATAAGGGTTCAGCATGTCTTCTTACCCCTTAATCGAACATCTAATCAACTTAAAACAAAACTTTTACTTTGAACAAACTTTCCGGTTTTGGCCTAATTTCGGGCGAACTACTTGCCCGGCGAGAAAATGGTTTTCACCATCGTGTTCAGCACGTCATCTTATCCCTAAATCGAACATCCAATTAACTTCAAATAAAACTTTTTCTTTTAACAGACTTTCCGGTTTTGGCCGGATTCCGGGCTAACTACTTGTCCGGCGAACAAATGTGTTTCACCATCATGTTCAGCATGTCTTCTTATCCCTAAATCGAACATCTAATCAACTTCAAATAAAACTTTTACTTTTAACAAACTACTTGTCCGATGACAAAATGGTTTTCACCATCGTGTTCAGCATGTTTTTTACCCCATAATCGACTATCACATTATATGTTTAAAAATATTTCATTTGCCCCTTAAATTAAACCCCCTCCCTCACCCCTAAATGTAGGGCTACAGAGCCCATCTACGAACTTGACCTTACTTTTGACCCAAACAATCCTCACACCAAGTTTCATCAAAATATCTCATTCCCTTCGAGAGTTATAGTGCTTACAGACGGACAGACGGACAACTTTTGTGATGTCATAGGTATCCCTCCACTTACGTTTTGGGATCCCAAAAAACGGTGTGGCGAAGCCGCGCCAGTTAAAATTTGTCAAATTCAACTGAATTTGATGATTTTTGGGGAAATCTACCGAATTATTGCTCACAGAGTAATGCTCAGGGGGCCTACCGGAATTATGCTCAGAAAATCTACCGAAATCTTGCTCAAGGGTTCTACCGCAACTTGAATCAGGGAATCTATTGGAGCTTGTCTTAGGGAATGTACTAAGGGTCGGATCAGGGGATCCATCGGGTTTTGCCCCTCGGAATCTATCAGAATTGCTTACCGGATAAGTACAGACTAACAGTTTACCGGGATGACCCCGACACACGACTTACTAGAGTGATTCGTGCAAACAGACATCACATACGTTCACCGTTTGATTCCGATAACTTCCTAATTCTCCATAGCTTTCGAGAATTAGGTAACCTACTGAAATTTACATAATTTCCAACTACAAATACTGTTCCAGGAATAAGACTACGGTAAAGTAACTGCATTTTCGACAGCTTTATCGACTTCTTTCTAATCATAAGGGTGAACTGAGAAGAGTTCAAAACGACTTAGCCTTGTTCGACATGATCTCGAAAGTCAGTAGGAGAGCCTCCAAACAAACAAAAAGTTTGAAGATATAGGAATCGATTATCGTGAATTTGTTGATGTCTTAACACTAGTAAGGAAAGCGTTCAAGCTGAGAGAATCCTTGTTACTCAGCAAAAGGGAAAGAATTATATGTAGCAAGATGAAGGTGGTTAACACCACCTTGAGTTCAACGATGGCTGACCAGCGTCTTGAAAGTCTGTTACTAATCGCATGTGAAACCGATGTAGTCGACGAAAGTGAAATTGGATGTGGTGTGGACAAATGGAAAACGCTTAAAAACGTAACGAATAACTGTGTAGGGTGGGGTTGAAGGTCGAAGACTTTTTAGTTTTAAGCGACAATCTTAAAGTTTAGCCTAACAAGGCTGAGAGCCACCACTCTAACATATCACTTATTCACTTCAATATTCCGGAAAACCCTTCGTTTGTCCGTTATCGAATAGATTTCGGATTTGTGGTACCTCTATGTGCTTGTCCCTACGCTTGAAATGTTTATCAACTAGAAATGCAAGTCATTGCCGAAAAGTAGAACAAAAATGTCAGACTCATTGCATGCCGTATCCTAAAATACTTTTCTGCAGGCGTAAATTCTCCGATGTTGCATCTCTTTCCCTGGAAATGCAGGTCTTTATTAAATTCAAATTACCCGAGTCTGGATGAATTTTGGTTTGTGAAGAAATACAAAATACCTCAGATGAGTCAAACTTTCAGTGCATTCAAATATCAGATGTAAAACTAAGCTGCCTTGTCAGTTAGAATTTAACGAGCCTAATTTTTGTTTAATGTTTTTGGTAACACAGAATCAAAGTCAGAACCAACAGTATTCTGGAGTTTCTGCAGAGATGGTCACCAAGGAGAATTTCCGGTAAAACCTCGAAAACTTCCGGTAAAATTCTGAAGTGATTTGTTACTAGACTGGCGGTTTTTTAGGTTTTTTATGAACGTCTATGACGTATGAACTTATGAAGCCGCCCCCCTCCTCCCTATCAGGAAGGTCGGCTGACCAAGCTCTAGCTCTCTTCTGATAGTGCAAACACGAGATCAGGGTTTTCCGGCCGGATTTGCTGCTCTTTCATCATGCAAAATCTCAACTTTTTCGTACGGATGTGATGATGGTCCGGTAAATCCCGACAGGAATTTTGGCACGCACCTTAAAAGCGAAAACGCTTCCGATCTCTCCTGGCTTGAGAACCACAGTGGCGTTGAAATCGGCGTTGGAACTTAGAATTTCGGCAGCAATCGGCTGCCCGTCGACCAAATGGTTGTAGACGAAACTTGCACCCACGTTGGAAAAATCGAGAAAGCGGGATACTTTTTCACCTGCAAACCACAAGAGAATATGACAGCTTCTGTGAAGGAAACTGAAATAAACATGTTCACAACAAAACAATGAAACTCAATAAACGTTTAAAGATTCGCTGAAGATTTTATCCATTCCAGCGTCCCACATTGGGCATGCAGTTGCAGCATTCCAGTTCAAATTAATCAGCTCGCATATCCATTAACTCTCGGAAGTCTCTCCACTGCGAAAGCCTACATCCAATTCCGTGCAATCTTGACTAATATTGCTAATATTGGTTAAGTCCGTGATTCCCGGCACACTTTGAATTCAGCACCTGAATGTCATTAGTGCTGAACAAGAAAAGTGTGTCGACGATGACGAAACCAAAAATATACTATTAGACTAGACGGAAATCTGGATAACTACACTGTAAAAAGTCTCTCCTTTATCGGACTTTAGCAGTTGCGCTTCAACGATTTCGGATAGTTTTATTCCTAATTCGGAGAATTAAAATCCCAATTTGGAGAGTTGTAATCCGACGCAGGATTAAAACGCTAGAATGCAAAATACTGCAGAGTATACTGCAGTACTTTGCATTATAGCGTTTTATCTTGCATCGGACTATAACTCACTGAATTCGGATTTTAATACTCCGAATAAGGAATAAAAATGTCCGAAATCGTTGACGCGCAACTGCTAAAGTCCGATAAAGGAGAGACTTTTTACAGTGTACTCGGTCATGTTCACTGCAAAATACGAAACCTGGTAGCCCTGGTAGCCAACGAAGGAAATGGTGAAGAATTGACGAAAGAAAATTGGATCTACTGCACGGAAATTTGGGTATCTTCTCGCCCATGCTCACGGAAAATGGAAAAGAAGACCGGGAGCCAATGAAAGACCTGGTAGACCTTATCCATGACCGGATGGAGACCCTTGGAATTTGTGGCCAACTGGCGACAAATTCCATTGCTGACAAAGGCCCATGAGACACTCGTGGACAAGGTTTGGTTCCAAACCGGATACAAACAGGTGACAGTAGAAGCAAGACTGACTTACCAAAGCACCCAAGAGCGTTCTTTCCAGTCGGCCATCTTAACGCCAATAGACCAAAGACAAACTGCAAGCCGAGTCCCCAGCACACGTGACGCCATCTGACCTAGGAAAGACGCAGCATAATATGATTGGATGATAAGCATTGTAAATCGCCAATCATGCTTATAAAAGACAAATTTGTGATTACCGGGAACACATAAATAAACCCCTACCCCGTCGATACCCTTTAATTAGATCTACTGTGGGTTTGAACATACTAGCTTCTTAGAGACAAGATCTCGATTTGCTCTCAAATTTTTTTTTTCAACCGATTACAAAAAAAGGGAAACGCAACACACCCGACTGTTCATTTCAATGGAGAAACTTCAACTCGGAGAAACAACAACAGAAAAAATACTCGACCAGGACGTGTAAGTGTTTTACCGTTTCACTGACGTACTTGCAGCTTATCTCAGGGGTGGCAGACACGGTATGCGTAACTTGTGAAAGTATAAAAAAACAGCTGTCTCAAATTCTCATTAACAAGTTTAAGAATGGATAATTAACAGTTAGAGATTGGTTGTTTTTCATGTTTATTTGTGTGTTTTCCTCTAGTGATACTGGTTTTCAGTCACCCTTCCTTCATTTTTGTTGTTGTTTTTGTTTGGTATGATTTCGCTTCGTGCTGGCGTTGTCGTGCGGTGATCTTTCTACTCAGCGTTGGGTCGATTTCGTTTTATTGATTTTCTTTTATGGAAGGATCTGAACCATTCGATGTTTTTCTTCTCTCCGGTTCAAACCCTGAAATAATTGTAAGTGCAGAGTATAATATTGTTAATGTTTATGTATTATATAAAGTAAGAATAAAAAAACCTTGAACCTTGAACCTGCAGATACCGTTCTGTCTTTTCGTGGGTATGTCCGGCAGTTTCGAAGTTTGATACAGACGAAACCGCAAAAGAACAAGCGAAATAGCTTGGTTTACTCCAAAGAACCACAACCATGATATGATCGTCATAATCTCGCGGTTTTCCGACATCTTCAGCATCAAATAGTTTATTGTCTAAAGAAGGCATACTGCAAGAGGGGCGTTTTCAATACGAAATGCAGGAGTAGCGCTATGGAATGAAATATCTATGTGTATTAGGAATGCAACAACCCTTTAGTCTTTTAAAAAACAGCTGAAAGAGTCATTTTCAAGGGATAGTAGCTTAGAGTTGGCTTCGTAAATGTATAAACAATAATGATTCCTTTTTACGTTTCACTTTTTAAGTACTATTGAATGAGCTCTCTCCCATAGGTCGCATGCCTTTTTTTTAGGCGGACTTGCAGTTAGTTCCGCGAATTGTATTATTTTTTGTGTTAATAAACAATCTGAAAAAAAAAATCTGAAAAACTGGAAAAACTTGTCCATTCGGACCAAACTGAATATATCTCGACAGCAACAGATCTGTGAGACGACATTAAGGTCTACAAGGTAATGCACACACAATCACAATTTTCCTAGACGGATGCAAATTTCCTCATTCGTGCCGAAATTTTGACGCATCTCATACAGGCCCGCCACAGCTACACGAATTTCGCACGCATATTCTCGCATGCGAAATCTTATTGGACCGTGTGAATACGTAGCTTGACTGGCAGATCACGCATATAGTGCCCCCCAGCCCGTTATTTATACCCTCGTCGAATTATACATATGTCGAGTTGTAATCTCGCGTAACATTGCATGTACGAAGTTCGGTTCTCTGTAGTGGTCACTGACAACAAAAACAAGACGAATGGTTCCGATGGAATCCCTAAGGCAAACATTTCTTGGACTTCCTGATGCACATCATCGAGTAACGTTATGTATGTATATATGCATATATTCATATATATTTATATATATCTAGATGTATATATATGTATATATAAATCACGAATACTTTCTGGGTGCTCGATAAAACGGCTTTCACTTTTGGAACCCACAATCTTGAACCTGACAGCCATTTAATTCGACTCACCTTTCTTGGATGTTTCGAAAAGGCAAATCCCAGAAGAATCAAAACGACAACGCCGAGTCCTGAACGTAACCGTTCGCGTTGCCCAGCTGTGTCGATTACCAGATAGGTTATGATCACAGCGACGACGACCAGAACGGCAGCATACGGAAAGAACCTGAAAGTGAGCAAGATCAGCAAAAATACAAAATTCAGAAAGGCTAGCATAATCTCGAACTATAAGGCATGCCTTTCGGCGGAATTTGGCAACTCTGAGAAACCTACCATTATTCCTTAAACTTTTTCTTTTGATTCATCCTTCTAGTTTCTCTATCCCAGCCTCATTCACTCCAAACGCTTGTATACTCGCTCAACTTCTGCTCAACTCTGCCCTGTCGCACATAATATGACTCACACTTTCGTCTAGACATCAACACATAGAACATGAGTAGGGAACCGTCTCCGATCTTAATTTCCCCGCATGCTTTAATTTTCTTCCCAACGGCAGCCCCCCCCCCCCCTAGATTAACTACCGGTTTTAGTTGCTCCAGTGACAAACCCGAATTAAAATAAAAACTCCTCACCCTGCCGATCACACACATAAATGTATGTGATGGCCTGTCCAGGTTCTCTCCATAGTTATCCATGCAGGACTTCCACTAGCGTGTTTCTTCGGCTGTTTCTCTTTCCTGCACTACCAGCGAAATAAAGAATAAATGGGCTTTCCTGAGAGACATGCTTAATTCTATCTGTGACGCCCGGCACGTATTTTACCATCGCCACTGCGCCCTTCGCAAACTAGGCTGCGGGGGGGGGGGGGGGGGAAGTTTACGAGTATTTGAGTTCAATGAAATAAGAGCAGATGTTTGCGGTTTAGAACCAGAAGCAGCTAACTGGTTTCACTCTTCTGGTTTACGTAGTATCTGAGTTCAATGAAATAAGAGCAGATTGATTTGCGGTCACAGCTTATGGATCTAGGTCCATAAGCTGTGTTTGCGGTTTAGAACCAGAAGGAGCTAACTGGTTTCACTCTTCTGGTTTACGTAGTATCTGAGTTCAATGAAATAAGAGCAGATTGATTTGCGGTCACAGCTTATGGATCTAGGTCCATAAGCTGTGTTTGCGGTTTAGAACCAGAAGGAGCTAACTGGTTTCCGTGGTTTGAAAGTTGGGGCCTGGGCTAGGTTGAGTGACGTATTAGTGAAATTATCTCTTTGGATATTTGCTGTGTTAATCAAGTAAATGTTTACATAACGATCTGGATATTTACATAATTGGCGACAGTGGTGAAAAAGTTCCCTTCTGTGCCACAGCAAACGGGTTTTTCTAGCGATCGCTGGCTAGTGTTTTTTTTTTGTATTGTTGTTTATTTGTTTCGTATTATTTTTTTTGTCTTGTGATTTTGCTCTTGATCTTCTTTTCTTTTTCTAGTTTGTTTGTTTGTTTCTGACGAGCAAAGAAAACGATTGAAAATAAAGCCCTGTAAGGCTTTATGGTAGCAGGAGTAAACGTTGTCAATCTTCTTTTCTTATTAAACTACTAAGCGATACCTACCTCCAGCTTGAGATTATGTTAAGCTTTCTCCATAAAATCTTTGAACACCTTCTTGACGAACTTTGGAAGCATCTCAATCTCTTCACTTGGAAGTATAGGATCCCCACAGAGAAGATAACAGTCGCCACAATAAGAAACCCAACCCCTCCGCACCAGTCGATTTCACTACTTTTCCCGAGCTGAATGTAGATGGCAGCACTTAGGTAAGCGAAGTAGCCAATGAGAAGAGCGGTGGTCCTGACTCTGCCTATCAAGTGGGAGTGTTTGCTTAAGAACGTGTTAAGCCTGTCACAGCAGAAGATCGAAGACTGGTAGTCCTTGACAGGATCAGCAATACGGTCGAGCTAGAAAAAGGAATTCAATAGGGATACGTAGTTAAGTTTATTTACACTATAGCCTGGACAGCCATCGTAAACCACAGATGAAAAGACCATCTGTATGGTATTGCCAGTTAACTTTCTACAATAGATATTCCTTCAGCCCAAGCTGACTGCGAATCATATTTGACTGTGCAAAACAGAAAAGTCTGCTACATTTTATTAGAGCCATATTTCGGCCCTTCATGGCAAGGGTCCTCTTCAGGCTCAAGCAGAGAAAAATAACACTAGAGAGTAGCACCAAGGCCTATGCTCTCCATGCTTTGGCAAACGGACCATACTCGTAGCGCCGCCCACTGAGCTTGCGGCATTTAAAGCGAGACAAACTTGCGTGTTTAGAAATGTTTAGTAAAGTAAAGGAGTGGCCTGCACACACCACGGAAACAATGGAGGATGTGTCATTTTTTCGCAATGTTCAGAATATGCAGTTATCGGGACCGTCCCGCAGCCATCGGTGGTGAACGACTGAATGGGTTGCTAGGGATTTTCTCTATCGCTAGTGGTGATAGTATCGCTGCTATTCGAGTGTGTTTCAATTTTGTGAAGTCTTGGCACTACTTGCTGGTATTATTTTGCTCTGGGCTGAAGCTGGAAAATAAACTTGTGGAAAAACAATTAAAGATTCTTCCTTAAATATCTGATTTTGTGAGCTTCTTCTCTGAAAATTGGTTAGAGTTAAAGTTGGAGCTGTGATTTCATTCTAGACACGACTGCTGTTTTTGCTGTTCGATTCGGTCGTCGAAAGGGTGGAAATTCTTCTGCATTTTGCTTTTGGAGTCACCTGTCTCTTCTTCTTCTTCAAGTATCCATCTTAGCCGAACTGTGCCTCTGAGCCGGCCGGCTTAGTGACTCTTTTGTGTTTTCGAAATGAACATGGCTTCGTTTCTTCATTTATCAAGCTTTTTGACAAAATCAGACTGCCTTACGCCTTTTTGCGTTGTAGAGTTGCCCGTCCGTTTCTGATCGCGATAACTCTTGAAGGTGTCGAGATATTTTGTTCTGTGCATCAAAGTATAGGTCAAGTTCGTTAACCAGCTCCGTAGCTATAGATCTAGGGGTGGGGGAGGGGTTTCACATTAAGGGTCGAGCAAATATTTTTGTTTTTATAAGCCGTTGAGATACTCGATTTAGAGGCGACATGCTTAACCCATATTTGAACTTTATTTTCTTGCCGAGGAATTAGTTCGCCCGGAAATGCGGGCAAAATCGGAAATTTGGTAGAGGTGAAATTTTTTTTGTCTAAAGGCAGCTAGGGATTCGATGGAGGGTAAATATACATGCTGTATCCGTGTCTATTTTTTTGTCTGGTCAGACAAGTAGGCTATGTCTCCCAAAGAAAGAAAAGGCAATTTGGTTGAAGTGACAGATAATTCTAAAGTCAATAAGAGCGAAATGGATCTAGAGGTATACGGTGGATCCATTCTGTTCTTAGTTTTCCCAGCGGATTAGCGGTTCAGGCATGATCCGAAAAAATTAATCATAGGCCTAAATAATAAGTAAGTAACCATTTCGGAAAGGCGGAGTAAATGAAGAAAGTAAACAAAATACATACAAACACAGAAAAAGACACTTAATTTTTAATCTTCGGTCAGGAAACAGTGGACGACGTCATGTGCTGGTTGGGCCCTGTCGTCCATGATTTTATTCTTACAGGGTTAAGAATATTGATAATATTCTTACAGGGTTTGGGCGGAAGCCGGAAATCTGCAAGACCCGACTGTCTGGACGAACAAGTCCAAGAACTAATCACATCTGAAACCTTTGGTCTTTTTAGCACCTGGCCCACAGCTTAGTATTTGTTCAACTTTAGTCTCTGTAATTTCCACGAATAGTGATTTTGGATTTTGGTCAATCTGTCCATTGGTGTAACCTCTGTGTATAGTGATTTTTACTTTTATTTATTGATGCTGGACTACAAAAAAAAATAAAACAATAATCAGCTTTGTCCGGTGCCCGTATCTGGAGGGGCCAAATATGTCTTGGAGGAGGAGCGAGGTTAGACTTTGCAACGGGCTTGCGCAAACAACGCTCAAACACATACCACTGCCTAACCCCCGTGCTGGGCTCAAGCCCTATATTACTCAAGCGTTACAACATAACATAATATAAACTAATTTATTGCACAAAAAGCTGAGGCCATGACAAAACTGATAATAAAAAGAAAACACTTAAACGAAATAATGAAACTAAACTATATAAAGGAAAACTCCTAAAGGAAATTTTCAGATCCCATTTTTAGGATATTGAGAACAAGAATAATTTTCGCAATCAGGCGAACAAACTCCATTGGAAACGGCCATCAGTATCATGAGGAAGGTCATTCGTTTGGTAGTTCGGCACTGCCGTTTCGTTTGGGATCTGACGACAGTGGACTCACGTTCTTGTTAAGCGTTCATTTACATTTTTTTTTCTATATGTACTGTGCAGATGCTAGGCTGCATGTAAGAATTTCATTCATTCACTCAGTGGATGCAGCCGCTAAGTGGAAACACTACTGTACGCAACCGTACTCACATTTCCCATCTCGTAGGTATACTCTTTCACCAGCATATACTTCTTGATCATTCACAAGCTAGAACCGTCGATATTCAAGGCTCATACTGAAATAAACTAATACAGTATTTACTTACACAACCGTCCTTGGCGCAATTAGTTACATCCTCTTCTTCCGGGTTTCCCGGCTTCCGGTAGTTTAAATGTAGCACCACCTCTGATTCTTCAAATCCATCGTTTCTCCTAGCACCTAATGTTGCTGCCTCGTCTTTCTTCTGTAATTATAATAATTAACAGAAACCTGCTTCTGTTGAGACCCGACCTTCGGCAAACGGAAATGACATAAACTAACTTTTTCGTCATTTTGATAAATTGGAAGCAAGCTAAAGGATGAAAGAGAACGTAGACTTCAATGGTTGGCAAGGGAACTAGTCTTGGATTTGTCGGCTCTTCCTCAGCTCTCAGAGGGTTATCCCCTTTATCAAATTAGAAGGATTGTATAGAAGGACCCCCTTGCAATTACATATGGCGTTCCCCAAGGAACACGCCTCGGTCTCACTCTTTTCCTACTTCATATAAACAGACTTGCATCATGACGACCTCACAATTGTTTTACTACAGTTAATATCTAATTACTACCCAGCTTCTGATGCAATAGGAAATGTGACGACTGAATGTGAACAATTAAAGCTAAAAATAAATCACGATAAGTCGTCGGCTATGCAAATCTCTTTTTTGAAAAGGGAGGTTCCAAGTTCTAGTTTAACCTTTGCCTCAGTCAGCCAAGCGAAAATTATTGGGAGATTGGATTGATGATAAACTTGATTTTAAGCATAACACACACCAGATATTAAAAATCCCATGCACCAGTTGAAACTTTGTGTCAACTTAAAAAGTTTGGTTTTGACCTTGAAAGTCTCGTTACCTTTTGTAAAACATATGTAATCCCTGACTCCGAATACGCTTGTGCAGCCTGCAAGGCCGTATCTAGGGGGAGGGGGGGGGGGTTGACCCCCCTCCCGAAACATACAAAAAAAAGGATTTGTATAGGCTTTTCCCTCTGATTTATGTGTTTTTTGTGCTTTTTTGTCCGAAAAGCAGGCAAACCCCCCTCCCCCGAAACGCAAACCCCCACGAAATAAATTCCTGGATACGGGCCTGGCCGCCTGGCACCCCGTTCTTCCGTATGAATTGCTTGATTTAATTGAATCAATCCAGAAGCGGGTGGATAAAATCATACTTTCTCACGAATACACTAATTATGACCAAGCGCTTCTCCGGCTCGAACCGTTAAAGAAAAGACTTCAAGAACTGATTTTGGTAAGAACATTTTGCAGTTAGTCAGATTCTGCCACCTCCTTCCCAAACAACTCCCCGAACCGACTTACTCGACGAGACATTCAAATTTACTCAAGCCGTTTCCAGCATCAAGTACCGCCCACCGCCGTCACTCATTCTCCCCCCCCCCCCCCTTGTTACTAATTATTTCAATACTAATAAAATTTCACGTTTTCTGTGCATTTGTGCCAGTTCGGTTCCTGACTTGTTTCTATATTTTGTCTTAAGTTTCTTTGTTGATGGGAAATTATTTGGATGTTGTTCGTTATTAAAGTGTGTTTATTTATTTTCTCTTTGTTGTCTACTATTTGTGTTGCGAGAGCAACACTTTGGTTTTGTCCTCGTTTTTTTTTTTTTTTTTTTTTTTTTTCCTATGACTCCGATTTCATTTTATTCCTGGTAACTGAGAAGGGTCTAACCTGTGCGGTTTTTACGGAAAGTGTGGACCTTAGGCCGGATTGATGAATATGACATTACATTTTGGAAAGCTCCGTAGAACTCTTGCCTGGGGCCAATAAGGATGGTTTTTGCTTGTCCTCGAGCCAGAGCCTACGGTTTGCGAAGTGAAGTGGAGTTGTATAGCTTATGTCAGAGAGGACTATCTGAAGTTGTGTAGCGAACCTTTCGTTTCATCAAAAGATGTTTCTGCTTTCGAGTGGAAAGCTCCGTTCTAGCACGCAAGCAGGCAGGCACCAGTTTCAAATTGAAGATGGACTAAAATCTATAAGTGTTAAATATATGCGGCAGTTACCCGGCCCCATAGCCAACATATCTTCTTTGAGTGATAAATAGAAAAATCTACAGAGACAAAAAAGTGACTTTTTCCCATGGGTCCGAAAGTGCTGCCATCTATTGTTTCTGTCCATGTCTGCGACGATTTCAGCTGAGTTTATAATTTTTTTTTTGCACTTTGGTTTGTGGTAGAGTAACGGTATCAGATGTGCCTCTTAAACTTTAAAAGTTCTCTCATTGCTAAAGAAACTAGAGCTTATCCTTTGCTCCTTTCTAAGTCGTGACGTTAGAAAGTTGGCCTACGGCAAAAAAGTCAACTTTTGAACTAAGACAGGTAGAATTTTTTTTTCGACGGCAATCGATAGCCATTGATGAGCTGATCAAAGTATATGTCATCCATTTTTTGGTACAAAAATTCCTTCATGAGATACACCAGTTCGAAAATTTGAAAGGGGTTGACAACTTCATAGTAAGGTACATTGAAACCAAAAATAGGCGATACCAGTTATGATACATATAGGGGACTTTTAAGCAACAGTCGACTGTTAGCCCATAATCATCTTCGGTAATGAGGGGTTTGCAGCTTTTGCTAGTTGGTATACCTGTTATTTGTTTCCGGTGTATTCGATGGTAAGAACAATTTGGTTCCCAATGGTAAGATATGCAAGGGACTTGTAAGTAAAATCGGCTGTTATGCTACAATCATCTTCTGCGATGATGGGTTTGCAGCTTTTGCTAGCTGGTGTACCCATTATTTGTTTCCGGTTAACTTAATGTATATCACGGGAGAGGGACTTGGTAAGTAGGAATCGGTTCACGAGGGGCTAGGAATTTTTGCAAATGGGTGCACATTGTATTCGATTTCTATAAATCTGACGGTAAGAAAGTTTGTGTCGATGGTCTGTCAATGTAACCGAGGATTAACTGTTTACAAAACGGATACAAACGAAAATGTAAAGCAATGAGGTAGTTTCATAATAATTAATAGTGTCATCTATGTTATTTTAATCCTGAAAAGTTACGGATAGCTTTCTATTACCAACTAGATTATATAAGATATTGTTCCAAGTTTTCATCCGTCACGATGTCTACGATTGAAAGGATAAAGTACAACTGACTGCAAAGTTAATTTAGTCCCTTCTTCCTATATTATTTTGTTGTTGTTTTTACAACGCTGAAGAATACCTTTTGATCATGTGATTAGTTTTTTTTAGAACATCCCGTTTAAAAAGCTTATGCTATAATCATCTTCAGCGATGAGGGGCTTGCAACTTTTGATAGCTGGTATATCCATTATTTGTTTCCGGTGAATTTGATGTCAATCACGGGAGAGGGACTTGTAAGTAAGAATCGGTTCACGAGGGGCTAGACATTCTTGAAAATTGGTGCACATTGTATTCGATTTCTGTACATATGACAGTAAGAAAGTTTGTATCGATGGTCTATCGCTATACCCTAGGATTAACTGTTTACGCAACGGGTACAAACGATACGGTAATGTAAAACAATAAGGTAATTTTGTAATAATTAATAGTGTCATCTATGGTATTTTAATCCTGAAAAGTTACGGATAGCTTTATAATATCAACTAGATTATATAAGATATTGTTCCAAGTTTTCATCCGTCACGATATCTACGATTGAAAAGGATAAAGTTCAACTTCGACGGCAATCGATAGCCGCTAATGAGCTGATCAAAGTATATCACATCCATTTTTTGGTAAAAAAAAATTCCTTTATGAGATACACCAGTTTGAAAGTCTCAAGGGGTTGACAACTTCAGTAGTAAGGTACACACTGAAACCAAAAATAGGCGATACCAGTTGTGAGACATTTAGGGGACTTGTACGCGACAGGCGACTGTTAGCTCATAATCATCTTCGGCAATGAGGGGTTTGCAGCTCTCGCTAGTTGGCGTACCTGTCATTTGATGAACAATTTGGTTCCCAAATGTAAAACATGCAAGGGACTTGTAAGTAATAATCGGCTGTTATGCTACACAAATCTTCAGCGATGAGGGGTTTGCAACTTTTGCTAGTCGGTGTACCCATTATTTTTATCCGGTGAACTTGATGTCTATCACGGGAAAGGGACTTGTCAGTAGAATCGGTGCACGAGGGGCTAGAAATTTGTTCAAATTGTTGCACATTGTATTCGATTTATATAAATCTGACGGTAAGAAAGTTTGTATCGTTGGTCTATCGCTGTAACCTAGGATTTACTGTTAACGCAACGGGTACAAACGATACTGTAATGTAAAACAAGGTAGTTTCGTAATAATTAACAGTGTCATCTATGGTATTTTAATCCTAAAAAGTTACGGATAGCTTTATAATACCAACTAGATTATATAGGATATTATTCCAAGTTTTCATCCGTCACGATGTCTACGATTGAAAAGGATAAAGTTCAACTGACTGCAAAGTCAATTTAGTCCCTTTTTCCGATATGCTTTTCTTGTGGTTAGGGCAATCGATAGCCCTTGAAGAGCTGATCAAAATATATGCCATCCATTTTTTTGAACAAAAATCCTTCATGAGATAAACCAGTTTGAAAGTTTCAAGGGGTTGACAACTTCAGGAGTAAGGTACACACTGAAACCAAAAATAGGCGATACCAGTTGTGAGACATGTAAGGGACTTGTAAGCAACAGTCGACTGTAAGCAACAGTCGACTGTTAGCTCATAATCATCTCCGTTAACGAGGTGTTTAAAGCTTTTGCTAGTCGGTATACCTGTTATTTGTCTCAGGTGTATTCGATGGTAAGAACAATTTTGTTCCCAATTGTAAGACATGCATGGGACTTGTAAGTAATAATCGGCTTTTATGCTATAATCATCTTCAGCGATGAGGGGTTTGCAACTTTTGATAGCTGGTGTATCCATTATTTGTTTCCGGTGAATTTGATGTCAATCACGGGAGACGGACTTGTAAGTAAGATCGGTTCACGAGGGGCTAGAAATTTTTGAAAATTGGTGCACATTGTATTCGATTTCAGTAAATATGACAGTAAGAAAGTTTGTATCGATGGTCTATCGCTATAACCTAGAATTAACTGTTTACGCAACGGGTACAAACGATACGGTAATGTAAAACAATAAGGTAGTTTTGTAATAATTAATAGTGTCATCTATGGTATTTTAATCCTGAAACGTTACGGATAGCCTTCTTCCGATATTGTTTTGTTGTTGGTTTTACAACGCTAAAGAACAGCTTTTGATTATGTGATTATTCTTTTTAGAACATACCGTTTTAAAAGCTTCGATAAGTTGACAATCTCAGCATTTAACCGACAGCGAAGAAACAAAACCAAAGTGTTGCTCTCGCAACACTTTAGCCGGCGAAGCCGGACAAAGGTTGCCGCAACACTT
This sequence comes from Branchinecta lynchi, assembly GCA_023053575.1. Lineage (NCBI taxonomy): Eukaryota > Metazoa > Arthropoda > Branchiopoda > Anostraca > Branchinectidae > Branchinecta > Branchinecta lynchi. Next base: position 16,865,670 of record JAKZAP010000008.1, read on the forward strand.
CACGTTGCCCGGGCAACGTAGGTCTAGTTAGCTTTTGTTATTGTGCAATTTTTCCACCAAACCCTTAAAGGACACCTGAATGAAGAGTACCAAGTATCATCCCTATCTGTGTGACGTCTGTTAACATTGCCTGCAGAAAACCCAATCCAAATACGAAATACCGTTTCCAAGCTATGATTTTTACTCCATTTTGCTATCTGTCCTTATTTCAGTACCGAGCAACTTTAGAAATGAACAAATGTCTTCAATCAACCCTTCTTCTGGAATATTCTTTAACCAGATAAGCCCAAACGTATATCTAGAAGAAATTCCAATACGATCCGGCCAGCGCTATACAAGCGCTTCTGGCCCCTACGGTTCATGCACTGAACCAACTGTTGGCTATTTGCGATGATTTTGCTTTACAGCACGATATAATATTCAACACGAAGAAAACGCTATGCATGGCTTTTATCCCACGTGGCATTCGCCTGCATCACCTTCCCAAAGTTTTTCTTTCAGGGCAAACTCTTCAGTTTGCAAAAGCCCTATCACGGGCACTATGCGCTCGAGCTAATCTGCTAATAAGGAAGTTTGGGGCTTGCGACTCGCCCGTCAAGACTTTTCTTTTCAGGATGTACTGCACTCAGCTTTACTGTGTGGCTCTTGTAACTAATATTAGGGTTAGGCGCGAAACCAGTTTTCGTGTCCTATACAATAACTCTTTTCGTTGGTTGCATGGGTTAAAGTGGAACTGTAGTGCGTCATCAGTGTTTGTTGGTGAAGGCCTTCCCTCTTTCCCAGAAATTAGACACTTTTCTGCCCTTTCCCTGCAGAAGCGTATTCTTGAGTCCCAGAATCCGTTGCTGGCTGTCCTGGCTGGGCCGCACATGAGGCTGACGCTGCCAATATGGTTGTCGTGGGGGAAGTTGCTCTTCTGCAATTTCTCTCCTTCAGTGAATTAGTGTTTTGTTCTTAATTTTGTTTTGTTTTGTTGGTGTTTGTAGATGTATATGGCCCTTGTTGGCCGTCCATTTAGTTAAATAAATAAATAATAATACAAGATTTGAATGAATTGCGCTTTTTGTCTTGGAGCCTGCATGTGCAAACCTCCGGAAACAATCATCCCTATTTTGAAAACGTCACGCTCAGGAGAAGAATGCTCTCCGTGTCCATGTCTGTAAATGCATTCTCCATGGTGTGTTCAAGTATGGTTTCATTGTTCAGGTGTCCTTTAAACCCTAGTTAGTCTTTGACTATTCTTATAGCTCCGGCAAATGACTGATCAAAAAGTGGTAAATGAGTGGATCGTAAAATGCTCCCCAAAGTTTAGCCAGATTCCGAGAATTTTGCCAGATTACCTATAGCGTCTTGTCGAAGCAAGAAAAATAATCTAACAGAACCTCTGTCTTTGGTCGCATGCAGCAACTTTGGATACACTGATAAAACTGCGCGGAGTTAGTTTTATGTGGAAAATAGTTCCAAATAGAGGAAGGTATAACAGAAAACCCCTTGGTAGTTTATATAATAGTTTTTGTTCTCCCTTTGTCTGAAACCTTTCCGGAATTTTTGGTATTCTGAGACAAAAAGATTTAAAATGTATCAGGACTTATTATTTCAAATATTGTAAATTTCTCCTGTACCTTCCTCGACGTTATAGGAATTCTCGTATAACTGCAACTTTTTTGCCCTCTGACCCTTGTGCAAAGTTATCTGCAATTGCCCAAGACCTTCACGTTTCTGCCCTTGGCCATTTCTCCGCATTCCACCTAGGAAGAAGATTTTTTAGACCCGATTATTCCCTCTTTTTTTTAATGTTTATTTTTTGATCTTGTGCATTTACTACATTATTGAAAGCTCAGTGTATATTTTCCCTTTCTTTGTCTGTACTGCACTATTTTCTTCTTCTTAAGTGCGTAAATAAAATTTCATCATCATCATCATCTAGCGGTATTTGCTGTCTGAGTTGATATCCGTCTACTTCCCTCTTCGCCGCTGCGCAAACCAGAGGGAAAACCGTAGGATGTTTGCGGGGGCGAAGAATGAAGATCCCGGTCTGCAGCGAGTTAGACGTGACGTCATAATGGTAGGCAAGCAATTAGCTGTAAAGGACTACTCAGCCGGCGTTCGTATTCTTCTGCGGGGCTCTACTGCGACATAGCTGTTTGCACAGGTAACAAATTATGACATTCTGCGTAGCTCCTCCTCCGTTCGTTTGCATCGGGTAGGGTATCAGCATATATTCGACTCCGCATGGTCGTATTACAGAGATGGGGAGATGGAAGTTCTTGTCATTATTTTTTCTGGTATAAGGTATAGCATCAGCATCTTCGTATGAGGTAACAAGGTGTTACGTCATGTTTCAAACACAAATGACGTCAAAGCTGCGACTGTCGTTTATATTGAGCTCGTTTCAAATGATAATAAAAATAACATAAACAAGCCCCAAAACATTCATATTCAAGCCCTAATCCACTGAACTATTTCACACAAAAAAAAGTGTGAGTAAGTAAGAGGAAAGAACGATCGAGTTTTAGAAGAAAAGAGAACGATCCAATGGTTGTTTTCTAGTAAAGAGCAATAGCTAACTATACCGCCCTACCGCAAGGTAGGGCGACCCCATTCCTTAAAGGACCTGTCGTACCTACAATGCCGACCTATAATACCTATAATAATACATTCCCAACTCGCTATTCCGCTAACGACACCGCATTAATCTTTGCACTTGCCACGATTTGCTAGTTTCCATTATGCTCCCGACGATTGTTCGCGTCTCATGCTAATGATGCGTAAAACCGGTTATTTGAATTTTGCCAAGATTTTGCTAGAAGTTGATGGGCTAGGGAAAAGACAAAGACAGGAAACAGCCAAGGCCATGGATAATTTATTAAAAGCAGAGCCTAGCTAATCAGTATTCTGATAGTTTTGATACTGAAACAAGAACAAGAAATAGTGCGAGGTGTCTTTAACCAGTTATCGCTCGTTGGGCATGGAAGGTCGGCATAATCTACAAAGGATTCGCGTCGCTTTCGAAAATTAGCGGACTTTCAAAACCATGGAGGAGTCTTTGCATAATTTAGGCTAAAACTCGCTGTTTTAGCCAAAGTTGCAAAAGTAGCCGGCGATAAAAAAAAAAAAACTAGCTGAGCTTCCTAGACCGCCGGAATCGTCATATAAAATCAGAACCTCTCACAAAAACTGCGTGGCACGAATTGCCATCAGCATGAAGCTGTAGAGCGACTTCCACTTTCGGTGGTGCTGGATCAAAGCCGGTTCAGAATCAAACTGCAAATCTAAAAACAAATACCATCTTCAGTTCGTATCCATCTTGGCAAAAAACACAACTAAACTCGAAGTCGACAAAAGGAATCAACTGATCATCTATTGTATCTCAAGATGCAGCGACACACATAAGAGTCGCGGTCAATGTCCGAGAACAAGAGATCTTCTGTTTTTGTCATTGTATGGTAACGAGTCAGCCTGTACTAAAGCATCTCTAATGCCGCGGTCCGGTACCGCTAATACTACTGGTTTTCGACAAATTACTTTCTATTTCACGGGTTTGTAAAAAGAAACAAGGCCAAAGGCTTTGAGGGGATCCCAAACTGGAAGTTATTGTTTGAAAGCCTCGGGCTTGCTCTTTCAGTGGAAATGGGGTTCAAGTTTTTCTTTTCGACGAATTTGGAAAATTTAGGGAAATATTGTTAAATAAGAGAAACTCTAGTGTCCCTTTAAAAAAGGTTGGTCTACGTAGAATCTACGAAAAATTAACCATATTTTACAAAAGGTTGGATGAAAAACTTCTCAAAAGGAATATATTAGTTAAAAAGGCTTCCCAAAGGCTTCGAGGGATCTCAAACTGGAAGTTACTGTTTGAAAGCCTCGGGCTTGCTCTTTCAGTGGAAACTACCTATTTTGGGGGAGAATCAAACTATTGGGGTACAAGTTTTTCTCTTCGTCGAATTTAGGAAATTCAGGGAAATATTGTTAAATACAAGGGAAACTCTGGCGTCCCTTTAAAATCTTTTTTCTACGTAGAATCTACAAAAAAATTAACGATATTTTACAAAAGGTTAGGTGAAAAACTACTCAAAACAAAGAAATCAGTTAAGGGTTTTTGTATATAAATTATAAGCCGATTCAACCGTTCTGGGTCATGTCATTTATGATTCACAGTCAGCTCGGTATTTACTTACTACAGGGTGTCAAGTAGGGGGAACGGCTCCTGAGCGGTGTGTCTGAGATCTATAAAATGTTGTAGGGTTCAGTACTGTCGTAGTAGTGAACTCGCTGAACACATTGTGCGGTGCACCAGTGTCAGATTGCCAACTAGGCAGATTAGGGACCTGCCCTTGGGCCCCATCGCTTTTAGGGTCCCCGCGACGAGGGACTATAGTATCACTGATTTCATCTTGAAATAAATTAAAACAAAGTTTTTTAAACTGTTTCGGTGCAAACGTCATTTGTGTAATGGACAGTAGTAGCCGTCATCTCTTCGTACCGACCTACAAGCACAAGGAGGGCCCTATTTGCCATTGGGCCACGGCTGCCCAGGGCCCTTCACTGGCTTTTGTGGGCAGAGGCGTTACTAGCCAAACTGTTTGGGGGGGGGGGGGCAAGGCATTTACCGGCTGGCTAGTAATTTTTACCGACTTTTTTTGTAGAAAAACGACTGTTTTCAAGAAAAAAAGACCGTTTTGAAAAAACGTCGACTGATTTTCAGAAAAACCGACCGTTTTGACAAAAAAACAAATGATTTTCAGAAAAACCGACTGTTTTCATAAATGATTATAGCGTCTGAGGAAAGTGCCCGAAAGTGCTGATTATAGCGTCTGAGGAAAGTGCCCTTATCGACAATTGGGTTTGCCGAAATACAAGTTCACTAACCGGCTTTTGTCGGCTCAGTAAGAATATGAACTAGCAAAGGGTATTTAAGGCTTTTCTCTACAGATTAAGCGAAATTTTCAAAGCCGTTCACAAGAAATCCGAAACCTCGTAAAAGCTACAGAAAAACGTGCCAAAGCTCTAAATGGATATCGAAGTCTTCTTCCAATCCGTGACTTTACCGTAAACTGTAAATCTTTAGAATCAAATTCAAAATTTAGTGTAATTGGTTGGAAACGTTCATAGCCGGCAGCACGAGATCAGTAACGTTTCGTGAGTGAGAAACATGTCTTGTATTGTGGACATGATTTTTAAGGAGACCCTGTTTGCTAGTTTCCTGCTATCTGTGACTCTAGTTTCTGCGGATCAACACTTCTACCACTCGGATCCACCGTTCCATCGATCCGCTGATCCACCCTTCTATCGCTCCGCTGATCCGCCCTTCCACCGCTCCGCAGATCCACCCTTCCACCGTTCTGCAGATCCATCCTTGTACCGATCTAATGATCGAACGTTCCATCGCTCCGCTGATCCAGAGTTCCACCGGTCCGCCGATTACCTTAGTAAGTCTGTCCATTTCAGCTCATTTCGCTTTTATGATAGTGTTGTAAAAGCCACTCAGCTTTACTAACTCATCGTGCCGACGAAGCAGTGTTTCAACTTCTCATGATCTCACATGAGATCTCTAGATAGGAAAGGAAGGAAACAAACCTATCTCTAGATAGGTTTGTTTCCTTCCCCGAAGTTGAGCCAGAAGATTGACAGCCTGACGAGGACCCTTGCCAAGAAGGGCCGAAATATCGCTGATGAAAAATCATAGCTGACGTATCCGTTGTAAACATTGTTTGAATAAATGTTTCAAAGTCAGCTTGGGCTCAAAGAATATTCATTAAACTCTTTTTATTATTCATTGCCTAACGTTAAATTGTATTATTTTTAATTCTTTTTAGTGAAGGAAACCTGACAAAACAGCAACGAACTTGGTCAGCACACTTTCATACGCTTCACCAAAAAACGTGCCAATCGTTCGACACTAAAACTTAGAGTAGCTGATTTAGTTATACTTTATTTTCAAGAAACTTTTCAGTTCGTACTCTCGGGAATAACAATGAAGTACTGTTACCTCTTGCTCTGTTTTGTGACTTACTGTACAGCAGAAACATTTTCAGGTAACTCTCCTGTATTTTCAGTTAAATGAGGGGATTTCAACTACACGGTACGCAATAAATTACTCCTCTTTTGATTGACCAAGACTTCTCTCCAAATCGCCACCCAAACTTGAGAGCGAACTTCATCTAATTAGGAAGATGATAACCAGCCGTATCCCAAGATTCTGAAGGAGCCATATATATGCTCACAGGTGCTTATATGCTTAGAATAGTAATTTATTCACTCATACTTTCACGGTTATAAAACCAAAATTGGTGAGTACTGTCATAACACAAACATTTAAAAGCAGGCTTTTTAAAATTTCAACAATCTTTGGTATAAAACTATTTTGGTAACGGCTGTGTTTGGCCGCTATTGGTTGGAATATTGGGACCTTCGTAGAGACTGCTCGCTCTTGCCTTTCCCTTACATTGTTGTATGGGGGGAGGGAGAAACTCATTGTAGATTTGAATAAGTTTTTTTTACCGATCTCGAGGCATAGGTCGTCTCGTCGTCGAACCCATTAGGAATTTGGGACAAGAGCAGCCACACAGCACTTCAAGGAAGACGTAAACCAACCGGAGCGTCCATAGGAGAGCAACGAAAATTATCAGCAAACTAAAGAAGATCGACTTGAAGAGCTAAGCCTACCTTCTCTGAATTTTTGGCGAAGATGAGAGGACGTGATCTTCGCCCATAAGTTGCTCACCACCAGTAGCTATTACGAACAACTGCTCGTGAAGCAAGAACAAATAATCCAATAGAACCTCCATTGTTGGTCCCACGCAGCGATTATGGGATACCCTGATAAACTGAGCGGAGCTAGAGGTACTTGCTGTGACCTTTGAATTGATACTGGTCTACTTCCCTCTGCGCATACCAGAGGAAAAACATTAGAATCCCTGCTGGGGTGGAGAACCCGGTCTGCAGTAGGTTAGACGTGTCGTCACAATGGTAGACAATAAATCAGCTGTAAAAGACGACTCAGACGGCGTTCGTATTCTTCTGCGGGGTTCTACTGCGATATAGCTGTTTGTAGAGCTAACAAATTATGATGTTTCTGCGCAGCTCCTCCGCTCTTTTATAGTCGAACATATCATAATATATTCGACTCCGCATGGTCCAGTATCGATTCCTTGTACTGTCGTTCCTCTTATTTCTAAAACGTACTCGAGATTGCTCATAATAATGTTTAAAGCGCAGTTGTTTTGAATTAAGTCGTTCTCACGTTTACCCAAAATCCGTTGTATATTTTTTTCTTTTCTCTTTTAGTTGCGATTTTTTGAAGATAATGGACTTTCTTTTGGAAGTTTACAACATATCATCCCCAATAACCACCCAATAAAGAAAACAAAATATAGATTTCCAAGGGTAGGACCTGACTTGCCATCTTAAAGTTGTTGAGCCTTGGCCACACAAAGAGCCTCACGATCCCATGCTTCTCGTGAAGGCTGGAAGTCCGCTGCCAACTAGGTATCTGAGTCAGCTCTGCTTGTGCCACCATCAACCTCTCCATTACTTTTTTGGGATCCCAAAACGTAAGTGGAGGGATACCTATGACATCGCAAAAGTTGTCCGTCTGTCCGTCCGTCTGTAAGCACGATAACTCTCGAAGGGAATGAGATATTTTGATGAAACTTGGTGTGAGGATTCGTTGGGTCGTCGGACCAGTCGAGTTTGTAGATGCTTTGTAGCCCTACATTTAGGGGTGGGGGTTCAAATTAAGGGGCAAACAAAATGTTCTGAAACAGCTAATTTGATAGTCGATTATGAGGTAAGAAGACATGCTGAGCACGATGGTGAAAACCATTTTGTCATCGGAAAAGTAGTCCGGCCCAAACCGGAAAGTTTGTTAAAAGTAAAAGTTTTATTTGAAGTTGATTAGATGTTCAATTTAGAGGTAGGAAGACATGCTGAAGACGATGGTGAATATCATTTTCTCGACCGACAAGTAGTTCGCCTGGAATCCGGCAGAAACCGGAAAGTTTGTTAAAATTAAAAGTATTATTTGGAGTTGATTAGATGTTCGATTTAGGACAAGAAGACATGCTGAACACTTATGTGAAAACAATTTTCTACCCGGACATGTAGATCGTCCGGAATCCGGCCAATACCGGAAAATTATTAGAAGTTAAAGTTTTATTTCTAGTTGAATAGATAACCGATTTAGGGGTAAGAAGGGATGCTGAATCCGTGTGTGACAATCATATTTTACCCGGACATATAGTTCGACCGGAATCCGGCTGGAGTCGGAACCTTTGTTACAAGTTAAATTTTTATTTGAAGTTGATTAGATGTTCAATGTTAGGGAAAGAAGATACCCTGAGTTCGTTTTTCAGCTTTCTTTTTTTGCCGGACAAGTAGTTCTGGAGTATTGGCAGAAGCGGCAGGAAGTTTTCGTCAAAACAGATGTGACTTACAGGGGTAAACACACATGCTGAATCCAAACCTGAACTTGGTTTTCTCAGATTATTAGCTATTTGGCCATAATCTGTTTCTGAATTTTATTTGTTAAAAATGTTCAAGGAGTCTGGCGATGACTGGATCTGGTCACCGTGACTGGATCTGGTCATCATCACAAGACCCAGTTGTCTGGATTAGATACAGAATTTGTGGGATCCCATCGAAACCTTTGGTCTTGTTTTAGCTGACGTCGAGGCGCGAGAGCCATTTGTTCAGGTGCACCGGAAAGCCCCAGTTGACGTTCAAGCACTGCTAGCGACATGCAAGCGGTCTCTCTCACGGCAGAAGCAGCTCTTGGTGTCAGCTCTAGACCAGAAGATTGAACTCGAAGCCAAGTTGGCAGAAGAGAAGGCGATGAAACTCGATGAAGAGAAAGACATCAATGCGCTTCAGCGCGAGGTAAGCAGAACCGGTACTTTTCAGCTTTCGTTTCGGTTCGGGTAGAGCTAGTTCGTTTGGAAAACGTTTAGGTTGAGCTGATTCGGATAAAAACGCGACACAAGCGACGAACGAACTATTGGTTAAATCTAATTTCCGTATCCTTGTATTAGATTTTTAGCAACAATAACTATGATCTCACCATGATAGTTTAGTGAAATAGAACGCTGTCATCAATTTTTGCGTTTTCTGTTCGGGAAGATGAAACAAGAGGCGTATTCCCGCCGTTGCCCGAGGAGTCCTCGGGGAATTGAAGGGAACGGCGAAAATAGAGGGAGTCACTCCACGCGGACTCCGCGTACAGAAAACAGCGAGAACACTGTGATTGCTTCCAAAACGGATTTTGTTCGAAAAAAAAATATGTAGTTCACGAAATTAGTCTGGATCCACTATATTTTTGGTTTTGTTTATTCTGATTGTTTTTAATTGTGTTCCGAGAGCAACACTTCGATTTTTTTTTTTTTAGTCGCTCAATTTCGTCTTATTACTAAAAGACGGTAAGGGTTTAACATATGCGGTTTTTATGGAAAGTGCGGACCTTAGGCCGGATTGATGAATATGACATTACATTTCGGAAAGCTCCGTAGAACTCTTGCCTGGGGCCAGAAAGGATGGGTTTTGCTTGTAATTGAGCCAGACCCTACTGTGGGTGATGTGATGTGGAGTTGTATAGCCTATGTCAGAGAGGACTGTCTGAAGTTATGCAGCCAAGCTTTCGTTCCATCAAACCATGTTTCTGCTTTCGAGTGGAAAGCTCCGTTCTAGCAGTCAAGCAGACAGGCACCAGTTTTAAACTGAAGATGGACTAAAATCTATAAGTGCGAAATATTTGCGGCAGTTCCCTGGCCCCACAGCCAATATATCTTCTTTGAGCGATAAATAGAGAAATTTACAGAAACAAAAACGTGTCATTTTCCCACGGGTCCGAAAGTGCTGCCATCTATTATTTCCACCCATTTCTGTTCGTGATTTCAGCTGAATTTGTCATTCCATTTCTTACACTTGAGGTGAGGAAGAGAAATGATATCAGATGGGCCTCTAAAACTTTACAAGTTCTCTCACTAATAAAGAAATTAGAGCTTATCCTTTGCTCCTTTCTAAGTGGTGATATTAGAAAGTTGGCCTACGGCTAAAAAGCCAAATTTTGAACTAATACAGATAGAATTTTTTTTCAACGGCATTCGATAGGTCTTGATGAGTTGATCAAAGTATATGTTAGATTTGTATATGTTATAGTATATGTTAGATGATACAACAGTTCGAAAGTTTGGAAGGGTTGACAACTTCAGTAGTGAGCAGGGGCGTCACTAGCCTTTTACCTTTGGGGGGGGGGGGGACGTCCGGTTTGTGCCGACGGACTAAAAAATGTGCCGACAATACAAATTTTTTAAATCTGCCTTTTTTTCCGGAAAAATTTAGCTATACCTACCATACAAGTTCTAGCTTTTAACGTGTTTCAGCGAATTTCAATACTAAAACGCCAAGCCAAATGAAACACTTTTCTTCTAAATAAAGAATACTGCAAAATGCGAAGCAGGCGAAATTTTGTGTGAACTAACTGTAACAACGCATCAATTGAGGTTATTCCTTTGGTATAATTTCATATTTTAAAGTTCAGAAATTCGGCTTTTCATTTTAACTTTCGCTGGAAAGCGAAGCTTCCAACGACTGTACCAAGGCAAGTTAAATCAAGCGTCGCAGTCGAAATTTTTTTAATCTGTTTTTTTGTGGAAAATTCAGCATAGTACCATACAATTTTCGGCTTTTAACGTGTTTCAAACACCAAGAATTTCTATCATAAAAGGAAAAATAAATGATACGTGACCATTCTTCCAAATAGCAAATACTACAAAATGCGCCGCAGGCGAAATTTTGTGTAAAACTTACTGTAATGCATCAGTTGACATTGTTCCTTTGACGTAAATTCATATATTTAATTTCACATATTCGGCTTTTCGTTTCAACTTTTGCTAAGAAACGAAGCTTCCAACGACTGTCCCCAGAACAAGTTAAAATAAGCAACGCCGGCGAATTCTTTTTTAAATCTGTATTTTTTCCGGAAAAATTTGCGACCGACAAATGTTTGCAGAATTTGATTTCTTACGTATAAAAGACCCGGTGTGCGGACAAGAATACCGACGCCCGACAAAAGCATCAGAATTCGATTTCTTCTGTGTTTTGCCCGACAAGATTGTAAAGAACTTTATTTTTTACGCGTAAATTGAAGCCGATGTACCGACGAGACTTGAACTTGCGGCATGCGCCCGATAAAAAGTTACAGAATTTGATTCTTTTTGTGTGTAAAAAGAACCCGATGTACCGACGAGAATACCGACGCCCGACAAAACCATCGAGCATTTGATTTGTTCTGTGTTTTGCTCGACTAGACTGTACAGAACTTGATTCATACGTGTAAAAATAACCCCTTGTGCCAATGAAACTTAAACTTCCTGGGTGCGCCCGACAAAGTTTGCAAAATTTGATTTCTTACGTATAAGTAAAACCCGATGTGCCGACGAGTCGACCGACGCCAGACAAAAGCATAAAAAAAACTATTTCTTCTGGATTACTTCTGTATAAAAAGAACCAGATGTGCCGACGAACCGAGGCACGACAAAAGCATGCAGAATTCGATTTCTCCAGTGCTTTGCCTGTTGCAGGATTTCATTTCTTGCGTATAAAAAGAACCCGATGTGCCGACGAGTCGACCGACGCCCGACAAAATTTTTTTTTTTTTTATTTCTTCTGGATTCCTTCTGTATAAAAAGAACCCGATGTGACGACGAGAACACCGAGGCACGACAAAAGCATGCAGAATTCGATTTCTTCAGGGTTTTGCCCGACAAACGTTTGCAGGATTTATTTCTTGCATATAAAAACCCGATGTGCCGACGAATCGACCGATGCCTGATAAAAAGCATACAGAATTTTATTTTTTCTGTGTTTGCCGGCGCTTCGCGCCGACAAACAAGTGAACTTTCGCCGGGCTTCGCCCGACGAAAGTACTTTCTCAGGACCTTTGGGGGGGGGGGGAGTCCCCCCCTCCCACCCCCATAGTGACGCCCCTGGTAGTGAGGTACACACTGAAACCAAAAATAGGCCGATCTCAATCGTGAGACATATAGGGTACTGTTAGACCATAATCGTCTTCGTCGATGAGGGTTTAGTAAATTTGGTAGTTGGTGTACCTATTAATCCTATTATTTCTTTCTTGTGTATTTGATCGAGACAACAATTTGGTACCATGTCTATCAGGGGGAGATGGACTTGTAAGTAAGAATCGGTTGCTAGAAGGGGTTCATGAGGGGCTATAAACTCGCGAAAATTGCTGCACGTTTTTTGTACCTCTATAAATCAGAGGGTAAGAAAACTAGTCTCCTTGGTCTATCGCTGTAACATGGAATTAAGTCTTTGAGGGGTTGTTAACTTTAGTTGTAGGTTACAAACTCAAACAAAGAATAGCCGGAACCCAATTGTGAGACATGTCAGGGACTTGTAAGTAACAATCGGCTTCTATACCATAATCATCTTCGGCGGTGTAAAACAACGGCATAGTTTCGGAATAATTAGCAGAGTGGCATCTATGGTATTTTGATCCTGAAAAGTTACGGATAGCTCTATAATGCGAACTAGATTATATAAGATAATCTTCCAAGTGTTCACGAGTCACGATGTCTACGATTGAAAAGGATAAAGCTCAACTGGGTGCAAAGTCAATTTAGTCCCTACTTCAGATTTTCTGTTGTTTTGTCTTACTTGTAAGCAGAAATCGACTATTAGACCATAATCGTTTTCGGCGATGAGGGGCTTGTAACTTTGCTAGTTGGTGTACCTATTAATCCCATTATTTGTTTCTGGTGTATTTGAATTGAAAACAATTTAGTACTATGTCTATCACGGGGAGATGGACTTGGTAAGTAGGAATCGGTTGCTAGAAGGGGTTCATAAGGGGCTAGAAACTAGTGCAAATTGGTACTCATTTTACTAGATCTCTATAAATCTGAGGGTAAGAAAATTAGTCTCCATGGTCTCTCACTGTAACTTAGAATTAAGTCTTTGAGGGGTTGACAACTTTAGTGGTAGGGTACACATTCAAACAAAGAACTGCGGAGCCCAACTGGGAGACAAGTCAGAGAATTGTAACTAACAATCGGCGATAACTCCATAGTCATCTTCGGCGACGAGGGGCTTCCGACTTTTGCTAGTAAGTGTACCTATTTGGTTTTCGGAGTTTTTGATGATAAGAAAGTTCAAGAATCGGTTGCTAAAGCATTGTCATTTTCATAAGATGCTAGAATGGTCTATGGTGATGGTCTTTCATTGTAACCTAGAATTAAGTGTAAACAGAATGGATACAAATGATACTGTAAAACAAAGATATGTTTCGCAATAATTAGTATAGTGACATCTATGGTATTCTGAACTAAAAAGCTATGGATAGCTTTATAATACTAACTAGGTTATATAAGATAATGTTCCAAGTTTCCACAAGTCACGATGTCTACGATTGAAAGGATAAAGTTCAACTGGCTGCAAAGCCAATTTAGTCCCTACTTCCGATATTCTGTTGTTTTTTTTCCTTCGACGCTGAGGATAACCATGTGAAGAAGGATATTCTTCATGGACTGGAACATAGCATTTTGAAAACCTCGATGGGTTGACAAATTCAGCATTTACGACCCATCACGACAACAGAACCAAAACTAGAAAAGAAAATCCTTCCAAGGGTGGTTCGAAGGATTTTCTGACATCTTCGAAAAAGTTTATCCGCAGCATCAAGAGGATCCGGCAAGCTGTATCTCTCCCGCAGTCTACCATTCCTGGCAGCAAGGGGGCAAACCTTTACTTGCCAACCATTGATAAACGACATTACAAGAAGGTGACATCCTCCAATACTGGTTGCAGATCTGCGTGGGAGAAGTCCAGGCAGTAACTCACCAGAGAGAAGACTGGCACCTAACCGTGGAAGCCCGGTGGCACAGGAGGACCTGAGATCTACTTTACAGTAGAAGGAAAAGTCCCCCCCCCGACCAAAGGAGTAAGCCACGAACACTTCTGAACCTTATACCCTACCTAACATCTTTTTTTCATAACCACGCTTTGTTTTTACTCTGTCAAGCTCATTCACATTTATATGATACTAAAAACAGTGTGTGTTGCTGGTAGCGTATGAACATGGTAATAGTGGTTAGCGAAGAAACAAAACCAAAGTGTTGCTCTCGCAACACTTTAGTCGGCAAAGCCGAACAAAGGTTTCTGCAACACTTCACGTTGCCCAGGCAACGTAGGTCTAGTTAATTTTATATTGCACCAATACAAGCAAAAATTTATTCCCCTCCGAATCTGAAAGGGAGTCCTTTTTGGGACCCCAAAACGTAAGTGGAGGGATACCTATGACATCGCAAAAGTTGTCCGTCTGTAAGCACGATAACTCTCGAATGGAATGAGATATTTTGATGAAACTTGGTATGAGGATTGTTTGGGTCAAGGGTAAGGTCGAGTTCGTAGATGGGCTCTTTAGCCCTATATTTGGGGTGGGGGAGGGGGTTCAATTTAAGGGACAAACAAAATATTTTTAAACAGCTAACGTGATAGTCGATTATGGAGTAAGAAGACATGCTGAGCACGATGGTGACAATCATTTTCTCGCCGGAAAAGTAGTTCGTCCGGAATCCGGCAAAAACCGGAAAGTTAAAAGTAAAAGTTTCATTTGAAGTTGATTAAATGTTTGATTCAGGGGTAAGAAGACATGCTGAGCACGATGGTGAAAACCATTTTCTCGCTGGACGAGTAGTTCGTCCGGAATCCGGCAAAAACCGGAAAGTTGGTTAAAAGTAAAAGTTTCATTTGAAGTTGATTAAATGTTTGATTTAGGGGTAAGAAAACATGCTGAGCATGATGGTGAAAATCATTTTGTCGCCGGACAAGCAGTTCGTCCGGAATCCGGCCAAAACCGGAAAGTTGGTTAAAAGTAACAGTTTCATTTGAAGTTGATTAAATGTTTGATTTATGGGTAAGAAGACATGCTGAACCCGCTGGTGAAAACCATTTTCTCGCCGGAAAACTAGTTCGCCTGGAATCCGGCCAAAACCGGAAAATATGTTAAAAGTAAAAGCTTTATCTGAAGTTGATTAGATGATATATTTAGGGGTAAGAAGAGACACTGAGTCTGTATATAAGGATCATTTTTTACCCGTACATATAATGAGTCCGGAATCCGGTTGTACCCGCATTTTTTTTAAGTCAAAATTTTATTTAAAGTTGATTAGATTTCTTTATAGGGATAAGGAGATACGACGGCTTCGTTTCTGAATTTTTCTTTTTTTGCTGGACTAGTAGTTCGCTAGGAATTCGGGCGAAACCGCAAATTTGGCAGTAGTAAAGCAGGAAGTTTCGGTCAAAATCGTCAAAATAGATATGACTTATAGAGGGATAGATAGGTAGATAGAATATCTGAACTCGGTTTTCTCTGATGATTAGCCTGGCGAAGACACGACCGAATTGTCTGGATCAAATCTTAGATTTTTGGGATCCCATCGACACCTTTGGTCTTGTTGATGATGGTGATGGTAATCAGAGCAATCGTAGCAAGGATTCGTATTAAGAACTTCTGACAGTGTCATAGAACAGTTTCTATAGAAATATACAGGAAGTAAATATCGTCACAGATCAATCCACGCAAACAAAAAACTATAGGTGTGAAATTTATGCCAGATTATGCTTTTCAAACATTGTAGTGAGGTTCAGCAATTTATAAAGCCAATCAAAGGATTCCCCTAGACACGCAAGATAAGTACAAATGCGTGACGGTGGCTCCCTGGTCACTCGGTACTTTTCATAAAAATATAGTTAATTTCCAAAATTTTATCAGCACATCTATATATGTCAGATAAAGGACGACTAACTATGTGGGGGGGGGGGTAGTAACGGGAGGGGGGTTCGTCTGGGGGGGGGAGGGACAGTATATATAGTCTCATATTCCCATTTCTAGGTGGATCGTCTCGAAGAATCGCTCAAGGCTAGTGAAAACAAACTAGCTGAAACAACCGCGAATTTTGAGAATCAACTGAAGAAGAAAGAATGGGAGCTTGACAGAACAAAGCAAGCAGTTCGCATCCTGATGAATGATCTCGAGAAAGTCGTATTAAGTTCCCACGCAGAAATGGCAGAGACGGAGACAACGAAGCCCAAGCGAGAAGCGGAAGCACAGACGGGGACCATGACCGATGCGTTAGCAGACGTGATTGCACCATTTTTCCTATAGTGAGATCATTTCCTGACGGTTTCCTAGCCTTATATTGTGACGGTTTATGGTATAACTATAATAAATGTTCTTGTTTGAAGACCCCTTCATACCTATAGTGCCAATGCAACCTATTTACGTAATCGTTCCATTCCGAGACCTGAATTTAATACGGTAAATTCTAACCGCCCCAACGACACCTCACTGATTTTCACACTTACCTTCTTTCGCTGATTTCGATGCGTAAAATGCTTAATTGCTCGAGACGTCAGCTAGAAGGCAACGGGCATGGAGCTTGTAATGGATGCTTGTAAAGTATTCAACTGTTTCAAAATATTCGAACATAAACTGTGGTTGGTCTGGGGGTGCTTTAAGGGTTTAGTCTAAGTTTCTTCGCAGGTTACGCAGAATAAGAACAAGGCTTCATTATAATGGGCGAGACAGAACAAATCTACTCGGGTCAGTCACATTGATCAGCTCCCGAATCAGACCTAACTATCCATAAATAGGATTTAGGGTTCGGTACTGGATGCTATGCCTATTGTATGGGTATGCTTTCGAAGCTGGAGCCATAGCTTAGCCTTCCTGAGCCATCAGTGGTGTTTTGGGCGTCGACGAAGCCTCTCATTCACCACGAAGCTGTGCGTCTGCAGTGATGTTTTCCCACTGTGGAGTGGCGGGAAGGCTGGCCTCCTTCCGGTCCCGATCATACTGCCTCCGGAGGGTATGCCTTGGTCAGTCTAGCCTTAGTTCTTCCCCAGGCTGCTACTTATAGACTAGGTTTAGAGCTGAACCGACTCTTAAAGGACCCCTCTTGCTATTCACTGTTTTCTAATCTTCTTCAGTGACGACGTACGTGGTCTACTAACCTCTGAAGTCACTCTCTTACGAAATTACGCGGGGTGAAAGTCATTTGGTTTTGAAAAAAAAAAAAAAAATGTTCGTCACCTATCTTCCAAGGCCTTGGTTTATTTTCCTGTTTTTGCACACAGCGCTACACTCCTAACTGCTCCTTTTTCAATTTTCGGACCAAGCCCTTTGTCTTTTCTGCCCAGGCCTGCGAAGACATGTTATAGGACTTATAGGTCACTAAGAGGTAAGCTGACCAATCTGCCAGGTGAATCCTCTGTACCAAAACGGCCCAATTGGCAGAACATGCCGAGGATTTGCGAGAAACGCCTGTGATCTATTTGGCAAAAAAAAGGACTAATTCATGGACTCACTGAGGATTCACTTGCTAAGAACCGATATAAGGTCTTAGGGACGCCCGGCAGTGACCAAACAAACCGAGAAGGATAATAACATCGAGTCATATCTTTCTTTATCAAGTAACAAATCGCAATAAATTCAAAACATAAACGAGGTGATGTTGCCTTCCGGAATAACAGGGCCAGGGGCAGTAAGGAGGGCTCCTAGGAATTAAAAAAATTAGCATCAGGTAGAGTACTACTGGTGGGTTTACACACTGCGTAAAATCCGAGCGTATTTTGGAATTCGAGCGTATTTTACGCATGTATTTGGGCTTGAAAAGATCTCTAGCAATACGGAAGTATTTGGTCTAGATGGTAGCCAAAGCGATGGGTTGGGGGTGGTTTGGGGTAAATGGGCTGATTTACATGAGCAAATAAGAAATACTGTTCTAGCGTGAGTTCTCGATGTCTGTTTGACAGACATGAGTCGGCAACTGATTCCCCCGAAGAGAAATATAAACATACTATATATTCCTTAAAAGAGACGGCGGTATCAGAGGGGGTTGCAATCCATTTCCAAACTCACCGCATTATAGTCCAGCGCTCCAAGCGGATTACTTTCTGAAAGTCCACCTTTGTCTCATTACAAACACATTTGGCAAAGATATTGTAAATACGGATCCATAAGTACTGAGCAGAAAACAAGAGCTTCCACTTTCTAGCCTGCAGACAGTGTAAAACTTCGATTGCTCGGGAAGCGGATTGTACCTTTTCTTCTCATCAACTTGAGCAACTATTGCACTATTTCTATACCATGTGTTGATAGTGGGCAATAAACGACTTTCAGAAACTAGTCTGTTCGGGGTCATTGTAGTGGAATATAGCGAATTTCGCACGGCCAACCGGTGAACTGATAACATCGAAAGTCCCTCTGTCGGTTTAACCGTTGCGGTTCCAACACAGTAATGATCAGAGGTGTTACTAGCAAAAATGTCTCGGGGGGTATTTACCGACTTTTTGCAGTAAAAAGGACCGTAAAAGAACGTCAGTTTTGAATAAAAATTAACTGATTTTCAGAAAAACAACTGTTTTTAAGTAAAACCTATCGTATTGACGAAAAATCGACTGATTTTCAGAACAACCGACTGATTTTCAGAACAACCGACTGATTTTCAGAACAACCGACTGATTTTCGTGAAGAATCAACTATTTTTACGAAAAAGCGGCACTTCGCGCCGACTTGGTTATTTTTTACCGACTGGTCGACAACATTCGAGGGGCCCCTCCTCCCCCCCCCCCCCCATTCGTGACGCCCCTGGTAAGAATTAGAGACTACAATATGTGAACGATTCGACAACTGTTAAAAAGAAAGTAAACTTAAAAGTCGGTTCGCTTCTTTAAGTAATAATGAGGCTCCATTAGACTGAAATAATTATGATCGTTATAAAATAATCCTGTTTCCTGGTGATAGTGAAGTAGGCTATCTATCGTCGTAATTGTTTGCATATTCCTGTGTTTTTATGGCACTTGAGCTTACTCAAGTGCCATATAGCGATTGTAATTTCTGTCCGTCAGTCGGTCTGTCGGTCTGTCGGTCTGTCGGTCCCGGTTTTGCTAGTTCGGGCACTTCCAGATAAGCTAGGACGATGAAACTTGGCAGGCATATCAGGGACCGGACCAGCTCAACTTAAAATTAATCATTTCTTCAATCCGACTTTCCCCGGATCCGGGAGTCCGGAAACTATAAAGCAAAAGTGGAGCGAAAAGTAGCAAAAAAAAGCGCTGCCCGAGTGCGGGAGCGAACCAGGAACCTCTGAGTTATAAGTCCAACGCTCAACCAACTGAGCCACGAGTCCATGTATGAGACAGCAAATGCGAGAGTACCAACAAAGTGGATAATCTAAACAAATTACATTGTTAGGATAATGGAACTTGTCAGGAATATTGGATGTATTAGGGAGCGTATGCGGGAGTATATATTGTTAAAAGATTGACGACCTGATTAACCTGGACATAGTCAAGAAACATAAATAATAGTTTGGGCACTTCCACGCAAGCTAGGACGATGAAACTTCGCAGGCATATCAGGGACCCGACCAGACTAAGTTGGAAATAGTCACTTGCCCGATCCGACCATCCTGGGGGAGGGGGCGGAATCCGGAAAATAGGGACATTCATCACTTTCGAACGGGTGATCGGATCTTAATGAAACTTGATATCTGGAAAGATCTCGTGTCTCAGATGTCTCATTTCGAGTCCGGACCGGATCCGATGAATCTTGGGGGTGGGTCTTGAGGGGAGTGGAGGGACGGGGAATCCGGAAAATTAAATATTTTCAGCTTACGAACGGGTCGTCGGATCTTAACGAAACTTGATATATGGAAGGACCTCATGTCTCAGACGCCGGTGACATTGGGGGGAGTTGGAAGGGGAAACCGGAAATCTTGAAAAACGCTCAGAGTGGAGAGATCCGGATGAAACTTGGTAGAAAGAACAAGCACAAGTCCTAGATACCTGACTGACATAACCGGGACGGATCCGCTCACTTTGGGGGAGTTGGGGGGGGGAGTCCTAATTTCTAGTGATCCCGCGAGTTTGATGCTTCCTGATGTGCTAGGACAATGAAAATTGGCAAGCATGCCAAGGACCCGACCAGATTAAATAGGAAATAGTCACTTCCCCGATCCGACCATCTGGGGGGCGGGGTGGAGGGACGGGGAAGCCAAAATTGAGGTATTTTTAACTTGCGAATGGTTGGTCGGATCTTGATGAAAGTTGATATTTAGCATGACCTCGTGTCTCAGACGTCCCACTTTAAATCCGGACCGGATCCGATGTCACTGGGGGGGGGGGAGCTGGTGGAGGGAACCAGAAATCTTGACAAACGCTTAGAGTGCAGCGATCGGGATGGAACTTATTCGGCCACGGTAGGTGGAGATAGAGTGAGTACCGGAAATCGTGTAGCACGTCTAGGGATCAAACAAATGGATTTATTGGGATGAAAGTTTGAACAGTCATGTGCATTTGCTGCAGACAATCGAGACGATGCCGGAACTGCTCAGAAATGAGTGAAACTAAATATCCTATTTCTATTTCCGAACCGCATTTTTGGATGGCGGGTGTATTTTGTGAGGTTCTCATCTACTTTCTTGTACAGCCTACTCGTACAAGTGCCATATGAGCTGGTAGCTCTTGTTTTCTTTGTAATGTACTCGCCTATCTGGTGGATAGAACACAAATTCTTACCTGCTATGCATGCGTTAAGCAGCGAAGCTGTGGCTCCGGCTATGAAGGCTCTGAATGCGATGGAAGCAAACTCCGGTTGTCTGCTAGGTGACAATGTCGATAGTGCTGCTATCTGCGCCCCGATGGAACCAGGGTTAGCAAACCCGCACAGAGCGTATGTTACAATTGATTCAGCTCTGGGCTGTAAAAAAGACAAGAAAAATAAAGGACGCATCAAGAAAAAGAAAACAGGAATGATGTAAAAACTGACGACTGATAAGAGTTAAGGGTACACAGTGCAAAAAGCGAATGTTGAAAAAAAAAAAAAAAAAATAATATAAAATACATGAGGCATACAAAAAACAAGACTGAGGCAAAAAACTGACGACCGCAGCGAGGGTTAAGGGTATGACAAGTCGGATTTTGGCGTCTGGTCCCCACAATATCTTCCACTTTTTTCCGACACAAGCGTCTTACAGCCCCAAATTCAATCAGAAAGTATTTCAGGTTTATTAAATTATCTTTGTGAAAAAAATACTCCTCATCGAGCACTGGAACAATGCTCTCCATATTTTTACTTCGGTGTGGTAATTTCACGTAGTTCGGAGTTCAAACACTAGGCATTGAAATTCATTTTTACGAACTTTCCGTTTTTCGTATTTTCTGGATTCAAACGACCAAAACTAATACTTGGAAAAAAAATCTTACCCCCCCCCCCCTGAATTTTTTTTTTTAGAAAGTAGTACAAGATAAGAACCATTATAATGATAGTCTAGCGAATTTCAACTTTACTTTTCCCCTGAATTTCGTATCACATGTGGTTTCCTGTCGGGGATTCCAAATTCTTGAACAGACGTAGTCTTGTTACTAGAGGCGTTTCTCGCGGCATTCTTTCCCAAATATTCTTGATGTTTGTCACGGAAAACTGTGAGCGACACACCAGATCGATAAACTGGAACTCGCAGAAACGTCGTTTGTCTGATTTGGGTATAGCCTACTCTCAAAAATAAAATTAATGACTGAAAAGAAAATGAAAATCCTGCTAAACTCTTATCAAATAACATCAGGCCTTTACCAAGGGTTGGGTGTCGAAAGCGCGCATCCTTGTTTTATCTGTTACGAAACTTCTGACAGAGCAGGAACAGAATAAGCGCATAATTTCCATTCTTTTTTCAAGCGTAAACTTTTAGTGGGTGTTGTAAGTTACTAGTATTTTTTCTAATAAATCACATACATAACCAAAAAAACAAGATAAGAGATAAGAAAAAAAAACCTTATAGTTGATTCTGTTGACTTCAAAAGTGAGATTAACCCGGTGCTTCCTTTCCAATGCGCCACATCACCCAAGGAATAAAAATGACAATCTTTCGGTCAACCCTTCCCTCCCTTAATTTTTCAAATTATTCCGTTCTCTGGGAGCTTGATTTCCAGTAGATATTACCAAGAACAAATAAGTACAAGAACCTCCGTCTTCCGATCTCCGTAATACGAACATGTGGAGTCGAACAGATTCTTGATGCTAACGAGCTGAGGGTAGGAGCTACGCGAAACATTACAATTTGTTACCTCTACGAACAGCTACATCGCAGTAGAGCCCCAGACAAGAAATTGTCAAGATCGAAATATTACTGGCTGCTGAATGGCTGCCTACCGCTGTGGCGTAACATGTGACGCGCTGCAGAGGCTGAATGCACCTCTGCTTTTCATCTGATCTGCGCAGCGGCGTAGAGGGAAGTAGACGGGCGTCAACTCAAAGCACAGCAAGTAGCTCTAGCTCTGCTCAGTTTTGTCGGGGTAAACATATAGCGTGTTCCACCCTTCTACAAATAGTAACTATTAGCTACTATTTATGTTCCAGCCTCACCAAAAGTTACTAAACTGACTGTTCCAACCTTCTCGAAATAGTAACTAATAGTAACTATTTGCTTACCACGCTCGGGAACGTAGTAAGCGTAGTAACTACGGATCTCTATAACGTGATTGGCCGGATTCGCCCGTGGCATGATATTCTGCTGGAAATAGAAAAATTGTTCCAGCCTTGACGGCAAAATGCCAGCTGTGACGTGATCCGTAGTTACTACGGTAAGTAGGATGGAACACGCTCACAGTCGGTGCATGGGACCAAAGACGGAGGTTCCATTAGCTTATTTGTTCTTTACATTACTTCGATGGCGTTTTATTCAAGTGACTTGTACCGTGACAAATAAACCAGAAACAAATTTTTGAACTGAATTTATCAGAAGGACTCCAGTGTTAGAGCCTCATGGATAAGCGAGGACCCACATGGCGGGGACTCTTGGGGCGTTTTCCACCCTTCTAACAATAGTAAGTATTAGTTACTATTTTCGTTCCAACCTCGTGAAAAGTTACTACGCTGACCGTTCCAACCTTCTCGAAACAGTAATTAACAGTACCTGTTTGCTTACCACGCTCGGGTAGCGTAGTTAGCGTTGTAGCTACGATCTCTGCGACGTGGTTGGCCCAATTAGCCCGCGGCAAGATATTTTGTCGAAAATAGGAAAATTCATTCCAGCCCTGACGCCAAGAAGCCAAAGTTCTTGACGCCATGCGTATTAACTATGGTAAGTAGGGTGGAACACGCTCATGGTGAAAAAACGAACAAAATCAAAGATTAATTTAATAGGGAAGTTGGTAGTAATCTTTCCGCATTATCCCTTTTGGCTTGCATACATCTCATTTGCAAGGCACCAAACGGCACAGTAGGTAACTGCGCGTTCCGTGCTACGATGCAATGGTACAAGGGAGAAGCGGATGTTCTTTAACAGAAAGCATTATAAGTTCTTTAAATAACTCACCGAGATAAGGCCTTTTGCTTTGAGTTCTGCCAAGCGGCCGAAGGCGGCGAATTCGTTAACGATCGTTTTGATGGCGATCAGTTCACCAACCTTCTCACATTCAGAGGGGTGGATGCCCAGAAGCCAAGCGACGGGGATGAAAATCTTTGCGACGATCCACTACAGAAAGATGAAACTTGAAACATAAGAAAAAGACAAATGGTACGATTCTGATACCAAGCATAAGGAGAATTGCCGCGAGAATCAAGAATTCGGCGAACCAAGCTCATAGCTAATACGGCCAGGAAACCTGTTCTAAGCAATCACTTTCAACTTCACATGCGGACTGGGAAAGTTGAGATTCAGAAATAGGTAGTTTCCGCTCAAAGCACATTGAACTTGTTCTGTTTTTACATTGTCAATAGCTCCTAGGACTATGAGCCTCATAAATCTCCGCTATTTGCCACTGTTTCGTTTCATGTGACTTTCGGCACTTATTCGGCCGAGTCGAGTTTGCCATTCATGCAGTTCTAGGACGGGAACCTTCACGAGCAAACCTATAGCTCACCTCGAAGGTAATGTACGGCGCACCGACGAGAGCCCCGAACCAGGAAATGATGCCGTTCAGGAATGCCACAAAAGCCAAAAACGCAATCAAGTTGGCAATAATATTCATGACCAGGAAGACAGCATTGGACGCGCCCTGAGCAGCGGCGTCGAGGGCATTTGCCTCTTTCCTAAAAAAGATAATTTTCAACTCCGGAAACTAAGGTGCCGGACACTTTCCGCACTACCGTAGGTCTCTCCCTATTACTATGCGATAGTCATATTCTAAAGCAGAGAAATCCCCTGAGGGAGGGAAATGGATAGATGAAGGCGTCAATCCACAATCAAGTCGAGGAGTCACGTGAGATGTAATGTGTTTGTTCGGAAAAAGTCAAGGTGTTGGTAGATGATAGGTATTCCTGGGATATTAATAAAAGTAGCCTACAGCTGTGAACAGAGCAAAATAAACACTAGGGAGTAGCACCAGGACTTGAGGTAAGTGACATACACTCGAAAAGCGGCGACACTAGCGATAGAGAACGTCCCTACTGAAAATCAATCTTTCGTGACCCGTGCACCACAGCTGGCTCTGAACTCTGGTGTGTGCAAACCGCATTTTAGCTGTATTATAAATTTTCTAAACCCGCAAGTTTGTCTCGTTTGAATGTGCCGATCGTAGTGGGCGGCGCTACGAGTTAAGCCCCTTTCCGATGCATGGAACTACCAAACGCTATTTTGCTCTGGTTGTGAATCTGAAAAGCGGCAGGGAAATTGGTAGACTACGTCGACGACTTCGACCTTTGAGCCAAAGATATTTGCCCGTTTTGATATTGTTCAAGGTTCAACGTTTTAATTTACACTTCTGTGTAAAATGATAATAGTTGTGTTTTTGATCGAAGTTTTGTTCGCCGTTAGCGCACTTCCTTTTCAAACGCCGTCGAAGTTCACCGTTTTCTTAATTAGTGCTTTTACGACTCCGGCGATCCTTGCCCGGTTGACGTTTCTTCGACGATTCAAGCAAACTTCGAACTTGCTAGTTCACAAAGTTCGACGGTCAGAGTTTGAAGGACGACAGAACTGTGACCGACGACCAAAAATGGTAACAAAAGTTGCGTTTTTGATCGAAGTTTGAAGTTACCTTCAACCTGAAAGGTCTGTCTTTAATTACCGTTTTTGGTCGCCGTTCACAGTTCCTTCGTCCTTCAAACTCTGACCGTCGAACTTCGTGCGCTAGCAAGTTCGAAGTTTGCTTGAATCGTCGAAGAAATGTCGACCTGGGAAAGATCGCCGGAGTCGAAAAAACACAAATTAAGCAAACGGTGAACTTCGACGGCGTTCAAAAACGGAAATTAAGCAACCAGCTAAGCGAACGGCGAACAAAACTTCGATCAAAAACGCAACTAAAGACTTTTGAGGTTGAAGGTAACTTCAAACTTTGATCAAAAACGCAGATAATATATAGATGGTCAATCCGGAGACACACAGAACACACCTATTTGACATATAACTAATTATGCAAATAAACATTATTAATTCCGTGACTCACCAGTAGACGGGAACCCGTCCCACAAACCGACACTCGGCAAGATCAACCGGAAATCCCCCCCCCCAAAAAATAACCAATGCGCAAGCGGTGGTAACCGAACATTGTTGCACGGAACATTCGGTCATACAAATCTGGACACAATTCTGTAACTTTCCTTTTCGGGGTAAACGCTTTACAAGCGCAAACTCCTTTAGAAATTTAAACTGGGGTCATTAAGGAATCTCCGGTCTGTATTATGTTGTATGAATGGTATTTCGTGAACCAATATCGACCTGTAAGGCGAGATTGTTTTCATTATAGTTGTAGTCAGTTTTCTTTTTATTTATTTGTGACCCGCTTTTTGCATAACAGCGGAGTATGAGTTAAAAACACAAAGTAAAATGCACATATTAAAACGCTAATGCGACGCCAGGTTCCATAAATTCATTTCATGGGCGAGCATACTGATTATCATTGGAATGATCCGCAATGGTATTCTTACGAACACAAAGGAAATTAATATTACGGGAACAAAAGCTATTTAAAGGTAGATTAAAAAGTTCAGCGGCATGGACTTACAATAATGGAATACGAAGGTACGAGTTGGTTCTCGATCGAAAATATTGTCGTTAGTCCAATTAGTATTGAGATTCCTAGAAACTGGTATTTTTTAGTCTAGTTTTGTATTGCTAGCTTTTATACTAGCAAAAAAAACAACGAAATCCCCCCCCCCCCCCCACCTCTCGTCGTCCGTGCGTCAGTCCGAGAGGAAGCCTGGCAATCAGTTTTTTGCCGGATCAGCTCCCAATTCATCAACCCAATTGTTTACACAGTTTCAATCCAACATTTATTTCAGGTCATATCTTGTAAAGTATATTAGTTAGTTTGTTGTCGTTTTTGTGTATTTCGTAAAAATGTTATTCACTTCTTCTAGCTTAAGCCATTTGGAAGTGAATTTAATTGATTGATTGATCGAAAAATGAATTTAGTTCTACGAACAAGCTGTTGACAATGAATTTACACTGAAGGCGATAGCCATTAACTCACCACACTCCAGTTCAAGTATTCTAGTATTTATTTATGTACTAAAATGATACAACATTGGACAACTTGGACTATTGGCGTAGAAGGAAGAGAATCTTGTGTACGCCTAGCTAAAGTACAACATAAAGATTAAAGGAAAGGAAACACAACCGAATAAGACACACAAAAGAGGAAAACAGAACAAAAGAAAAAGAGGAAACAAAAAAGAGATTTATTGAGAGAAACTGCGCAAATGTGTACGGGGTATTTTTGAAAAAATTGTGAAATCCGTTGATTGGTGAAGATGTGTGGGTATACTGCTCCATAGTTTAATGCTTTTATATATATGGCAGAATTTCGGTAGGCAGTTGTCAGTCTTAAAGTTGAGAGCCACCATGTGATTTGCTCCCATATTAGTCCCTTAACAGTCATCACTGTCATCAACGTCTACCCCAATTGCTAGGATTTGTGTTTAACTGTATTTTATCATCAGGAAAGTGTGCGAACCTCCCTAAAGACGAGAGTTTGTCCTACCCTTCAAGAGGGACGTCGTGTATGGGGGGGGGATGGAGGGTACCCCCCCCCCCTCCCATGTTGTCTGCCAGTCTGCAAAAAATAACCGAGTTTTGTAAAAACAGTTGATGTTTTCATAAAAACAAATGTTTTTTTCTGAAAATCAGTCGATTTTTCATCAAAACAGTAGGTTTTTTCTTAAAAACAGCTGGGTTTTCTGAGAATCAGTAAATTTTTTGTCAAAACTCCCAATTTTTGTTAGTAACGCATCTGGCGTTCAAATTGAGAAGTGAAAGCTTCGCTTTTCTGTTCGTGAACTTATGGACCTATTGAGCGTGTTCCACCCCCGATGAAAAATTTGTAGCCTACGTAGTAGTATGGTAGTAGTACGAAAACGTTGCGTGTAATACTATATAATATCAAAAAATACTATAGTGCCTCAGACTGGTCCAATTTTATGTAGTAGTATCCAGTAGCATCCTGTCTTGCCATACTAGCATCCAGTCTTGCTAATAGTATCATATAGTAGTATGCAGTAACACGGTGTAGTGGCATGTAGTAGCATCCTTAGTACTGCATGCAACTTTTTCGTACTACTTCATAGTACTACTTTGGGATAAATTTTTCACCGGGTCCTTCTAACAATGGTAACTATTAGTTACTAATTCCGTTCCAACCTCACGAAAAGTTACTACGCTGACCATTTTAACCTTCTCGAAATAGTAACTGTTTGCTACCACGCTCAGGAGCATAGTAAGCGTGGTAACTACGAATCTCTGTGACGTGGCTGGTTAGATTAGCCACTGGAGTTGCAGTGGAGTGATATTTTGCCGAAAATTTAAAAGTGCGTTCCAGCATTCACGCCAAGAAGCCAAAATTCGTGACGTCATGCGTAGTAACTACGATAAGTAGGGTGGAACACGCTAATTATACTGATAATGAGGCGAGTTAAACAAGAGAACCATAGCAAAATAACTCTAGGGAGTAATCACAAAACTTAAATAAAGTGACACAGAGTCGACGACACTAGCACCAAAGACAATAATAGTGGGAAAGACCGGTGACTTCGCTAAAATCGGGTCTCTGAAAACCGATTGGAACGCCGCCTAGCGTTTGGACTTTCTCCAATTTCCAGCACTAGATGATTAATATAATCAAAGCAAGAGGGCGTGAGTAGGCAATGTCTGTCAACATTAACTGATTCGAAATCGTGAATTCAACATTTTTTTCCATAAAAAAGCGATTTATTATTTTCCTACTTGTTTTTTATTCCAACTAAAGAGGAAATCTGAATGGAGAGAGAATGCTCATCGTAAACAAAACACGCTTTGATGATGATTCTGCGGAAAGCGATGGAAGAAATTGTCAACAGAGCGATATTTAACGAAAGAAGAAGTTTCCGGTCTTTCCCACTTTTACTGTCTTTGGTTTAGTCTTTCACCAACGCTGGCTCCTTGCGGAACTCGGAGCAAACTTATCGCGTCGTGAGTGATTGAGGCAACAGAATTTGTGAATAAGTGAAGTAGTAGGTCTTGCCCGTGATAACATGGGACAAAGTTGTATAATGTGATGTCGACTTTTCTATGGAGATAGGCAATGGGTTCGATCAAGCATATGACTTTTTTGAGAATTAAGGCGTACGAACAGTCCGTGAATGAGTTTTCCTGGCTGATCGCACCATCCATCCAGTTCGTTAAGTTCCTAAAGGAACTGAAAGGAAAGCAGTCATGGAATCCAACAGAAGCTGTTGGGAACCTGGACTAGTTAATCGATCTTGCAAAATAGCAGCAACCTTGGATTTTCCCTTTTGACGCCCAAATTTACCCAAAGAGAAACTTTTGGCTTATTTCTTCCGAATGCGCTTCCATCATTGGGTGAAATTCGAAAACCGAACGGTCAATAGTAAGACCAATGATGGAAAATACTAGATATGATTAACAATAGTTCTGCTCCGACATACACTTGCAAGGTTAGTGTCAACTGAAATATGATTCATGCAAGGGTATGAAACGGTCTGATTTTTACTGTAAATAGTCATTATTCAGTTTGAGTTTTAAATTATCAAAGTTGTCTTTTGACGTTGTCAAGCTATTCCTATCTTCAAGTTGTTCTGTCTTCAGGTTTTTAGTTTTCTTTGATAAATTTGAAAGTTGTATTTTTTGCTATTAAGTCTATGGCGGCATCAAGTTGTTCTTAACGCAATCAAGTTTTGAGGCTCTCATAGACATTGTAAGAGTTTTTCGTCTGTAAATAGCCATTTATCCAGTTGTACTTTTCGTTGTTGAGCGATATTTTGATAAATGTTTAAAGGTTTCGTTTTTCCTATTAAGTTTGTGACGTAATAAATTTGTTCCTACCGCTCTCATAGCTAGCACAACGTATTATACATGGGTTTCCGATGATATTTTTTTCGTCGTTCTTTTGCTTAAACAGAAAGTTGCATAAAATGCACTTGTCGCGTTATCACGCTTTCTGTATAACTTCCATTGTCCCAACACTGAAGAAAAACCTCACCTGTCTCCTCGATGTGCACACAATATTCTCAACCCGCCCCTGCAGGAAAAGACCGCTCGCTGAAGTTTTGACGCCCCGAATGCCTTGAGCGTAGCGGGAGGAGCTGTGACTATGACCCGTTTTCAATACATGGTAAGCATGTAGCTTGTCAACTCCCTAGATTATTTTGCTCTGAAGAGAACTAATCCACTTTATCCAAGTTGTCCGGCGGTAATCACTAGGAAGATTTTAACTTCGATAAAGATTTGGGTTTGGATGAAGAATTTGGTCAGTTGAGTTATGCCATTCTTTTGCATAGCTTTGTGATTTGGCAGACAAAAAGCAAAACGAAAGCAACACATTCTTGAATCTTAGCGCGAATCCCTGGGAACTCAAACCCAACCCGCAATCAAACCCCCTAATCAAACCAAAGGAAGCGTGCGGATCTGTTTCCTCAGTAATCTTAGATCTAGACTCTTTTTTTTTAGTTTGAAGATATTATTATAACTGTTATTATTATTATTACAGATATAATTATATTAACTTATACATGTTTACTCCCTGATATTATTTATACCATTTTGGATGTTCTTTATTTTTTCTCTCATTACTCACTTATCTAGATTGTGGAGTGGGTCTTGAATAAACTATTATTATTATTATTATTAATTGGACTAGCTACATTCCATTTTCTTTTTTCTCGAGACTAATTTTTACTTCCTATAGTATTCTAAATAGTCGCTTTTAAAATTTAATAGTCTTATTTATATTTTTTAGTCTGCCATTGCTTGTAGTCATATTCGCCTTCTTCCCATGGAGAACTTCATCGTTCATTCTCACTCTTCTCCTGCTCTCCTTAGTGAATCTTCGCGAAGCTTGACGACTGCTGAGAGAAACTATTCCCAAATCGAACGCGAGGGAGTAGCCCAGTCAACCACAAACCCCTGATTTTTGGATACCCTATGCCAAACGCCGGATACGTCTAGCGTTTGGCATACCCTATGCCTAACGCTGGATACACTATGCCAGGTGCTGGATACTGTAACCCAGTAAAATATTGATGATCTGAGTGAAGCTAAAAATCAACCAATCAGAACTCCTTGTAGTGAGGTAGGTCAGGGTTAGGTTACCAACAGGTATCTAGCGTTTGGCATAGGGTATCCAGCGTTAGGCATAGGCTATGCTAAATGCTAGATATACCCAGCGTTTGGCATAGGGCATCCAAAAATCAGGGATTTGTGGTAGACTGGAGTAGCCCTAGCTTTCAGCCTTAAAATGTATCAATCGTATCTGTTCGGAAGAAAGTTTCTGTTGGAGACGGACAACAAATCCCTGTTGCTTGTGATAGGTCCCAAAACCAGGACCCCAGTGTTGTCAACCAGCAGATGGGCTATTCAATTAGCGGCCTATCAAAATGACGTACGGTTTGTCTCCCGCAACCGAGTTTACTTAATAGGGTTGTGTCCGAATCTGAGTGCACGTTAATGCACGTGTCCAAATTGAATGCGTTGCCGGTGTCTGCAGAAAATGTGGTGGCAGAAACGGCGAAATGTCCGGTATTATCTCAGCCACTAAGGTATTCGAATTTACGGGGAATGGTACTTAGATTAATAAGCATCAGAATGGTCTGATTTTTCGCAATTAGAAGTTTTCACTTTATTCTTTAGTTCTTCTTCGACGTTTCTTACCCCTTCTCTAGGACGATGTCCCCAGACTTGGTCTTAGACTCCTCCGTTTCCGGGTAGAAGAGCTTCGAGAATGCCAACGCCGCTGGTGCTGCCATCACTGAAGCGGCGATCAAATTCGATGCATCAATGCCGAAACTGATGTATGCCGCCAAAACTGAGCCTGAAAACAACACAAACATAAGGAGCGTGTTCCACCCTACTTACCGTAGTTACTACGCATGACGTCACGAATTCTGGCTTCGCCGCTGGAAGAAGCCTTGGAAAAAGCCTTGACGGCTTTTTGCCGTCAAGGCTGGAACGATTTTTCTATTTTCCAGCAGGATCTCACGCCAGGGGTGAATCCGACCAGTCACGTTACAGAGATGCGTAGTTACTACGCCTACTACGCTCCCGAGCATGGTAAGCAAATAGTAACTATTAGTTACTATTCCGACAAGGTTGGAACGGTCAGCGTAGTAACTTTTCGTGAGGATGGAACGGAAATAGTAACTAATAGTAACTATTATTAGAAGGGTGGAACACGCTCAAGTACTATCTTTCATCATGCAAAAACTGAGAGTAAAGGTCTCTAATCAACTATCAAGATCACTCAAATAAAGCAAAAATTAAAGCTATCGAGAACCCAGAAATATACCTGGGCCTAAATGTGAAAGCACGGAATCAGCCCGGATCAACTATTTTGGCAAAGAAGAAATAAGGGATCTGCAACAACAAGAAGAAAATAAGGGATTTGCAACATCTAGTTATCTAATGAAACTTTTTTCTGACGAACGAAGCAACAAATCACAGAGTTTAAATAGAGCAAGAAAAGAGGCGGATGTCGGTGGAACGGGGGTGGGAGTGGAGGGGGCCGGAAGAATTGCAGGTAAGGCTGAATTATGCCAGGTTTCCCCATTTTTATGGCAGTTGCCCTTCGGCCATGTGCCAAATAGCGATCGCAATTTCTGTCTGTCCATCGGTATGTCCAGGTTCTGCTAGTTCGGGCACTTCTACATGAGCTATGACGATGAAACTTGGCAATCTCCAGGTTTCATATATGAAGTACTGAGAGTTATTGAAGACCAGGAAACACAGAAATGGCTTGGAATTATTTCTCCATCGGATACCCTTAGAAGTTATGGTATGGTGAAGACAGCTTATGAACCAGAATTTTATTTTAAGCTTAATCTACCCGCGATTTATTTGAGGTACTGAATCCAACTAAGCGCGAATTGCCTACCACTCCACGGTAGAAAAAAAGGTGTTTGATAGAAACAAGAAGAGTCCGGATGGGAAATACGCGTGTCCCCTTTGCGGTGGTGAAGATGAGGATATCGCTCATTTTCTAAGCCGGTGCCAAGAGCTTTCGGATCTCCGTAGGGAGATTTTCGGTGGGTATATCCCGACACTTCCTGGTATCCTGAAGTGTACATCCACCCAGGTGATTAGTAAGATTTGTAGGTTTGTATCTAGAGCGTTAGAATATAGAAAGCTTTCCGTAGATTAGTTGTATGTTGATTGACGTTTCTGTGTATTAATAACCTGTACATGTATACGGCCATCGGGCTTTTTCAAATACAATTATTATTATTATTATCAGGTACCGGAAAAGAATAAGTTGAAAAACAATTTTGTTACTTGCTTCGGCTTGCCATATACCCACGACGGCCCCTGCGTCAACTCCTCCTTCGAGAAAATACCGGATACCTGTTTGGAATGCGCATGGGAAACACCTTTACGAGCAGGCAAGGTTTTGGTTTCTAGCATGGGTTGGTGAAGGTAGGGACCGGGACGGTTTCCTTGATGCTACCAGGCTGCTGTGGAAAAGGCGGTTCAAGGATGCACTGCATTGTCCGAAGGCAGGAAGATCTAAAACTAAGTTCCTTGCAGATAGCTTGAGATCCGAAAAATTCTTATAGTTTCTGGAAAGCTGTAACCTCTGGTGCCGGTACTAACCCGTCGCTCGCTCCTGTGGTAGATGTGGAAAATGGCGAAGCTGCTGTTTGTAATGATTGGAAAGCGTATTTCGAAAACCTTTTCAATTCAGTGCCTAGTAGTTTGATTAATCTTAGGGGGGGTGCTCTCTGAAACGCCCGATGGTTTTGTGCTTTTTAGTTCGTTAGAGGTGGCGGAGGAATTAAGTCCATGAAGACCGGTAGTGCGGGAGGTTTTGATCGTGTATCAACTACCCATATTAAGTTGTGTGTAAATATTATTTGCGGCCTGCAAATAATATTTACACACAACTTAATATGGCTTGCCATCATTTCAATGCTATGATTACTCATGGTTTCACCCCTTCGTCACTTTTGGATGTGCTGTCGGTGCCAATACCTAAAAATCGTATGAAAGATTTGTCAAAATCTGATAACTACAGGTCCATTGCTTTAGCAACAGTGTTAGAGAAGTGCCTGTTGAAACGCATTGATAAGTTTTTATATACCGCGGATTTACAGTTTGCATATAAGAGAGGTTCGTCAGTTGAATTTCCTGTATTCATTCTAAGATGTGTGATTGAGTATTATTTCCTTTTTTCTACTTTTGTGTTTTGTTGTTTCATTGATTCACGGAAAGCTTTCGACCGTGTGAATATTGAGAAACTGTTGGTTAAATCAGTTAAGAGAGGTGTTCCTAGTTCTTATGTTAGGTTACTTGCTTTCTGGTTCGAAAATCAGCATTTCCGTATTCAATGGGGGAACATCACTAGTGACCGTTTTAGGACCGCTAATGGTGTACGCCAAGGCGGCATTTTGTCCGCATATTTGTATAATGTGTATGTTGACGACCTGAACATCCGTTTACGTGCCACAGGTCTTGGTTGGCCATATTGGTACCGTCTGTTTAACTGTGCTGATGATCTAGTTTTATTGTCTACTAGTGTATCTGCGCTCAGTGAGCTCTTAAAGGTGTGTGATGAGTACGGGAAAGACCACGATATTATTTTCAACACCGCGAAAACTTTTTGTATATGCTTCCGTCCAAAATGGAGCAGAAAACCTCTCCTTCCTAGTGTTTTCCTTTCAGGTCGAGCGCTTGATTTTGCCGACCAGTTTACCTACCTTGGTTACATTTTCCATGAGTACCTATGTGATGACTCGTACGTGCGTTCGGCTATGCGATCTCTGTGTGCAAGAGGGAATATGTTGAGACGAAAATTCAGAAAGTGTGCTACTCATGTTAAAACTTATTTGTTTAGATCGTACTGTACAAGCGTTTATGGGCTACCACTTGTTTTTCATACGACTGTTAAGTGCTTCTCTGATCTGAAAATAAGCTACAATAATTCTTTCCGGTTTCTACATGGTATTCCTACTTTCTTCAGTGCTACGGAAATGTTTGCTGATTTCCAGGTGTCAAATCTCCTGGAAATTCAGGTTAATTCCGCAAATCTCTCAGGAGGCGGTTGATTGCTAGTGATAACCGCTTTATGCTCGATTTGGCTACAAATCTCGATTCCCGCTTGGGTCGCATTGAATAAGTCTGTATTCGATGGAGGTTAGCGTTTAGCTGAATTTTGTGATGAGAACGTTCGTGTTTTCCGTTTTGTTTGTTTCCTTCTTTTTTTTTTTTCTTCTTTTTTTTTGTGATATCCATCCATCCATCCATCCATCCATCCAATCCATCATAACGGTGGATTATGAATTTAAATAAATAAATAAATAAAATTAGTTCCTCGATCCGAGCATCTTAGAGGGGGTGGAGGGAGGGGGAATCCGGAATCTTAAGGTATTTTTAACTTTTGAACGGGTGATCGCGCGGATATTAACGAAACTTGATATTTGAATAGACCCCGTGTCTCTAGACGACCCATCTCAAGTTCGGACCGGATCTGGTGACTTTGGCGGGAGCTACAGGGGGGAGCCGGAAATCTTGGGAAACGCTTAGAGTGAAGGGATCGGGATAAAACTTGGTGTGAAGAACAAGCACAAGTCCTAAATACATCGTTGACTTAACAAGACCAGCTTCGGACACTGTGGGGAGTTGGGGGGGGGGGCTCTGGAATCTGGTGATCTCGTGAGTTCGGTACTTCCTGGTGTGCTAGGACGATGAAACTTGTGAGGAGTATCAGGACCCGAACAGGCTGACTTGAGAAGTGGAGGAATGGGGAGCCCGGATTTATTGGCATGCATAACTTTTGAACGGGTTACCGGAACTGAATGAAACTTGGCAAGTGGAAAGAACTACCGTCTCAGATGTTCCACGTCAAGACCTGATCGGATCCGATACCGAAATCTCGTGAAACGCTTGGAGTCCACGTCAAGACCTGATCGGATCCGATTCCGAAATCTCGTGAAACGCTTGGAGTCGAGGGAATGGGATGGAACTTGGTGGTTTATGCGGCCGAGATTTGTTATTTGGCGTCTGGATCGAGTCCGGCTAGGGTATAGGGAAGGGGGGGGGGAGGTGAAGCGGGAATCCGAAATTTGCAGATAGTCTATGCTCGATTCTAGACAAACTTAGTGAACGGGAATAGGACATGTCACATATGCGACTTTTATGTGTCTGAGTCGCATTCAGCCACAGCAAGGACAGCTAGGAGGAGGTGCCGGAAATGATGTGGCTCGCATAGGGGTCAAACACGTGGAGCGATTCGAATAAAACTTGGAGTGTTGAGAGATCCTAGACGACATATTTTAGGGTTCGAACTGGATCCGACCACGGTGGCGGAGGGGGGAGAGTTACCGAAACTTCCCAACAAACACTCAGATTTGAATGAAACTTAATAGGCGGTAAGAGAAAAGGCTTCAGATAATCCATTTAGGAGTCCAAACCAGATTCAGCCACGGTAGGGGAGTTGGAGGGGGTACCGGAAATCGTGTGGCAGGTCTACGGACCAAACAAGTGGATCTACATGGGTTGAAACTTGGACGGTAGAATACTCATTTGCCATAGATGATCCGAGCCAATAACGGTAATGCTCAGACTTGAGTGAAACTAGATATCCTATTTTTGGATGGCAGGGTATTTTGTGACGTTCTCATCTTCTTTCGTGTACCAGCTACTCGTATCAAGTGCCGTATGAGCTCTTAGCTCTTGTTTCTAACAAAGATGACCTGGAATGTTCTAGCAGCACATGAACATCTTAGAACTCGTGTACTGTCTAGTATGTATGTATGTATATATTTATTGCCCATCATAAATGTAAGAATACAACGCTGATGGAGTAATAAAGAAAGAAAAAGAAAAGAGAAGGAAAATAAACAATAGCTTCTGACGAATATAAATAGAACAAATAATGGCAATCTCATACATGGGCAGACACACGGTCAATGAAGGTTCATTTCGAAGGTGCTTACACCAGTAAGCTGCTTCCGATGTCTCTCGTTTCTTTTCTGCACCGCGGATACTGGACTAGCAACTCCGTATCGCAAGGATAGGGAGCTGTTCTTAGTCCAGAGAGGCAGCCGTACAGGAGTGCTGTGTGAAGCCGCCACCCTAAACTCCTATTTTTGGGAAATGACTTAGGGAAAAAGAGTAAAGGTTGAGATAAAATTCAGTGGAGTATCCTGAAAGGAAACTTAGAACCTTCACTTTCTGCTGGTACCATAGTTTACTTGAAATTGTTCAAGGCTAAGCTGGAAAACGCGAAAGAATATAGGCACCCAAGTGATCATGAAGTCGCCCACTTTGCTAAAAATAGTATTTTGCTACATGGTGAAGTTAGAGGCCAGCTGTTTGGTCAGAGAGGTTCCTTGACCTTTTGCAAATAACAAAATTTGCTGTTTTCTTGGAATTTGCATGATTTTTCTGGGGGTGGCAGCTTCATGATCCAAGGTGGCAGGATCATGTACCATGGCCAATTGGGGGGTGGGCGGTGCCATAGTAAGGGCAGCTTCATGCAACACTCCTGTAGCAAATATTTCGCATACTTGTAGAAACACTTCCGTATGTCCTTAATATCCGAAGCAGTAAAAAGAGACCAAAATGGTATTAAACAGTCACAGAACAATCTTAATGGTCATACGTAAAAGGGGGAATAGCAAAACAGAAGAAGCTCTAACCTGCTATAGTTGCGAACCCTCCAGTCATTACAGCATGAAGCTCAGATTTTGTCATGGATGCGATGTAAGGTTTGATTAGGAGGGGGGCTTCTGTCTGAAAGGAAAGAGATCAAGTATTCCTTCAGACCCAGCTGGCTGCGAATCATATTTGACTTCCAACAGATAAGTCAGCTGAGATTTAAGTTGCGTTCCAGAACTTAACGATTGTTAACTGTTTGAGCTCCGCCCACCTACAATTTCGGTTCCAGAGTTAACGATTGTTAACTGTAACGATGGTTGGTGGCATCGTTGGGAAAATTTAATGATAGTTTAAGCTATAGTCAGCTCCGCCCCGAAATAAAGTTAATGATAGATAATTCTGGAACGCAACCTTAATCTAGCCCTTCTTGGCAAAAGTCCTCTTTAGGCTCAAGGGATAAAGATGAACCTGCGTGCAGTCAAATGTGGTAAAGAGGAGGTCAATCATCGCTGCATCCCCTTCCAAGACCAACATCGATTACACAACACATCGGAATGCTTTGGTTGTGCTTCTAGAGTTGTTTCTACCGTTCAATACTGCTCGCGAACGACCTGCAAGAGCGGCCTCAGTGATGATCCCGGAACTCCAACACGTAGCCTACAATGTGACCATGTACAGTATGAAAAGACTTTTGTACCGTGTCTCGTTAAAATTTGTATGGCACTTGAGCATACTCAAGTGCCATATAGCACTCGTAACTTCTGTCGGTCTGTCATTCTGTCGTTGTGTTGGTCTGTCCCGGTTTTCCTAGTTTGGGCACTTCTGCATAAGTTAGGACGATGAAACTTGGCCGGCATATCAGGGACCCGACCAGATAGACTTACACATAATCGCTTGCCCGATCCGACTTTCCCCGGATCCGGAAACTAGGAACAAGGGTAGCAAAGGGGAGCAAAAAGCAAAAAAGTCTATATGTGGTATCGATACAACGACCTCTTTTATGGAAGTCCCACACGCTACCGCGAAGCGCCATTCGAGCTTGTATTGAGATCCGAATAAAGGAACAGTTACAGTTTAAGGATTGAGATGCATCAAGAACAAGTGCTTCGGAGAAGAGGGATGGGAAATCCGGAACCTAGTAAACTTGCATAACTTTATAACGGGTAATCGGAGATGCATGAAACTTGACATATGTCAAGAACAAGTGCTTCAGATGCTAAGTTTCGAATCTAGACTAGATCTCCAGCTGGAGGGGGGCACCGGAAATCTCGTAAAATACTTCCACATAAGCTAGGTCGATGCATAACTTTGGAACGGGTGATCAGAAACTTGTCAAGTGTCAAGAACAAGTGTCTCAGATGATCAATTTCAAGTCTGGAACGGATCCGATAACTGGGGGGGGGGGGGGGCTGGAGGGGGGAGGGGTGCCAGAAATATCTTGAAATGATTAGAGTCGAGAGATCGGGATGTGAGAGGGAAGAACAAGCATAAGCCGTAGATACATTATTGACAAAAGAGGACCGGGTCGTATCACAGTGGGGGGAGTTGGAGGTTTTTTGTTCACAATTCCGATGATCACGAGTTAGGGTACTTCCAGATGTGCTATGACCGTGAAATTTAGAAGGCATGTTAGGGACTCCCATCAGATTGGCTTAAAAATAGTCCCTCCCCCGGTCCAATCATCGTTTGGAGGAAGAAACAGTTGTCAACGAGGGGTATATCCATTGCAGAGCTACCAGATCAAGCCCATTTTCTGATGAAATGAATATCGGGAGAGAGATCCAGCCTTGAAAACTGCAAACGACAAACATGCTAACTGTTCTTGCCATATGACCTTTCAGCTCTTGTTAATCTTATTTAGTGTTTACTTTTGTATATGATGTTGACATATTTATATATGAGTGTCTACATGTAGGCTATATATGACGATTTCGACAAATTTGAATTTTACCACGATAGTTCGAAAAGTAAAAGCGATATCTATCTATCTATCTAATCTGTA
This sequence comes from Branchinecta lynchi, assembly GCA_023053575.1. Lineage (NCBI taxonomy): Eukaryota > Metazoa > Arthropoda > Branchiopoda > Anostraca > Branchinectidae > Branchinecta > Branchinecta lynchi. The sequence continues at coordinate 16,904,766 of JAKZAP010000008.1, forward strand.
AATATTACGACCCCTATGGAGAATAGCAATAGGGAGGTCAGTTAATTCTTTTTCAATTCAGTTCAGCTTCTGTTCTTCAGTATGCCCTTGAAGTCGAACACTGCATTTTTCGTAACGCTTATCATAATAGACACAACTAAAGAATTAAATCTAATTATTTTCGATTAAATCTAGAAAAATTGGTCGTCTTCGGTCGGACAGCGTTAACAACTGGCCCAGTTAGGATAAAGTTGGTAGTTAGGGGTCAGAAAACGACTGTTTTGGCGAAAACGGCTGTTTCTAAAAAACAAAAACGACTGTTCATAACCAAAATTACTGTTTTCAACAAAAACCGACTGAAACCGATATACGTCGACTGTTTTTAATAAGTTAAAATAATGATTTTTTAATTAATAAAAATCGACTAACAATAAAAATCGACTAATGAGAAAACGACTGTTTTTAAGAAACAATCTACTCTTCTCAAGAAAAATCAACTATTTTGACAAAATACCTCGGCACTTTGGGTCTACTCTTTCATTTATCAATATTGGTGGGAGGGGCGTACCACTCCCAGAAATACAAGAAGCCTCTGGCTTTGATCAGTTAGGCGTCAGAAAACGACTGTTTTGTCGAAAACGGCTGTTTCTAAAAAACAAAAACGACTGTTCATAACCAAAATTACTGTTTTCAACAAAAACCGACTGAAACCGATATACGTCGACTGTTTTTAATAAGTTAAAATAATGATTTTTTAATTAATAAAAATCGACTAACAATAAAAATCGACTAATGAGAAAACGACTGTTTTTAAGAAACAATCTACTCTTCTCAAGAAAAATCAACTATTTTGACAAAATACCTCGGCACTTTGGGTCTACTCTTTCATTTATCAATATTGGTGGGAGGGGCGTACCACTCCCAGAAATACAAGAAGCCTCTGGCTTTGATCAGTGGCTCTGTTTGGCTAAGGAGAGTGGTTGTTGTGGGTTGCTTTCCCACGCAGCCCTCTCGCGCTACACTTTCCCTAGCAATTAGCTCTTTACTCGGATACGGCAAATCGCAACAGCCGTCCTTCTCCATAGCAGGTTTGCCACAGATTACCTGTCCTTACCTGTCCAAGAAAAATGTTTGCAGCGGCGTTCATGGACTCGGCTGCCGTGGTACCCACTGACACTTGCAGAAGCCAGCCAAGCTTCATCACGATGAACTGCATGACTCCGAAGTAATAGAGAATACTGATGAAAAAGCTGAAGAAGAAAACAACGGACAGGACCTGGAAAGTAGTTGGAATTAGACATGCTCCTAAGGCTTTAGCAACAAGATGCTGCGTGGACTAGGGAAGCTGAGTATCTGTGTAGGTTACAGTTAAAGGACCCGTCGTACTTATAATATCAACGCAAGCTACTCCCAAAACTGCATTCATTAATTTAACTCAGAGGCCCACATTTCAAGTTACATTTAGAACCGGTAACGACACCTCAGTGATCACTTGCACTTGATGATGCACTTGCCGCAATTCACTAGTTCCCGACGAGTCTTCGCGTGTCATGAGAAGAACGTTTATAACATAATCCAAAACATGCTATCGATCTGAACTTATTCGGTATAATAACTGCGATTCGGTAATTCATTCGTTACAATTGCCAGGATCCGGAAGCTACCACGAACCTCGTCTGGTCCTTACTTCTGCCCTATGTGTGGTTCATTAGGGGAGAATATCTTGCATCTGGTGGGTAGTGAGTGTGGGTAAAGAGATTTATGGACGTAATAGGATAGCGGATGAGGATTTGGAAGTTTAGGGACCTTTGTTGGCTTGGGAGGTTCCTCACAGGGGTGGCCCGAAGGGGGGGGGGGTGAAGGGGTTAATCCCCCCCCCCGGGCTTTTTGTTAAGTCATATCAGTCGTTTATTCTGCAAAGCTTCAGTCGTAGGCCCATCTCTAAAGACGAGTCGAGTCGTTCGAATCAGGTTTCGTAACCCCGATAGGTCGGAGACATGATTCATGGGGACAGCAACACGACTAACTGTTCTTCTCCTATGTGATTTGTGTCTGCCTCACTTAGGTCTTTCAGATTTTAGCCTGTTAAAATTACAATAGGTTAGTTGTTAAAGTGAAGTCTGACTGGATAAACTGATATACCTTATAGACCAAAAGTGAGTGACAAGGTTATGTGGATGGATTGTTGGTGAAACTTTGACTATACGTGAAAAAGAAGGAATAGAATTTTGCGAGGTTGAGGTGGGAACAACGCTTGAAAAGGAAAAGGAAGATTTTAATACACACCCGAAATTCGTTTCCCAGGTCAGGAGGGGTTCGGTAGACGCTGAAACCGCTCCCTCTAGTCGAGAGGTAAATTTGTGGCCTCTATGCTAGCAGAGGCGTTACTATCCAAAATGTTTTTGGAGGAGCAAGGTTTTTACGGACTGGCTGGTCATTTTTACCGACTTTTTTGCAAAAAAAACGAATGTTTTGATGAAAAATCGACTGATTTTAAGAAAAAACGACCGTTGTTAAGAAAAGTCACTTACGAAAAACCGACTGTTTTGAAGAAAAATCGACTGTTGCCGAAACAAATTTGACTGTTTTTACGAAAAATCGTGACGCTGCCGATTCAGCCATTTTTTTTTTACCGACTGGCGAACAACCTTGGGTTGTTGGCCCCCCCATACGTGACGCTCCTGTATGCTAGTCTTAAAGCACATCTGAAAAGCCTTCGTAAAATTCAGAAAGTTCACACAACTCGAAAATGGTCAAGTTATGATGTTAAAGTTATTCTAAGAGCAAACTTCGCGTTCGTCATTTGCTGTGTATAGCATCTTCTGTCAAGTACTGAGACTCGGACCTAATTTCGTGGTAAGGTCGCAGATGAAGGTGAGGCAGATATAAACTTGAATATGCTGCATTGGGGAAGGACATTTCTATCGGGCGAAAGCCGGAAGTTTGTTTTGTCAATGAATCCGGGTTTGTTTTACACAGAAAGAATCAAACTGCAGATGTTAAGTTGCAATTTTTCAGATGTAGCTCACTGTAGCTTCACCTGCTTTAGTTTTCGTCATGAAGTACAGCGTGTGACAAATAAAACGGCGGTACACGGTACTTCCACAATGAAACAAAAGTATATCAAAACTACAGTGAATCTACACCAGAAAAAAAAAACGCAACTCAAGTCTCGTCGGCGAACCGGTGTCTTTTTGGGATCCAAAACGTAAGTGGAGGGATACCTATGACATCGCAAAAGTTGTCCGTTTGTCCGTCTGCCCGTCTGTGCGCGCTATCACTCTCGAAGGGAATGAGATATTTTGATGAAACTTGGTGTGAGGATTCATTTGGTCAAGGGTAAGGTCAAGTTCATAGATGGGTTCTGTAGCCCTACATTTAGGTGGGGGTTCAAATTAAGGAACAAACAAAATATTTTTAAACAGCTAATGTGATAGTCGATTATGGTGTAAGAAGAACTGCTGAGCACGATAAATGAAAATCATTTTCTCGCCGGACAAGTAGTTCGTCCGGAATCCGGCGAAACCGGAAAGTTGGTTAAAAGTAAAAGTTTTCTATGAAGCTGATTAAATGGTCGATTTAGGGGTAAGAAGACATGCTGAACACGATGGTGAAATCCATTTCCTCTGCGAAGAAGTAGTTCCGGACCTGGCAAAAACTGGAAAGCTGGTTGAAAGTAAAAGTTTCATTTGAAGTTGATTAAATGTTCGATTCAGGAGTAAAAAGACATGCTGAACACGATGGTGAAAACCATTTTCTCGCTGGACAACTAGTTCAACCGGAATCTGGCAAAAATCCGAAAATTTGTTAAAAGCAAAAGTTTGACTAGATGACAGATTAAGGGGTAAGGAGAGAAGCTGAGTCTGTATATGACAATCTTTTTTTTAACCGGACCTATAATTAGTCCGGAATCCGGTTGTAACCGGATTTTTTTTTTTAAGTCAAACTTTTATTCAAAGTTGATTAGATGTTGGATTTGTTCCAACATCAACGACGCTGGATTTGTTTCTGAATTTTCTGTTTTTGCTGGACTAGTGGTTTGCTCGGGAAAAGCAGGAAGTTCGGTCAGTATCCTCAAAATAGATATTGCTTATAGAGGTATATCTGAACTTGGTTCTCTCTGATGATTAGCCTGGCGAAGACAAGACCCTATGGTCTGAATCAAATATTAGATTTGTGGGATCCCATCGACACCTTTGGTCTTTTTCTATCTGTAAAAGCCTGTCGGGCGAAGACCAAAAGTTTATTACGTCCATAAATCCGGATTTTTGTTTAATCCTAGTTATTTTCCTCGTTTTGTTTCTGAATAAGCGTGTTTTTCACGTGAAAATTACTTTTTTTGCCATTAATTCGGAACAAATTTACTTTGTGTCTACTTTGTTTTCTGTTGCACCCATTTTGTCACTTTTTCAGAAGGATTGATTTGTGATTACATAGCCATATTTTCCTTTTCAATGGGATCGCAAAAGGACGCTCTGATCCTGGGCCTGTCACAAAATTTCGCCTGTGGCGAATTTCATAGTAGTCTCTACTTAGAGGAACGGTGTGTCATTTACTTGGCGAATAGGCGTGGAATTTTTTGGATTAGAAACACATTAAAATCTAGAATCTTTCTAGACAAAGGCAGATTAAAAAATTTCGCCTTAATTTGTCCCGGGTACAGGAGTTGAAAGCTTTCTTTAGCGAAAGTTGAAATTTAAAGCTGAGGCTTTTAAGGTATGTATACAAATTTTGTTATTACAAGAATAATTTCAGCATGTATTGCGGCTAGTTTTATACCGGTTCTATTATTTGTTGGTGGGGAATGTGCACCCATTGACGCGTAGTGGCAACAGTCCATTTTTGTCGGTACGTGCGGGTCGTATATTACGATCCTGGAGATCCTCGTTGAAATGAGGGGTCTCACCCCCCCCCCCCCCCTGGCCGGGCCACCATTCATTGGTTCGGGCCATCCCTGGGTCCTCGAGTCTATGGAACATCGGGAGCGTTTTTTGGAGTTAGGGCTCCCTCCTTTTGGTGTAAACATTGTGTTTTTGAGTGTTATTTTGTGTTTATTTTCTTTTTCTGCCATGCCCCACGGGCTTTTTGGAAATAAATTCATTCATTCGTTGCTTCATGCTACTAATGCGTAAAACCGGTTATCCGAATTTTGCCGAGTTTTTGCTGGAAGCCAATGGGTCTAGGAAGTTAAAAGCAGAGCCTAGATTTAAAGTATTCAGATAGTTTCGGATACTGGAATGTTAACAGTAAATAGTGCGAGGTGTCCTTTAAATTCTGATTTGTGTAATTTCAATAATTAGTAAACAAACAAAAAACTACTGAAATTTATAGAAAAAAAAATACTTTTCCTATTAACGTAGGTTACGGCATAATTTTTTAGCGGCAGTTACTTCGACTCTCGGACCTTATCGAAGACGATGTTATTCGCAGTTGATTTCAAGTGTTAAATCAATAGGATCTTCTACTCCTAATGTTTTGACAAGCGTTCGATAAACTTTCTGATGTTTCTTACACTCACGAGGCCATAGTGATAGAATCCCTTATATCGGGACCTAATGGATGTACTGAACAGATACCTAGCTTTTTTTAAGGACCCACCCAATACTACGAGTAATAGCGAGTTTGGGAGCGAGACAGGAAACGAGCCGTGTGTTCAATCGAATCCCAAAAAGTGTGCGAGAAAAAACAGTAATATGTTAAATACATACAAAAGAACCAATGTAGGCCGGCCGCCATGAGGCAACTTATCACTCAAGATGCCGACAGATGATCACGTTATTCCGGCAGGATTTTCCCATTTCTATACAGTGTTGCCGTTCATCGCAGGATTCTGCAATTTGCCATTGGGTTTTCTGGTTAACAATTGGTAAAAAGGAGCTTGTTTCGTCGCCGCCAGAATCTGACAGGGTTTTGCGGCTAAATACGAAAGATACACCAGAAAACACTGTTTCCGTCGTGAAGATGAGATATAAAACACCGGAAATATCTCATCTTTCCCGTATGGAACTGAAGATGGTTTCGGAAATCCTGGCAGGAATCCCACCCAACAATCGCCCGACCCTGATCGTCTCTTGAGGATTGACCAATCAGTGACGAATTATTCTGTTGACGGTACCACTGAAACATCTTCCCCTCTAAATCTCCCCTTCACCTTGAGGTGTGCACAATCATTCTTATTGATCTTCCCTATGTACAAGTCGGTAGGGCGCACAAATTAGGTAGTTGCTGAAAAGAGCTACCGTAAAGCTGCACTTTGTTAAGAACAAATAAGTACCTGATCCTCCGTCTCCCTATCTCTGTAATACAACCATGCGGAGTCGAATAGATCTTTACGCTGCCCGATGCAAACGAGCTGTTGGTAGGATCTACGCGGAGCATCACAATTCGTTACCTCTACAAAGAGCTATATCGCAGTAAAGCCCCGGAGAAGAAATTTCTAAAGTAAAAGCCAATTGCTTGTCTGGATGTGCTGCAGAGCGGGTCAGCACGCTTCATGCTCTTTTTCCTCTGACATGCGCAACGGCGAAGAGGGTAGTAGACGGGCATCAACTCAAAGCTCAGCAAATTCCTTTAGATCTGCTCACCGGTATCCACAGTAGCTGCGTGGGACCAAAAACGGAGGTTCTATTGACTTATTTGTTCTGGATTTACTGACTGAAGTTTAAAGTTATGACGTCACTCTCAGTACTCTTTCACTTCAGTAAAATTTTTTTCTTTTGTATTTACATCTACTGCACTAATGGAAAAACTTACTTTTTTGCTGGCGTGCAGTAGTAAAGGTTTACCATTTTCTAAACACACCAACAAACAACATAATGAATAATTAATAAAAAAAAGAAAAAAAAAGGAAAAGAACAGACCCCCCCCCCAAAAAAAAAACAGACCAAACTCCTTCACATTATCACCTCCAAAATAAACATATACCTCCCAACAACCCTACTCCCTCCCTACCACCCCGACCACCCATCCACCAATTCCTCCCTACCACCCCCAACCATCCGTACTATTACCAACCCATAATGCCGTTCTGTCTGCCAGTCCTGTCTGCTGAAGTGCCCTTTATTTAGACGTGGTTCAATCTGTCAGTCGTATCTGTTTGTGTCAATACATTGTTTTATCTATCACTATCAGTGGTTGATAGGCTAAGGTGTTTTCTGGATCAAGATTTGGGAATGGACTCGTGCTCCTGCTCGACATATCTGGGAAAGTCGCCAATTTTGTTGGTCCTATTCAGTTAATTCGTCGAGCGTCTAGAACAGTGCTGAGAAGAACTAGAAGAAGGCGAAATAGGACTGATAATGAGGTATGGGGCATAACTGCGGCTTAAGTAAATCGTGAATCACGATAGTCTTTTTTTTCGCCACTGTCGTCTTAATTTGTCTACTATGCACATCACGTTGACATCACGTCATGATTTTTCTCGTCGGCATCATGACGTTTTAAAAGATATTTTTTATGGCACTTCCCGCTCCGCTCAAGTGCCATATACCGATCACTTTTCGGTCTGTCTGTCGGTCGATCGGTCAGGCCACTCATCTCGAGTTAGGGTACTTCCAGAAGTCCTGGCACAGGCAGGCAGGCATAGTAGGGACCCTACCAAAGTAACTTGGAAATAGTCACTTTCCTGATTCGACCGCAACGGGGGGAGTGGAGGGAGGGGGAATCTCGAATATTGACATATTTTTAACTTTTGAACGGGGAATCGGATCTTAATGAAACTTGATATTTGGAAAGACCTCCTGTCTCAGATGTCACACTTCGAGTCCGTAATGGATCCGGCGACTTTGGGGGGAGGTGGAGGGGGGAACCGGAAATCGTGTGGCATGTTCAGAGTGGCTGGATCGGGATGAAACTTGGTTGGAAGAACAAGCAAAAGTCCCAGATACATAGTTGACAAGACCAGATCGGATCCGAGCACTGTGGGGGGAGTTGGAGGGAGGGTTCCGGAATTCCGGTGATCCCGACTTAAGATGCTTACACATGTGCTAGGACGATGAAACTTGGCAGGCGTATTAGGGACCAGACCAAACTAATTTGGAAATAGTCACTTCCCCAATCCGACGACCGTGGGGGAGTCAAGGGAGGGGGAATCCGGAATATTGACGTATTTATAACTTGAACGGGGAATCACATCTTAGTGATTAGACCTCGTGTTTCAGATGTCCCATTTCAAGTGCGGAAAGGATCTGATTAAAGTGGGGGGTCAGGGGGGGGGAGCGGAAATTTTGTGACACGCTTAGAATATAGCGATTGGGATATGCTTGGTGGGAAGAACAACCGTCAGCCCTAGATATATCAGAGTGTGAAGGTTATCGTAATATAACTGGCTGAGGGTCATATATTGCAGTACATACCTGTTCGAGGATGTAAGCTTGTCATATCCTACACGTAGTCAAGTTATGATAAGTCGCATAGAAAGCTAGATGTTGATATGACTTACTATCAACCTGTCTGGAGGTTGGTAAGAAGTCATATGCAAAGATGGGCGAATCAGATCATGAAAGGATTCGAATCCGAATCCAAGCTTCAAGGTTCAAGGTTATCTTTACTTAAAAAAAAAAATTGATCATTGTCACTTTCGGGCTAGGTATGAATCCGAATCCACCTGTTCATGCTGAGAATTTGAATCCGGATTCAGATTCGAATCCGGATTCGAATCTGACCTTAAAAAAAATCAAATCATATAAATAGGTTACAGTTTAAAAACCAGGGGTGATCAAATAGTAGCCTAGTGATGCCCAAGGCAAATGAGACGATTAATTGGAGCAATGTAAACCATATTTCAAGGTTTTTATGTGTGGTTGTATGTAAACCATATTTCAAGGTTTTTATGTGTGGTTGTTACGTGGTTAAGCACAAAACCTAAATAACAATGGGTATATAAAAATTGGAAAAAGATTGAAAACTCGAGCGGATTCGTAAGGTTCAAGGTTTGGAATTCGAGCCCGAATCTACATCCACCCCGACAAGCAGAAGATTCAAATCCGGATTAGAATCCGGCCAAAGGGACGAATCCTGAATTCGAATGCGGATTCGGATTCTCCCATCTCTGGTTATATGCACCGCTAACTTTCTCTGTGAAGATTGTCGTAATATAACAGTACCAGGTCATGTGATGATTTGCATTAGATACCTATTCGAGAAACATTATACTCTCATAACTTTCACCACAAGGATGCGCAAACATGTTTTCTGTAATCAAACTTCTGTCAGTGTAGATATGCTTCTTACCCCAAATGCAAAAATGTCCGAAAGCTTCTCTGGGAGGATCGTTATCGTCGTTGCATTGTTAGGGTTGGGATCGATGGTTGCCGTCAGGGGAAGACCAGTCGCCAACCAACCATAGACGAAGCCAGAGCCAGCAGTCGTGTAGCTTAGGAACGTGGAGACCTTGTCGCCTGCAAATGAAATACGTCACAGAAAACAGCAGAGGAATACGAAATTATTTCTTCTCCGGCAGAGGACCCACAGGGGTGGGAGGTGCTAACCGAAGATCCTTTGGTGCTGGATGCTCCTTCAGCAAAATCTATGGCGGTAGCGAGTGGGAAGCGAGTCTTTCCTCCAATAAATATTCCTTCAGGCCAAGCTGACTGCGAATCACAAACGGATACGTCAGTTGAATTTTCTTAGAGCTATATTTCGGCCCTTCTTGGCTTAAGGCTCAAGCCGCTCAAGTTAAAATTAACTTTAACTCCTTCTTAACTTTAACTCCAAACAACCCTCACAAAGGAATTCACCAAATCAAATACTTAAAGGACACCTGAACAATGAAACCATACTCGAACATAGCATTGAGAATGCATTTACAGACATGGACACGGAGAGCATTCTTCTCCTGAGTGTGACGTTTTCAGAATAGGGATGATTGTTTCCGGAGGTTTGCACATGCAGACTCCAAGACAAAAAGCGAAATTCATTCAAATCTCGTACAGCGCTGGCCGGATCGTATTGAAATTTCTTCTAGATATACGTTTGGGCTTATCTGGTTAAAAAATATTCCAGAAGAAGGGTTGATTGAAGAAATTTGTTCATTTCTAAAATTGCTCGGTACTGAAATAAGGACAGATGCAAAATGGAGCAAAAATCATAGCTTGGAAACGGTATTTCGTATTTGGATTGGGTTCTCTGCAGGCAATGTCAACGGACGTCATAGAGATAGGGATGATACTTGGTACTCTTCATTCAGGTGTCCTTTAAGGCTACGCTAAAATGTTTTGTTTGTTTTCCAACAAGTTCATTTTCCAGCTTGAGCGGCTTGAGGCTGAAGAGGACCCTTAGCAAGAAGGGCCGAAATATAGCTCTAATAAAATTCAGCTGTCGTATACTGTTAAATACTTCTTTCTTCCAGTCAGATGCAAAAATAAATAAAATAAAATTAGAGAGAAGAAACATAAATAAATATATAAAACATAATTACACGTTTTGGTAACTATTGGTAAGAAGCTAGGAGAGACCCTTACCAGGTGTACGGATATTTTTGTTCAATAAGGTCAAGCCGGGAAATAGTTGTTTTCGGTCCCATTCATCTTTTCTGTCTCGCTACAAACACATAACGGCTTTTTTCCGTTATTCAGGTATAAATCAGGTTAGGTCCAAGTTGGAAAAGGGAACTCGAGGGGAAACAAACTAAAGATTCTAGCTTAGAGTTAAATATTTGACTTCGCGAATTCGCTTGGAATTAAACTAACAAAATTCAGCTGACGTATCAGTTTGCACTATCAAATGTTGAACGTGTTCCACCCTACTTACCGTAATTACTACGCATGACGTCACGAATTCTGACTTTTTGCCGTCAAGTCTGGAGCGATTTTTCTATTTTCCAGCAGGATATCATGCCACGGGCAAATCCGACCAATCCCGTTACAGAGATGCGTAGTTACTACGCTTACTACGCTCCCGAGCATGGTAAGCAAATAGTAACCATCAGTTACTATTTCGAGAAGGATGGAACGCTCAGCGCAGTAACTTTTCGTGAGGATGGAACGGAAATAGTAACTAATAGTAACTATTGTTAGAAGGGTAGAACACGCTCACTATTTGCTTACCATGCTCGGGAGCGTAGTAAGCGTGGTGACTACGCATCTCTGTAACGTGATTGGTCGGTTTCGCCCGTGGCATGATATTCTGCTGGAAAATAGAAAAATCTTTCCAGTCTTGACAGCAAAAAAACAGAATCCGTGATGTCATGCGTAGTAACTACGGAAAGTAGGATGGAACACACTCCATATCGACGCTGACGTCAAGCAGCGAAGTACTTACCCAGGCACTGGAAGATGTCCCGGCCAACGTCCCACCTCAGAATGACAAGTCCAAAGATAAACTGGAGGGCCAAACCCCAGAAAACGTGACGCCATCTAACCTAAAAGGAAATCTTCTTTCAGGCAAAGAGTGTATACAATGAGCAAATAGTGTCAAGTCGACAAGTGGCGTCTAGCCGTATCAAAGTGAGCAATAACAGGTCTGTAATGCCGTTAGATGTCCTGGGCACACACGCGCGCTACACTGAAGGTTATGAAATTATGGTTATGAAAGATATGCACCGAACGCAGCGAGGTTGACATTAGCTGCGTTCGTTGCACTCCGGGCTGTCTCTGGTGTTTAGTCACCAGTGTCCGGTTCTTCCCTTAAAACGCGTTTTTTTTTGTTACATGTGAGTTGGTGAAAACCGGCTAACTCCTCGCTGCAGCAGGGCTTACGAGCAGGTTCTGGTTAGTCCGCACCGGTGAGATAAAACCGGACACTTAGTTCAAAAACGGGTTATAAGACTGGTGAGAAGTCACCGGTGGATGCAAAAACGGCTTATAAGAAAAACCGGAGACCACCGGTGAGAACTCCCGTGACAAAGAACGCAGCTATTGTTAAATGGCCGTTCAGATTGCTATTCCGACGTCAACCGAGATGGCGGTATGTTAACTACTGGCACTTTTTCGAAAATAATGCGACAATAATACTTGCACAAATAAGAAGCACATGACAGTTGAAGTGCTGTGAAATAATAAACAGCTTATAATTTGCCAATTTCTAGTTGAAATCGATGAATTATGAGGATAAAAATAAGTGTTCAGAACAAACTGAATGTCCTAAATGAAATGGTTTATATACAAATGTACGGGGCGCCATGGGGCGCGAACGTATCAGGGGCGCCATTTGCGGAGTGAGGAGGGACACGCCCACCCCCCCTACATTTGAAAATCTTCCTCCTTAGTGATATTTTTTGGCCGCTAAATAGGTTTTAATAGGCAAAAAGTAATGCAATGACTTTACGGTATATTGGAAAACTACTTTAAAATGTAGGCTACCCCCAAAAAGGGCAACTCAATTCTGAGTCTGTGTAGCTGGGATTCGGGCTTTCGGAGCCCAAAACTGACCCCCCACCCCCACCCTAAGGTTTACTGAAATGGCGCCACCACCACAAATGACCCTGTCATTTGACCTTAAAGGACCTGCCTTTACCTATAATACTAATGCAATCTACTTCCACAATCATTCCATACATTTCTAAACCCGGAGCCCCCAGTTTCGCACGGTACATCTAACCCTCTAACAAGACCACGCTGATTTTCTCACTTGTCGTGTTTTGCTACCTTCGATGTGTCTGTTGACGGTTGTCTGCGAGAATTTTTTATCAGAAAAACCGGTTATGTAAATTATTTCCCTGTTTTCGCTACAAGTCCACGGATCTCGGAAAAGGCTTAAAACAAACCGTGGGTTATTTGTTGAAAAGACAGCCCAGTTTTAAAGTATTCAAATATTTTAAAACACTGTAAAATGAACAGTAAATAGTGCGAGGGGTCCTTTAACAGCTGGACGGACCAGAGCAAAATAACACTAGGGAGTAGCGCCGAGAACTATGCTTTCCATGCATCGGAAACGGGCCTGGCTCGTAGCGCTGCTCCCTACGCTCAGAATATTCAAAGCGAGACAAACTTGCGGTTTTAGACAGTTTCTAGGACAGCTAAGGTGAAGTCTGCACACGTCGAGGAAACAGGGAGGCTGTATCTTTTTTTTTGCTGTGTTCGGAATAGGGAGTTACCGTAGCCAGCGCTGGATCACGACTGATTTGAGTTCCAGTAGGGACGTTCTCCATCGCTAGTGTTACTAGTGTCGCTGCTATTCGAGTGTGTCCCTTTTTCAGGTCTTCCTAGTTTTATTTTGCTCTGGAACGGACAAACCAGATTTGTAGAAATTTGGTAATAGGGTTGTTATCTCCAAGCCGCATGAGAGAAAATGGAGCCTCCCAGTGAACTACGTTATCAACGGCTACTGCCTACTACAGACTATCGTCAATGGAGTAAAGATGAACTGTAAATTTTTCCATGCTGCCTGTTTCATGATGGTTGTCCGCCCACTCAACCAATGCTTCTGAGCCTAATCGCTTCAGCCTTTGCAGATGGATGAAGAATTCCGAGCAGAACTGCATGGTCATATCACAACTGTTTCTAATGTAGATGTAAGGCAACCCCAGTGAACGTCGTAAATAACGCAGAAACTCTTCATTGTCACCTTGATCAAAGACAATAATAGTGGGAAAGACCGGTAACTTCGCTAAAATCGGGTTTCTGGAAATCGATCGGAACGCTGCCTAGCGTTTGGACTTTGTACAATTTCGAGCGGTAGATGGTTAATATAATGAAAGCAAGAGGGCGTGCGTAGGCAATATCTGTCAACATTAATTGATTCGAAATCGTGAATTCAAAAAATTTTTCCATTAAAAAGCTATTTATTCTTTTCATACTTGTTTTTTATTCCAATTAAAGAGGACATCTGAATGGAGAGAGGATGCTCATCATAAACGTAACGAAAACAAAATCAACAAAACGTGCTTTGATGATGATTCTGCGGAGAGCGATGGAAGAAAATGTCAACAGAGCGATTTTTTAACGAAAGAACATCCGCTAAACGTCGCTGATTGTTGTGACTCATGGGGCTTACGGGAGTTTCCGGTCTTTCCCACTTTTACTGTCTTTGACCTTGATGACCGTTTCCGTGATTGGGTTCCAAAATATCGTGTGAACAACTCATAGGTGACGTCATCATATGTACTCACACGTCCGGGATGTACCGAGAAGATCCAGCCAAGCAGTAAAATTACGACAAGACCAAAGGCTGACTGGAGTCGTTCCAACTGCTCCATTGCGTCGATGACTAGAAACGTGATAATGCCTCCGATTACTACAACGCCGAAGATATACGGGACAAACCTGGAAAAAAACAAGAAAGTAGAACTATGGACGATTTTAAAAGTACGAGAAGCGAGAAGGAGGTAGCTATGTTCGAAAGTACCCATGGATTTTGCATACATTTTGATACTGGAGTATAGGTGGAGTAGTGCAGTTGTGCAGACAGCTATATTGGTCTATGAGTGAGGCCGCAAAAGCAAGGAGAATGAGGTAGCCTATAAAACTGTCCGAAGTTTCATAATAGATAACACGAGGATGCGCTGTTTCAACAGATAATGCGTAACAGATAACACTTTGGATGTTATCTGTTGTGTTTCAAAATGTTATGCATAATAAGCGTTGCCATCAGGAAGAACCGAGAAACCGCCAAAAAGTATCTGCTGAGTTTTCCGACATCATGACGATCAGGAATAAAGTGAGTAGATGCTTTTTTGGCTCTTCCTAGCAAAGCTTGTTATGCATAACATTTCATGCGTAATGTTTTCAAACGCAACAGATAACATCCGAAGTGTTATCTGTTACGCATTATCTGCTGAAACCGCGCATCCTCGTGTTATCTGTTATGAAACTTCTGACAGTGTAGCTCTGCAGGTCAATCAATTCCGGACGTATAGAATGCAATTGAATAGTAGAGACTACACTGCGTTATGAATCAATCATTCACTCATTTATTCACTGATCAAATCCCTTTGGCACCCAACTCTTGAGTATGGACACCACCCCGTAAGATCATTCTACAACAGGGACTTCAATGCACTCGAAAGGATTCAACGCCCAATGACTAAGTTTTGCCCCACTTTGCAAAACGCTACAAACGAAGAGAGACTAAAGGCACTACAGATACCGACACTGGCCTACCGTCTAGACAGGGGAGATCTGACTGAAGCATACAGTGGAGCCTCTACAAGAGCCGGCTCGCAATCTTAACTCAAAGAACTTCAGCGGCAACGAGTTCAAACTAAGCTTGCAGCGCTTCAAGAAAGACATCAGCAGGTGTCAGTTTAGAAATCCCACTGCGAAGACGTGAAATCAGCTTCCGTCTGCTGTCGCTGCCAGCCCATGACTCGACACCTTCAAAAAGACCTTTACGACCGTGTTGGAAATGATAAAGCTGTATGAAAATTTTCGCAGAATTTTGTAGAGACTTGCCACCGGGAACGTCTCTTGCCTTTTACTTTTAAGGACCTCAATCTGTGTAAATGGAACCTGAAAATTTACTGACAGATGCGTCTTTTTTGTTGATAATAATAAAAATAAAGTTATCAGTGGGTCTTGATGAATTTCAGGATCGGAGTAGAGCGTAATGTTCTGCTTTAATTTCCAGTGTTGTATGGCTTCCAGCGTGTTTACTTCCTATGTTTCTTTCGAGCTCAACATAGACTTCAGCCACGAAAGCTCGAAAGGAACTGCACAAGGTTCACACCGCATCATGCTGGGACCCGAGTCCAACACGCTAATTGCAGAAATTCTGATTTTAGTCAGGAGGCAAAACATCAACCCATGTTTGTTCGTTCGAACATATCCGATCTTGGTAGTATCGAGGGTCCATAATGTGCTGGATAGGAACTAGAAGATGCGTGTGAATAATGAACGGTTGAACAACATAATCAAGTCAACAGCCGCTGCTGATATCTAGTCGAAGAACACTCACCTGATGCTCCAAATTCTGTCGAATACCCTCCCAATTGGCTTCATGACTCGCTTATATATAGCACGACCGAACACCGGCTTGATGATCTTGAAGTATCCAACACCGAGACACACAGCACCAGTAAGAATATATAACAACTCAACACCATTGCAGAAGTCCACTGGTCTATCATTTGTCACTGAATAATAGATGGCACCCACAAAGTACGCAAAATAGAGTCCGACGAGTATTACAGTTATTGCGGCACTGAAAAATGAGGAGTGCTTTCCTACGAAGTTTCCAAGGAGGGAGTAGAAGTACGCAATCCCTGCTCCGACGTTGCAGCAAGAGCTGGAAGCTTTGTCTTCGTGTTGTGATTGGTCAGGCTCGATGGTCATCTGCTGCACCTTCAAGACGAAAAGACTATGATGAACTAACAATCACTAAGCGCATTTTTAGCGAGAATCGACAAGACAAGTTCCAATTCATGTTCTTTTAACTATCTGTAAAGAAAAATACAGAACTAGTAGAACATTCCTGCAATGTGTACACAAAAAGGTCTGACTGGCTAAGGTAAGGAAACCAATCAATGTTAGTTATGAAAAAAAAACAGCATCAACAGATTAATTGAATATAATACAAGAAAGGAATAAAATGGTTGACCATTTTATATTATAATACAAAACCAATGAGATGTCTGTTCTATGATAATATTTTAATAATAATATATTTTATTACATAATACAAAACCAATTAGATATCTGTTCTAGATAATTAAACTGAATCATTTAATTTAGTTTCAACAATCCTTAAAAAAAAAGAAAAAAAAAGAAGATATTTGACGGTGCAAAACGGATAAGTCAGCTACATTTTATTAGAGCTATATTTTGGCCCTTCTTGGCAAGGGTCCTCTTCAGGCTCAAGCCGCTCAAGCTAGAAAATGAACTTGACAAATTAATGAATCAAATATGACTCGCAGTCAGTTTGGGCTGAAGGAACATCTAAAAACACAACGCTCCCAACAAGGGCACAACTTTTACTCACTCATTGCAAATGATGACACATTTCTCGTCTTAACTTTCTCATTTCTTTTTCTTTACCCCCCCCCCCCCCCCACCCAGCCCAACCCTGGTCACTAATAATAATAATAAAATATTCTCAGATAAATATTCTGACTTTGAGCTGACTTTGAAACATATATTCAAACAATGTTTACAACGGATATACGTCAGCTATGATTCTTCTTCAGCGATATTTCGGCCCTTCTTGGCAAGGGTCCTCGTCAGGCTGTCAATCTTCTGGGTCAACATCGGGGAAGGAGACACACTTGTAATAAATAACTGAAGCTTCTATCGACTATAAATATCTTATTAGGGCAAATTACTTTCAAATACCACTATAAGGAAAAAACTAGTCCTGAGATTTAATTTTTGACAAGGCCGCTGTTTTTGCTGCCCGATTGGGGCAATGTCTATATTGGGAAAATATCGCTGAAGAAGAATCGTAGCTGACGTATATCCGTTGTAAACATTGTTTGAATATAAAATATTCTCCTTAAATAAAATACCAGCTAAATTTCCAAATTTACCTAACTTTCAAAAAAATTATTTTTCAATCCATTTTTAACAGAAACTGGTTCGCCGACTCCCTGATTCTCTCCGGAAAAAGATTCCACACTTTCACACTCGAACTCGACTCACACAAAACCCTCCTCTTGACGACTCTCCAATATCACTCACCAACAAACTCGCTTCAATGATACTGGTTATTACGACACTGATACTGCAGATATACTGAATACTGACCCCGAGTTCCTTTCCTTCTCACTAATGGGTTTATTACTACCAAAGAAAGAAGCAAAAACTCTTCGATGCCCTGAGGCTAACCTGTAAGGGATTAAATAACCTTAAACAACCAAATAACGTCAGTGGTTTAAAAATACTCGCGTTATGTTCAAAGCAGACGAAAGGTTTCTGTTTCAAACCTAATTCCATTTTTCGTTCTAATGACAATGATACTGATCACTTATTATCATTTATCGGCACATATAATTTCAACACATCTAAAACTAAATGTATGTGTTCCGCCGGCGCTCCCGTTCTGCACCTCTGTTGATACCGAGTGTACGCCTTGCAGGTACAGAACTAGCACTTGTACAATCTTTCGGTTATCTGGGTTTTATTTTCTCCGAGCACCTTCTAGTCTAGATGATGGCACGTTCGGCACACTCTACGTTCTGTTTACATACGTGGAAATATGCTTATATGTAAATTTAGTCATTGCTCATCAGATGTAAAAACTTTTTTGTTTCAATCTTTTTGTTCTTCTATTTTGGGCTTTCCCTCATGTGTAAATCACCAAGCAAGGTATAAAAGATCTCCGCGTGGCATACAATGATAGCTTCCGTTTCCTTCAGGGCTCGCCAGCGCCTCCGAAGTCTTCGATGATTTCAAAGTGAAAAATTTCGCACAGATTCAAAATTCTTGGAATGCATCATTACGTGAGCGACTCCTTTCATCGGAAAGTCCGTGTTCTTTCTCGTGCGGTACACCGTTTGTCTCTGCCTATTTGGCTGCAGCTATACGAACCTGAAGCTGGTTAACTGTTTTTCTGTTCATTGTTATGTTTGTTTAAGTTTGTACTGAAGAATGTAGATTATGATCTGTAGCCGGAATGAAGTTATTACATTACATTAATACAACAGTGATTCATTGATCCTGAAAATCTATGCTTCCGACGAAATATACCAATGGCTTCAGAATACTCCCTTTCTTCTTAAAAGTGTAAATATACACTATTTCTCTTTAAAATAAATTTAATTTTTTCGATCTATGATAATGGTTCCTTTCCCGAGAACCTCTCGCTCCATTAAGATACGCCATATGTTCTGTTTCAACAACCATCTTCCATACAACGTCTTCTTGTCTACCCCATGAAAAATTTATCTCAGAATAGTAGTATGAAGTTGTACGAAAAAGTAGCATGGAGTACTAACCGATGCTACTATGCTACCACATGCATCTACTTCAAGACTACCGTGTTATTGCATTCTACTGCATGCTACTATTAGCAAGACTGAATGCTGCTAGAGCAAGACAGGATGCTACTGGATACTACTACTTAAGATTACTCTTTACTATTACATATCACTTATAGATGCAACTGTTTCGTACAACTATCATACAACTACACAGGCTACAAATTTTTCACCGGGTAAAACCGTCTAAACACTTTATAGTGCAAACACAGGGCCGGGATTTCCCGGCCGGATTTCCTAGAATTCCTAGATTTTCCTAGATTTCCGGATTTCCAAGAATACCGTGTTACTGCATTCTACTGCATGCTACTATTAGCAAGACTGAATGCTGCTAGAGCAAGACAGGATGCTACTGGATACTACTACTTAAGATTACTCTTTACTATTACATATCACTTATAGATGCAACTTTTTCGTACAACTATCATACAACTACACAGGCTACAAATTTTTCACCGGGTAAAACCGTCTAAACACGTTTTTTTCTTTTGTGCACGGTTTTCCTTTATAGTGCAAACACACGGCCGGGATTTCCCGGCCGGATTTCCTACACTTTCACCATCAAGCTGAAGAAAGTTCAACTTTTCCAGATGGAAGTGATGATGGTGCGGAAAATGCGGGCAGGAATTCCAGTCTGCGAGCCCCCGATCCTCATCGTGTGCTTGCACTTTTGGCAGACAAAGTTCAAATATAGAATGCCACGAATGTACTCCTGTATTTCATTAACTTGTTTAATACACACCTTTTCTTCTGATTGGCCACTCCCTTTTCTTTTTACTGGAATCGTTTTGTCGCCATCTATGATCGCAACCGTCATGTAACTATCGTCACTCCCGACGCTCCCCAAAGAGGCCAGTGAATCTTCGTGGATCATAGCAGGATTGTCTATTCCGGCCTTTTCGGACATCTTGTCCCTAAACAACAAAAAAAGCTAAAAAGTTGGTAAAAGTAAAATTGACCAAAAGTTTCGATGAGATCCCAAAAATTTAATATTCGATACATACAATTGGGTTTGGTCTTTGCCAGATCCAGTTTTCGCCAGACTCCTGGAATATTTTTACAATTAAAATTTAGAAACAGATTAAAGCCAAATATCTACTCATCTGGGAAAACCAACTTCAAATATGGATTCAGCAATTGTGTTTACCCCTGTAAGACATATCTATTTTGACAAAACTGATCAAAACTTCCTGCCTTACTTATGCCAAATTTCCCGTTTTGGGCGAATTCAGGGCGAACTGCTTGTCCTGCAAAATAATAAAGCTCACCAACGAATTCGTCGTATCTCCTTATCCCTAAAACGACATATAATCAACTTCAAAATGTTTGTCATAAACGGATTCAACACCATTTATTACTTCTATACCGGACATTTAATCAATTTTAAATAAAACTTTTGCATTTAACAAATTTTCCGGTTTTGGCCAGATTCCGGGCGAACTACTTGCCCGGGTTGAAAATGATTTTCACACAGTTTTCAGCATGTTTTCTGACATATCGAACATCTAATCAACTTCAAATAAAACTTTTACATTTAAACAAATTTCCAGTTTTGGCCGGATTCCGGGCGAACTACTTGTCCGGCGAAAAAAATGGTTCTCATAATCATGCTTATCGTGTTTTCTTACCCCTTCTTCGATTCATTACCTATTTAAAACTATTTTGTTTGCCACATTTCGTCAAGCATACAGCACAGATACAACTGCACGGAGTACAACAAGTCCGACAGGGAAATTCCACTTTATGAAAACTGATTATTTCTGAATAGTGGAGCAACGAAGGAACGCATTTTCATCGGGTCTTCGAGTGGATAAAGTTGCGTTTTTTTATGTGGTTTCGGCGTAGTTTCGCCTAGCAATATTTTTTGGTAAAAAAGTTTTGCTTCACGCCGTTTTTTTTGTTTATTAAATTTGCTGTAGTTTCGAACCTAAAACCTGACCTGAAACTACGTAGCTCAAACTACGAACTACCTCGCAAGTAACGCAAAGTAAGAGCCAAACTAAAAATTTCGACAAAACAGAAGTGAATCCCAAAAAACGCGACTCAAGTGATGGGTCACTAGATCGTCCTAGCTCGGCCCTTTTCGGTTAAACTTTAAATATTTGGCAGCGTTTATTTCTTTTAGTATTTGTTTAGAAATGGTTACAGTATATCCGCTGAAACAGGCCCGTATCCAGGAATTCATTTCGGGGGGGGGGGGGGGGTTGCCTGCTGCTCGGACAAAAAAGTACAAAAAACACAGATCAGAGGTAAAAGCCTATACAAATCATTAATTTTGTGTGTTTCGGGGGGGGGGGGGGGGATTCAACCCTCTAACCCCCCCTGGATACGGCCTTTCGCTGAAACATCCGTCACATTTTGAAGTAGAAAAGGTGTGTCCGCCAAGGTCAATGTGTTCTAAGGTCAAACTGTCCGCTGATCAACCCCTGAATTATAAATAAACCAGCAAGAACGAGGAATGAGTTGGGCTAAACGGGCTGATTTGATTTCTTCCTCTTGGTGTACACCAACAGTGTCAGTGTGCAACCCCTCGATTTGTTGCCCTTAAATTTTGGCCACAAGAGGAACAAGGAAAACCATCACAATTTAACACAATCTCTTACACTACAGCGATAAATATACACATCACAGAAATGAAAGATTATTTCTCGTCAACCTATTCCCATTCTTATAGTTAGGCCTACTTACTTTATGCGACACGAAACCAATTTGTCACTGGAACTTTCCGCCGTCGGATCTAAAACAACAGTAGGATAATCATCTCCGAGAAAATCAGAAATTCAGAATCCTTATCGACAGTCGATCTAAATAAACAATTACATGTCAAATTTTGTCAATAGATGTACGAAGTGCACTGAGTCTATGTGTTTCACCATCTCGAGACTGGGTTGCGTCAAGCATTTTCGCCAAAACCCGTTCATCAAGAAGCTGCTTCCAACTACAACTCAACAACTCCTCATTGTAAAGCTTTGGCATACCTGATGCCGGTTGTTGATCAAAACCATTTCATTATACGGTACTTAAATAGTACTTGGTCATGGTGGGTCACGCGTTACGACAGAAGAAGAACGCTACTTTGAACACAGATCCAAATTTAGCCCACTTTACGTTTTGTTTTTCGAATCTAAAACAATCAAACTGAATTGGATAGGTAAAAGAACTTAATCTCCGCTGAGACTGCTCAGAAGCAAGTGTTTCAGCTTTCTTTTTACATAAAGAATGGAAACAAAATCCTCTGGCTCTGGCACGATTTGCTCTTTCATTTTTAGCAGTATTTTTCTTCTATTGGGATATTTTGGACGGCTGTGAAAATAATGCAAGACAACCGCCTGGCGGAGGAATGGCGTAAAATAGACTGAGCAGCAAAGATAAACAGATTCAAAAGAACAAAAGTTACTGGCTACAATTTTGTCTTTATTTTACTTAATTCTCTGCGCATGAAAATATGCTAGCTCTGATTTTCATCCCATTCTTTGCGCTGTTCAAAGTTAGGTTAGGACGAGGAAGTCAGGTCCACTGTTCTTTTGGTTTTCTTCTCCCTCTTCCGTAAGCAGGGGGGTCGCTATGGGGTGCTCGTCCCCCCCCCCCCCCCCCCCCCCCCCCCGCCCTCGAAGAAAGAAAAAAGCTAATCAGGCGCTCGCAGAGCGCCCGACCAAATAAATTAAGCTAATCTGGGCTTTCGGAGAGCGCCCGACCACAAAAGTTCCGGGCGCTCACCCAGGAAAGCTTAATGGAGGGTGGCAGTGAGCCCAAAAAAGTTAGTACGGCTAGTTAGTTTACCAAGAAACTGAGTTGTCATCCAGCTTGGACCTATGTCGTTCTGAGTTCTCGAGCGTTTGAGACCAGGAATTCGTATATTCAGAATTGTTGTAATAAAATTTGGCTCTGGATCTCATGGGATACAATCCAAGCTCGCCCGGCTCCGTTTTCTACCCTTTTCTATCCGTTTCTACCTCGAGGGTTATAAATAAAATTTTATTTAGTTTAACTATTTATATTATTCAAAATATTAAAAGAGCGTAGCGAGTCCCTGCCCCATTTCTCAATAATGCTTACAAAGGTGGAAAGCAGTTGATTGCGTTGCGAGAGGAATGCTTTGATTTTGTTCCGTTTTTTCTATGCCACCGACTTCAGCTTATTGCTGGAAAGTGGTAAGGATCTAACCTGTGCGGCTTTTACGGAAAGTGTAGACTTTTGGCCGTATTGATGAATATGACAGTACAGTTTAGAAAGCTCCGTATAACTTTTGCCTGGGACCAAAGAGGATGGTTTTCGTCTTGTCCTCGAGCCGGAGCCTACGGTGTGCGACGTGAAGTGGAGTTGTATAGCATATGCCACAGAGGACTTTCCAAAGTTGTGAAGCCAAGCTTTCGTTTCATCAACCATGTTTCTGCTTTCGAGTGGAAAGCTCAATTCTAGCAGGCAAACACCAGTTTCAGATTGAAGGTAGACTAAAATCTGTAATTGCTAAATATGTGCATCAGTTAGGTTAGATCAGTTAAGTGCTGCAATCTATTCTTTCTACCCATTTCTGTTCGTGATTTCAGCCGAGTTTATCATTCCGTTTTTTGCACTTGGGATTGCGGTAGAGAAATGCTATCAGATAAACTTTAAAATTTCTAGTATTGCTAAAGAAATTGTATCTTATCCCCCTTTGCTCCTTTCTAAGTGGTGATATTAGAAAGCTGGTCAACTTTTGAACTATTACAGATAGCCTAGATTTTTGTTCAAGGGCAATCGATAAGCTGATTAAAAGTATAGGCCTATATCCAGGGGCGTCGCTAGCCAAAGCTCGAGGGGGGGGGGGGGGGGGGGGGGCAGGGCGACTGCCGGCGCCCTACCGCCTATTTTAGCTTTTCGTCGCACATATAGTGATAACACATGCAATAACTTGCAAGCGTTGAAGTCTGAAGAAGCGTAGTCGTATCGACGAGTCAGGGGCGGTTTGAAGGGCTTGGGCGTTGGAGGTGACTACCTCAAAATATAAGACAGATTTCCAGCAAGGCTCAAGAGTCATGCCAGTTGGAAAAAATAGCCAAGAAACATAGCATCACATGCTGAAAATTGTGCGAAATCACAGTAACTTATGGTGAACGTCATTTGTAATAACAGAAATTCGCAAACGCAATAGCCCGCCCTACAGCAGTTCCTAATGACTATCTATCAGATAGAATGAAAATGAGCCCCGCAGGCGAAATTTTGTAATTATGCTATAACTTTTTTCGGGCAAAACATTACTTCCGCCAATAAAATGTAAATTTTAATGTGATCGAAGCCCCGAAATTCCAAGCCTAAAACACGAATGAAATGACGTGAGCTTCCAGTAAATAGAGCCTACTACAAAAGGCGCCGCCGGCAAAATTATTTTGTGAAATCCTGTATGACCAGAATACGTCTTTTCGGATTCAAAATGAAATTAATCTCCCTTAGCACGGATCTGCCCGTCTTTGTTGATGACGAATCCAGAAAATGTGAGACTTTTAGCTGGAAGTTGGTACTGTGCTTCGGTTTGATCCTTTCCGAAAAAGACGTCCTGATCATCCAGAAAAAAAGAACGTGAAACAGAGCAGCTCCAGTTCCAGTTAAAAAACAAAATATAAATCAAATGACATGTTGCAACAATCAAGCCCGTCATTACGCCATCGCTCATTGCTCACGAAGCCGATTTATTTTTAAACGTCGCACTAACTAACTAGAAACTAACAAATTCTTAAAATTGTACGCCACAAGCAAAATCGGCCTGATTTTACATGAATTAAGAGATATTGGTTCAGAACAGATCGTGTTAAAATTGTCAATCTGGCAAGCTCGAAACGTGCGACTGAGAATCCTATTCCTGAAGTATCAAACGCACTAGAACCCAGAAGGCCTAGGTCCGAGGTGGATGTCAACTTAGTTTCTTGGTAACCCTGAACTAGCCTTACTGACTTTAGCGGGCGCACTACCAGCCCTCCATTCAGCTTTCCTGGGTGAGCGCCCGTATAGCTGAACTTTTGTGTTTGGGCGCTCTGCGAGCGCCCAGATTAGCTTACTTTATTTGATCGGCGCTCGCAAGAGCGCCCAGATTAGCTTTTTTCTTTCTTCGAGGGGGGGGGGGGGGGGTACCACCTCCCCCCCCCCACACACACACAAACCCATAGTGGCGCCCCTGCCTATATCATCCGCTTTTTGGTAGAAAAAATTCCCTCATGACAAGTTGGAAAAATCTCGAGGGGTTGACAACTTCAGTAGTAAGGTACAGATTGAAACCAAAAATATGCCGATCCCAATTGTGATAAATGTAGGGCAGAGAATCGCAACAGGGGGTGCGCGTACCCAAAGGGGTACTCGAGACCAAGGGGTACGCGAAGGTCCAAAATCTCTGAATTCGAAAATTTCTGCTTTTGTCAAGAAATTAGAGTTTTGGCTTACGAAATTTCAAAGCAACAGCGCAAGTGTCCTTCTGACCCTTGACCAGTTTACGGACGAGAATGAAATTGACAACCTTGCAGCCTCAAGTATCCCTTTATTTGTATATGTTTTTACACATTAATCCCTTATCACTTATGATAATAAATGACCAGGGGTGGCCCGAAGCACTCAGGCCAGGGGGGGTGAGACCCCTCATTTCAACGACTATGGATCGTAATGAATGAATGAATGAAGTATTTTATTACCCATCAACAACACAACGGAAAGAAAAGATGGAGTATGTGAAAAGAAAAGAAAAACAACAATTACAAAAATACAACAACAACATTAACGTAGATACAAAATCACAGAACCAAAAGAAATTTATCAAAAAAGAATACCCATCCAGGGGTGTTCAACATCTTTATACGAGAGATTCTCGACCAGTTTATCAACGCATAGAATGGGATCAGCGACAGAGTACCTCTGCATCAAATACCGGTTGCGGGACCAACTGGGAACTTGGACAAGATATTTAGCAAATTTAAAATATAGCTTTCTCATCTCTTTCTTATCAGAGGTGGTTAGGAGATCCCAGAATGGAGCCACAAACAGTAAATGAGGCAGAGCCACAGCGTTGTACAACCTTGCAAGGAGTTTTTTTGGCATATTCACTTGCGATGGAACAAGTGACGCATAAGCTCCGCGGAGTTTCCTCTCAGTACGAGCGATAATGAGCTTACGCGTTGCGGGCAGTGACGGGCCAATCGGTAGGCCAAGGTACAACAGCTCGCTCGTAGGTTTTAAATCAGTACCACCAAGGTTCACAAACTCGGGAGAAAACTGGGGCGGACAGTTAAAAAGTAATACTTGTGACTTCAGAGCATTCAAGGCCAGACCTATACATTTGTAATTCTTTTCAATTATTGGATAATTCAATTCAAGACTTAGAATCGATCGACTCAAGTTCAATAAGTCGTCAGCATAACACAAAACAGAAACATCAACTCCATCAACAGAAACATCAGGTACCAACAAAAATGAACTGTTGCGACTATGCGGCAATGGCGCACATTCCCCACCAACAAATAATATAACCGGTGTAAAACTAGCTGCAATGCATCAGCTGAAATTATCCTTGTAATAAAAATTTGTGTATACATACCTTCATAGCCTCAGCTTTACATGTCAACTTTCGCATAAGAGGAAAGCTGTCAACGCCTGTACCCGGGACAAATTAAAGCAAGCGCCGCAGGCGAATTTTTTTTAATCTGCCTCTGTCTAGAAAGGTTTTAGCCAGCCTTCAATGTGTTTCAAATCTAAAAAGTTCCAAGCCTAATCGCTAAGTAAATGACACACCGTTCCTCTAAGTAGAGAATACTATGAAATGTGAGACAGGCGAAATTTTGTGAAACGCCGAGGAGACCATCTTTTTGCAATCCCATTGAAAGGAAAAAACAGCTTTGAAATAACAAATCTGACCGTCGAAAAAAGTGACAAAATAGTGGCCACAGAAAACAAAGTAGATTTGTTCTGTATTAAAGCAAAAAAAGAAATTCCTGAAAAAAAAATCCCGATTTATGGACGTAAGCCATAAAATGACGAGCAGAGCGTCATTTTGCGATCCCAATGAAAAATTAAGAACAGCTATGAAATCACGCCTCTGTCCATCGAAAAAGTGACAAAATAAAGCCCATAGAACAGAAAGTAGATTTGCTCCGAACTAATGGCAAAAAAAGTAATTTTCACGTTCAGAACACAGTTCCTCAGAAACGAAACGAGGAAAACAGATTTGCCAGTGCGTTAAAAAATAAAAGTCGGGATTTACGGACGTAACGAGCTTTTGGTCTTGGCCTGACAGGAGTTTACAGATATAGAAAAAGACGCCAGGTTCGCCGACGAGACTTGAGTTGCGTTTTTTCCCGGTGATTTGATGTACTTTTGTTTCATAATGAAAGTACCGTGTACCGTTTTATTTGTCACTCGACACACTGTACTTTCATGCCGAAAACTAAAGCAGGTAAAGCTACAGTGAGCTAAATCTAACTGGTTTGCAGAATTTGATTCTACGCGACAGAAGATGCTATATACACAGCAAATGAAGACGAGAAGTTCGCTTTTAGAATATCTTAAACATAAAAGAGATCATTTTCGAGTTGTATGAGTGTCCTGAATTTTACGAAGTCTTTTCAGATGTGCTTTAACACTAGCATACAGGGGCGTCACGTAGGGGGGGGATGCACCCCCCTCCCCCGATGTTGTTGGCTAGCCGGTAAAAAATGGATTTTTCACGATTTTTCGTAAAAAGAATCGATTTTTTTGGGAAACAGTTCGATTTTTTCTTAAAAACGGTCGGTTTTCTTTAAATCAGTCGATTTTCCTGCAAAAACAGACGGTAAAAATTACCAGCCAGTCGGTAAATACCTTGCTCCTCCCATATTTGATAGTGCTATGATTCGCAGTCAGCAGTGATACATACGATTCGCAGTCGGCTTTGGCTGAAGGAATATTTTTGCTCCTCCCCCCCCCCAAACATTTTGATAGTAACGCCTCTTCTAGCATAGAGGCCAAAAAATTTACCTCCCGACTAGAATGAGCTATTCCAGCGTCTGCGGAACCCCTCCTGTCCTGGGAAACGAATTTCGGGTGTATATTAAAATCCTCCTTGTCCTTTTCAAGCGTTGTTCCTACCTCAAACTCTCTGTGTAATCGACATTTTTCGATTTCTTCTGGCACACTTCTTTCGCGGGTCTCCTGTCATTTGATTTCTGATGGCTTTTCCATTCTGTTTAAAAATTCTATTCCTTCTTTTTTCACTTATAGCCAAAGATGACCAAAAATCAATGCACATAACCTTGTTACCAGTCAGACTTCACTTCAACAACTAACCTATCCTATTGTAATTTTGACAGGCTAAAATCTGAAAGACCGAAGTTAGGCAGATCCAAATCCCATGGGAGTAGAACAGGTAGCCGCATTGCTGCCCCCATGAATCATGTCTGCGACCTATCGGGTTACAAAACCTGATTTAAACGACTTCTTCGGGGACTGGCTTACGACTGAAGCTGTGCAGAGACAAAATTAAAAAAAAAAATTTAAACGACTCGGATTATTTTTTATTAAAATGAATGTCCGGGACCTCGGCGAGGCCAAAATAAACGACTGATACAACTTAGCAAAAGGCCAAAATAAACGACTGATACGACTTAACAGAAGACAGGGGGGGTGGGTCACCCCCCCTCACCCCCCCTTCGGGCCACCCCTGTAAATGACGTAATTTGGCGTTCTGATCTTGACAGATCTTATCAGAATAGTAGAAAAAAAGGTTCTCAAAAAGGGGTACGTTACCTTCTTGAACTTTAATTAGGGGTACGCGACACGGAAAAGGTTGGGAACGACTGATGTAGGGCATTTATAAAGCAACAATCGGCTGTCAGACCATAATCATCTTCGGCAAGGAGGGGTTTGCAGCTTTTGATAGTTGGTGTATCTATTAATTATTTCCGGTGTATGTGATGGTTAGAACAGTTTGGTTCCCAACTGTAAGACATGTAGGGGACAACTCTTGCAAATAACAATCGGCTGTTAGGCAATAATCATCTTCGGCGATGAAGGGTTTCCAACTTTTACTAGTTGGTGTATGGTAGGCCACCTGTTATTTGTTTCCGGTGTATTTGATGTCTATCACGGGGAGAAGGAGTATTAAGTAAGAATGGGTTGCTAGAGGGGTTCATAAGGGGATAGACATTTGTGCGAATTGGCACATTGTACTTGATCTCTGTAATCACAGTGTAAGAAAATCCGTCTCCATGGTTTATCATGTAACCTAGAAGTCTTTACGCAACGGGTACAAACGATAAATGGTATATTGGTCCTGAAAAGTTACGGATAGCTTCATAATACCAACAAGGTTATATTAGATAATATTCCAAGTTTTCATCCGTCACGATGCCTACGATTGAAAAGGATAAAGTTGAACTGGCTGCAAAGTCCATTTAGTCCCTTCTTCCGATATTCTGTTGTTGTTTCTTCAACGCTGAGGGATAGCCTTTGATCATCTGATTATTGATTGCGTACTTCTTGGAATATACCGTTTTGAACGCTTCGATGGGTTTACAACCTCTCTAACCGATAGCGAAGAAACAAAACCAAAGTGTTGCTCTCGCAGCAGTTTAGTCGGCGAAGCCGAACAATGGTTGTCGCAACACTCGCAACATTAAACGTTGCCCAGGAATCCTAGATCTAGTTGTAATTCGATCGGGCCGCAAATACCGAAACTCAAATTCGAAAATCAAGCCCAATTTATGACGTGTGCGTACATCCTCAGAACTGTTCCCTGGACGGAACCTAATATCCACCGTTAAACCTAATAATTTACCTAACATCCACCACTTTGATCGAAATTCCTCAATCTTTCAAATGGTTGAGTGCCCATGCGACCCAAAATCATCGTTCTATCTCTTACTCTCTTACTGGTAGCTTTGTGAACTAAAGAATAAAAGACTCAAACCAACAGGTTTACCCTGGAAGGAATGAGAAATCAACAACAAATAAACAGGCACTATTATCTCGCTTTACAGAAGAAACAAACCTCAGTAAGTCCTCGAGTAAGTCACTTAGGCGATCCTAAACACATCCGAATGCAACAGGTTTCCTCACTGAATTCACATCACGTTTTGTTTGCCTGAGTAAAATCAGAGGACGGAAATAGGTCCTCCGTTCATTAAGACTGAATTAAACTGAGCGCATACGTTGCAACGTAGACAATAGTAGATTCAAGGGTCTATATCCTATGCTTTAGTATATTCCCATGTTTGAAGAAAAGCCTCCTATACGATAAAGCTTCTATACGGTACTCTCTAAGCTAGCTTAACTGATAACGCAGAAAAGTACTATAATATTTAGGTTAAATGAACAGTTTCTAATCAAGAATCGATTGGGAAATGAAAAAAAATAATCACGAACTATTCGGCTGAGCTTTTAATAGGACAACAGACATCTACGGCAAGAGACAGCACCAAAAGACACTATTTCTAGCACTATTTCTGTTCCCAAACTACACTATAATTTAAGAAAAACTCTGTTAAAGGAACCCTCTTCCTTATTCTGCCTTTTGTATAATTCCTAGCTCACTTATAAATTTGTCACGCAGCGTCCACCCATCAACCCAATCTGACTGCAAATCATGTTTGTATATGTAGGCCTACGTATTCTAGCCACCACAGAAACAGAACAAGAGCTACGAGCTCATGGCACTTGTTACGCGTAGGTGATGCAAGAACATAGATAAGAACGTCACAGAATACCCCCTTCAACCCCCCTAGGTTCGAACCTAGAAATAGGCCATATCTACTTTCACTCGATTCTGTGTATTTTTGGCATTGCCTCGGATCATCTAGGGCAAACAAGTTTCTACTTTCCAAGTTTAGATCCACCCGTTTGATCTCTAGACGTGCCACACTACTTCCAGTACCCCCCTACAACTCCCCCTACCACGGCCGAATCTGGTTCGGACACATAAATGGATCACCCAAAGCATCTTCTCTTCCCACCTATCAAGTTTGATTCGCATCTCAGCCTTTTTCTGAAAATTCCAAATACCCCCCTGCCATGCCCAGATCCGGTCCGGTCCCTAAAATATGTTATCTAAGACAAGTGATTTCTCTACTTTCCAAGCTTCATTCGAATCCCTCCACTGGTTTGACACTATGCGAGCCACACATTTTCTGGGATTCCCCCTCCACCTCCCCCCCCCCCCATTGTGGCAGAATACGACTCCAGCACATATATGTCAAATCTCCTACATCTTCTCTTCCCATTCATCAAGTTTGACTCGAATCGGAGCACATATGAAAATTTCCGGTTCCCGCTTCATCCTCCTCCTACAGGGTCCAGTCAAGACGCCAAATAATAAATCTAGGAAGCATAGACTTGGTGGTGTCCAACTTGCATCCCATTCGGCCCATTCGTTCGATTTGTGTGCATGTTGCAAAGTTTCCAGACCCCCCCCCCCCCAACTCCCCAATCATGGCTGCATGTGGTTCGC
The DNA here is from genome assembly GCA_023053575.1 of Branchinecta lynchi. NCBI lineage: Eukaryota > Metazoa > Arthropoda > Branchiopoda > Anostraca > Branchinectidae > Branchinecta > Branchinecta lynchi. The sequence continues at coordinate 16,936,028 of JAKZAP010000008.1, forward strand.
ACACACGTTTTTGATCCCTAGGTCTTCAGTTCTTATCCACCCGTTCGTAAGTCAGTAATTTCCGGATTACCTTTCCCTTACCCCCCCCCCCCCAAAAAAAAAATGGTCAGATTCAGGAAAAGAAGTTTTCCTAGAGCATTGTGTCGGGTCTGTAAGTCTATTTGGCGGGTCATTAATACGCCTGCCATGTTTCATCGTCCTTAGCACATCTGGAAGTATCCTTACTCGCGACCACCGGAATTCCGGGAAACTCCCTCCAACTGGTTCCAACACTCCACAAGGAGCTCCAGTATGATCTGGTTCTGTCACGAATGTATCCAGGGCTCATGATTGTTCTCCCGACCAAATTCCATCCCAATCCCTCGATTCTAAGCGTTTCACGAGATTTCCAACGCCCCCCCGAACTCCCCCCTCACAAGTATCGGATCCGGTCCAGAACTGAAACGGAACGTCTGAGATAATAGCTCTTTGCACTTGCCACTAGATTCTGGATTCCCCATCCCTCCACTCCGTTATTTAGGTTTTTACATTGCTTGTAATCTTTCGTGGAAACGCCACAGCGATGTTGTTGCAACAAAGGTTGCCCGTGGTCTGGGAGCAATTCGACGTTTCAAAAATGTTTTACCTCCGAGAATTTTATTGCTTTTATACCACGCTTTGATTCACCCATATATTTCGTATGGCTGCATGTTATGGGCAAGCAATTTTTATGTGAATTTTAAACGTGTTCAGATTCTTCAAGATAAAGCGATGCGTCTTATTGGTGGATATGTCGAAGGTGCACACAACACTGCAGCTTGTTTCAAAAAATTGCAAGTGCTTAATGTAGGACAGCTGCGGGAGTACCAAGTCGGAATTTTTGCTTATCAATGTTGGAGTGATGCAAGTCCAGAGGTTTTTCGTGATTATTTTAGTGACAATAAATCTTTGCATCATTATGAAACGCGTCATGCTAGTGACTTAGTTGTCCCGCATAGAAGTGGAACCAGGGCCGGCTTCCCTACTAGATTTGCAGGGCCTAATGTGTGGAACTCTGTTCCGGAGAGCATTCGGGCGGCTGAGCACCTGGGGCTATTTAAAAATAAATTGAAAAAGTATTTGTTAGGCCAAGGTGCATAGTTTTTTCTTCTTGTTTTTCTTGTTATTTTCCTTTTTTCTCATTATTATTAATAAATGAGTTGATGAGAGATTGGTTATTATTTCTTGTTTTAGTGCTTTTTTCTGGTATATTTTGTTTCTAGTTAATTATTAGTTAGGATATGAGTTTTATGTCCCCGCCCAACTGCAAGTGCTTTTTTGTACCTTTCTTGGGGCGGGTACTGGCAACATAGTTAAATGTATTTGGGTCGTAAAATAAACTGAACTGAACTGAACTGAACTACCCCCACAATGGTTGGTTCGGAGAAAAAACTATTCCCATGTCAGTCTGTATGGGTCCCTGGATGCCTGTCAAGTTTCTTCGTCCTAGTACATCAGGAAGTACCGAACTCGAGGGATCGCGCGAATTCCGGCCCCCCTTCAACTCCCACCAAATAAAACGAATCCGGTCCGGTTATGTCAGCGATACATCCAAGACTTGTGATTGTTCTTCTCACCAAGTTTCATCCGGATCCCTCCACCCTAAGCTTTTTCCAAGGATTTCCGGTTCCCCCCTCCAACTCCCCCCAAAGTTACCGGACCCGTTCCGGAATTGAACTGGGTCGGCTGAGGCAGGAGAACTTTCCAAATACCAAGTTTCATTAAGATCCAGGTTTCATTAATCACCCACTCGATATTTATACATACCTCAAATTTCCGGATTCCCTCTCCCTCCACTACCCCCCCCCCCCCCAGATGGTCAGATTGGGTAAGCTACTTTTTCCAACTTAATTTGGTCGGGTCCTTTGATACGTGTGCCAAGTTTCATCGTCCTAGCTTATATGGAAGTGCCCGAACCATCAAAAAACCGACCGACAGACCGAAAGACGGACAGAAATTACGATCGCTATATGGCAATTGGCCGGAGGGCAAGTGCCATTAAATAGACGAGAGTACGAGGAAAACAACTGACAGAGGAAGAAAAACATTACCTAAATTATTACAGACGTCATCAAAATACTAATATCCCATACCACACAAGTAGGCTACTGCATACAATTTGCGACGTTTCAGTCAGGTGGCTTTCATATAGTAACTATAGATCGGACAGCTGTGCTGTTTGAGCTAGGGGTCGGCCAGTCCATATAGTCGAAAATTGTAGGAGTTACTTTTCTGAGTGAGGAGCTGGTGTTTTGCTAAATCGATTATTCAGCAAACACGGTTCCGAATATGTGTAAATTTGGTTTCATTTCCTGAAATTTCTGAAGAAAATTAGTCAAAAACAAAATGGCTGGACGGGGGCCGTAACCTACGGCTGCAGGGTATAGTCACAACTCACAAAATTGCCCCTAGCGAATCGATATGAAATATATATTATGAATACTAGTCGGCACATTTACACCGTGGATTTTCGGAACCCTAAAGCCTATAGTTCTGCTTCTTTTATATTGTTCAACTTCCGTCGGTGCCTTCTACCTACACTTACTGTGATAAAAGTCGATCACCGGTGAGTCAACGAAGCTTCTTCAGATCAGTCAGACTGACCTAAAGAAGCTACTTTGACCATTCTTACCTCGCCGCAAAACGGCCAGGCCTCAGTCGCTTCACAACCGGCACGGCCGAGCAAGTGGACGCGTCAACTTACTGAGTTTGTTTGGCAAGCCTGTTATTAGTTGCTGCGAAAAGGAACGGTTATGGACGAAATGAAAGGGTAGAAAACTGGTTGCAAGTTGAGAGTTGTAAAATTTGTGATTGACCAATCACGGATACTGACTACTCTATATGAACGTGTCCGAAACGAACGAAAATGCTGAATTAATTCACCATTTCGCTTTCGGACTTGTTTTTACTCAATTAATGCAGCGTTAATTCAGCATAAAATTCATCAAAAAATCCAGCAAGAATGCTAAATCTTATGCTGAATTTTCAAGAAGAAACTGGGGAGTATGGCGATTCTCTCAGTGTTTTCGGCGGCAAACATAACAAATTCAAAAAGACAATTCGGCAAACATTCCAAATTCTAAGACAACTGGCGATCATGGCCAACGAACAAAGGAAAGATAAGAAGATAAGAAGGCTGGATCTCCGTAGCTGATCCATTTTGTCAGCTTTACACAGCTAATTCTTTTTTTTTCTTCTTCTTCCTGACTTAAATTTTGGTATTCTAGAAGTGTCAGAGAAGAAAAAGGTAACAGCTTTCGGACAAAAAAAAAGAAGAAAATGCAGCATTAATGAAGCATTTAAAGCACCAAAAAGCTTTCGGACACGTTCCATGACTAAGTCCAAAACACGCCAGTGATCCTCGGGAAGAACGAGAAAACGTAGCACTAACGACTCAAGCTCAACAACCCAATCCTGTGTTAACCAATTACGGCGATGTTTGGGAGCAGCTGTGATACCGCTTCCGGCTCTTCGGCTGGGTACAGGCGATTTTGCATCGGCAAGAAGAGTTAGTCATCAAGAGTATTCGTGCTAGAAGACGGTAAGATCGGTAAGATCGTGATATTCCGGTTAATCTGGTTTGATGATGGACCAGTTGCTAAGCAAGTAAAACCACACGGAAGGTGAGATTACACCAGAGCCAGGGACATTTTCGCCACGAGGACATTTGGCCGCGGGCACGACTTGTCCTGAGGAGGTTTTGCCGTGGGGGACGTTCTGCCAGGGGATTTTTCGCCGACAACCAGTAAGTTCCAAGGTCGCCACCCCCACCATGCCCAAGCACCTCGAACCGCCCCTGGTCAAGTCTACAACAGGCAGCCTTCCTGATTTTAGGGATCCCGAACAGTGCTTCGTTTCTTCCAGTCCAGCAACAGCCTAACGAGAACCCTATTCAAGAAGGCCCGAAAATGCTTCGGAGAAATAACACATAAAACAATTTAGCCATTGTTTTAAGACGGGCAGATTCCAAATGCAACTGATTACGGCTTGCTCAGCTGGCTGTAGTTGCTTTTTTGGTATTCCAGAAAGTGCCTGGCGAAGCACACAGGCCATCTGAAGTCACTTCTTTCTTATATATAGATGCAATGCGTAGATGGCATACATACATGCTGCACTGGTGGGCCGTTAGTAATTAATCATTTAGACCAAATTCACTGCGAAGTTTTCAAGATGTTCCGTATATCGTCAAGGAATCCTTTTTTGTAGTTGTTCCTCCTTTCTTGGCAAGGTCTTCTTCTGGTAAAATTAATTATTTGATTGATTACAAATTACACAGCGACAACCGTAAATACGCCATCTGTACTGAAAGCGACTAGTCCATCTTCGAGGAAGACAGTGATGCTAGATGGCATTCATGCTAAGCTAAGCGGGTTCCAATGATGATTATACCGGCGGTAAAAATACTCCCGACCGTACATTTTGCCGAGAACTAATATGACACGGATAGCACGGTCTAACTGCAAAGGTGGTAAAAGTGATTGAATATAAGCATGCTCTCAAGTCAGACGACAGGCTAAGAGTTCGATTATAATTAACACATGGATGCGCATGCTTGTGTTAATTAACATTATGACTATTATGACGGATGCCGATAATATTTGTGTTATGAAACTTAAATTTCGCGAAAATATATTCAAAAGGGTCATAAATGTTATCGAACTTACGACAGTGTGGGGTTTGCTAGTGTTACATTGAAGTAATCATTTTCTTTAGTGGGAGGGGGGGGGGCAATGCGTGCTGGGGAGGAGAAAGAGCATAGAAAACAGAAACAAGACCAAAAGTTTCGATGGGATTCCAAAATTTCAATCTTTGCTCCCGACAATTCGGTCTTGTAGATATTCAGTCTTCAATAAACTTCTTTAACATTTTTACTTTGAAATTTACAAACAGGTTAAGGCCAATGGTAATAATTGGAGAAGACCAAGTTCGTATTTGACAGCTGAATTTCAACAAGTTCAGATATATTCAGAAATCCGTTTTGCGCTGTCAAATATTTTGACTCTGAAGAATCTGTTTCCGTTTTTCGATAAAAGCTAATAGTTAAGTAAGTACAGTGTTTTGTTTAATGTACGTCAGTTTGTTATTTTTGTTATGAAAGTTATTTGTGACAGTGTTTTTTAAATTTATTTTAGTAATCCTCATTATATATTCTTTGAGGGAGATAAATAAAAGAATGAATGAATATGGATTCACCATATGGTTTACCCTATAGCCTACGTCGTATCTTCTTCCTTCCTTACTTCTGCCCAACTTCCGGTCTCGGCCGCATTCCGGACAAACTACTTGTCTGGCAAAAAACTAAAAACTAAAAAAAAACGCGTTCAGCATGTCTCTTTACCCTTACATCCAACCTCTAATCAACTTCAGATTAAACTTTTACTTTTAACAAATTTTCCGGTTTCAGCCGGATTCCGAGCGATCTATACGTCCTGTGAAAAAAAAATGCGAATTCAGCTTGTCTTCTTACCCTCGAATCGAACATCTTATCAAATTTAAATAAAACTTTTACTTTTAACACATTCTCCGGTTTTGGCCGGATTCCGGCCGAACTAATTGTCCGGCGAGAAAATAAATTTCATATTCAGGCTCAGCACGCTCCTTGCCCCTACATCTAACCTTTAATCAACTTCATATCAAACTTTTACTTTTCACAAATTTTCTAGTTTTCGCCGGTTTCCGGGTGAACCATTTGTCCGGCAAGAAAATAAATTCATATTCGAATTTATCATGTCTCCTTAGCCCTAAATAAACTATCTCAATAGCTTTCAAAAAATATTTTGTTTGCCCCTTATTTTGAAACCCCTCCCCCACCCTCAAATATAGGGCTACAGAGCCCATCTTCGAACTTGACCTGTACTTTAACCCAAAGGATCCTCCGATCAAGTTTCATCAAAATATTCTCAGTCCCCTCGAGAGTTATCGTGCGGACAGACGGACCGACGGACAGACAGACGGACAACTTTTACGATGTCACAGGTATCCCTCCACTTACGTTTTGGGATCCCAAAAACACCAAGTTAGCTGAAAATTCTCATCGTGATTGAGTGAAGCGTCATTTTCATGCAACTGGAAGTATTTAAAATCTTTAAATAGTAACTTACGTTTGGATTGTTATTTTATCGACCCTGTCGTCTGTCTCTAACAAAACCAAGGGCCCATAACAAGTTGCTCATAACCTGGTTATATAGTGAATAAGTAAATTCAAATTCCCTTCGTTGCTCCAAAAATACTGAATAGCGTAGGAAATTATCAACAATTTACAATACAACTGAACAAGACATCTTGGGCCCTTGACAGACGGTACTTCAGTCTAAACGCGATGTCTGATATCACGTTGTTTTCTCCGTACCTATTCCGTACATTCCGTGTAGATCTAACTTACCGTGTGCAAAGTTTCTTACCTTTCTCCCTTTGCTTTTATTTGCTTTTCCCTTTGCTTTTATTTTTGGGATCCATAAACGTAAGTGGAGGGATACCAATGACTTCGTAAAAGTTGTCCGCCTGTCAGCACGATAACTCTCGAAGGGAATGAAATATTTTGATGAAACTTGGTGTGAGGACTCGAGGCAAAGGTCAAGGTGAGGTCAAGGCGAAGGCCGAGTTCGTAGATGGGCTCTGCAGCTCAGGATTTAGGGATGGGGTTCAAATTAAGGGGCGAAAAATATTTTTTTACAGATTAATTGAGAACTAACAGATAAACATACTACTGAACAAGTAGTTCGCCCGAAATCCGGCCCAAACCGGAAAGTTTGGTATAAGTCAAAGTTTTATTTAAAGTTGACTAGATGTTGGATTTAGGGGTAAGGAGACATGCTGAACAGTTATATGAAAATAATTTTCTCGTCGAACAAGCGCTTAGCACGGAATCAGGCCGAAATCGGAAATTTTTTTTAAAAGTGAAAGTTTTATGTGAAGTCGATTAGATTAGATTAGCCCGGTTTAGGGTAAGGAGACATTCTGAATCCGCTTTTGACAATCTTTTTTTTACCCGGAGCTATAGTTCGCCCGGAATCCGGCTGAAATCGGAAATTTTTTTAAAGTTAAAGTTTTATCTGAAGTTAATTAGATGTTCAATATAGGAATAAGGAGATGAATTCTTATTTTAAGCTTTAGTTTTCGCAAGACAAGTAGGTCGCCCGGAATCTAGTCGAAACCGGAGATTCGGCAGAAGTAAGGCAGGAAGATTTGATCAATTTTGTCAAAGTAGATACGGCGTAGGCTATAGCCTAGGGGTAAATACACTCACGCTGAATCCAGATCTGAACTTGGTTTTCTCGATGATTAGCCATTGGCCTTCTTTTGTTTCTAAATCTTATAGTAAAAATGTTCGAAGAGTCTGGCCAAGACCTTATATCTACAAGACCCATTTGTCTGGATCAAAGACTAAGTTTCTGGGATCCCATCGAAACCTTTGGTCTTGTTATGTTTGTTACCAATAAACAAAATGGGAAATCAACTGCTTTTAACTCCTTAGATATTTTGACAAACTGACTGTATTCAGAGGAGTAAAATGATAGACGGACTGACCACAGAATATGCCAATTAGTATTTGACAACAAAAGAAAGTTTATACCTTTAGGTCCAGTTAAGCGCTAGTGTTACACTTTAGTTTAGTGTTAAAGATATTACTCCACTCCCTTACGATCCTGCCGAATCTGCACCTTTCGGGAATTCCTTGTGTTTATTTTCTTTTGCGTGAGAAGCAGATTTTCCGATTTTTAATTTGTTGGCATTTGACTGCCAAAACTGGAAATCACTATTTTTAGCGCCTTTGATATTTGGACAAACTGACCGTATTCACTTTCAGATCCGTAAATGATTGATGAGCTGGTGGTTGACAAAGAACGGAAATTCAAAGCTTCAGACCTACTTTAGCGACCGCCCGTTACTGTGTAAATGTATAACCTACCTCACTTGGAGCTCTACTAATCGGCATCATTAGGAGATCTTTTTGCAATACCAAAACACAATAATGGGAAATCCACCAGTTTTATCCCCTTCGGTATTTTGTTTACGCGCTCAGCGCCACTTCAAACCGCCGCAGGTGCGACCAGCCAAAAAGCAATTTTGAAATCAGTCGTAATCAGGCTGCATTGGTGGAGTGCGTAAAAACAAAAGTCCTGTGTTGCTGGTGTGTGTGTTCTATAGAGTGAAGGATTAGTTACCACTTCGGAGTACGGAGATCGAGCCCTGTCGATTGATACTATCGGAACCTCATCGTTTTGGAGAGTGAACTGGAGTCAGAACAAACTGGGTAAGACACCTGTTCCTATTCCTAGGCTGGCTGATCTGATGGACTGTAGTGTATGTAGGCTACAGTCGAGGTATGCTTCTTTGACTATGAACAGTTGCTTCTCTTTTACTTCTGCTCTATCCAAACAATATGAAAACATGAATAACGGCCGCGATTATCCGATTTCATAATTTGTATCAAAAGATTATTTGACCGTTTTTCATACTTCTAGATGCGACAGACACAATCGAGGGTAGTCCAAAATTTAGAGAAGTGTTCAAGGAAGCATAGAGTTGAGGAAAGTGACTTCTATATCCAAAGAGAACATTACAAAAATAAACAACAGACGAGATTATCTGATTTCAAAATTTGTATCAAAAGACTGTTTGGCCGTTTTAGTAGCCTATTTTTAGGTGCGCAGGCAAAATCGAAAAATTTAGAAAAGTATTCAAGGAACCATAGACTAAAGTTGAGGAAAAGGATATCGTGTCCGAAGTTAAATAACCTAGTGTCTATACTCCCTGCGAACAAGGTTAGGCTACATTCGTACTCAGTATGGTAGCTTATATTCCTTGTTGTTTGGCGAGAGGCGATGTAACTAGAGATTGCAACTATGTTCTGAATCCGTTGGCCGCCTCCTGTCCGTTTATTTATTGTTTTTAACCGTTTTCCCGCTAAATTGTAAAAATGAAATCACGTTTACGTCTGCAGAATCCTTTCAGTCGGACTAGAACCCCCCTTCCGATTCTCCCTACGCTCGTCTACTTTCGGCCATGGTTAAAACTAGGAATAATCTGAGTAAGATGAAATTGCGAGCCTGTATCCAGGTTTATTTCGTTTGTGTGGAAGGGGGGCTCGCGCGGGTCGGACCTATCCATATTGACCAGTAAATCAAGAATACAGATCAGAGGTTAAAGCCTAAAAAATGGAGGGGGGGGGGGTCGACCACCGTACCGCTCTGGATACGGCCTTGTTCAGTGCATGAAATCAGTGGATGGAATTAGCGAATATCTTGTTTCATATTGACCTCTTCTAGCCTTTAACTATTTGGCATCAAAGTTGATTGATTAATCGAAAGAAAAAGAAAAACAACTTTTGGAAGATTCCCATGCCCTTATTTTCGAAAGATTTCTCGGCGGACCCTGAATCTTTGGGCGAATTTTGTGCTGATATACTGACAAACTAGGCTCGGCCGAAAAGGCGGTAAAAAGTCGTAAGGTACAAAAATAAACATTTGCGAAGATCGGGTATACTGAAGCCTATAATTCCACATGAGAGCTAGAGATAATGTAAAAGGCAGAATAGGTAAGAAGAGTAGCCTACTTTTAAGTCTATAAAAATGTCACAAATTTTTCGTAAAGTCTAGCCCTGCTTTGCGTATGAATTGTTCGCTGACTTGAATAGTAAATACCGTCGACTTGAATAGTAATGACTGAATAGTGATACCGAGCACGGTAATACGCTAGTCATGCCAATCGGTTACTCTCAAGATTATTTTTAAGATTATTTCTTTTATGCCTGCTTATCCACCCATCAGAAAGCTAATGAACTCCCGTAACTTAAAAAAAAAAATATGGAATGACTCCAACCACATATAAGCCAATTTACGGGATTCGCCAGAGAAATGTCTGTATTCTTCTAATATCTCGCTTGATTAGCTACCCGAGACGATATTTCATATGAATTCTAAATTTCTGTCATTAGTTATAGTTCAGTGTTACTATTAGCATGTTGCTTGGATTAACAACAGAGTGAGTATTTAGGACGTTTTCACATTTTCAAGCGGAAGTACCTAACAGTTTTTCAGAATAGTACGTTTTTGTGTTGAATCCGAAGCATTCTAGTATTTGTATTGTCTAAATCAGGCCTATCTAAGTCGCTAGTTCGAGCCAGGACTGGGTATGACAGCGGGGCCATCTAGTGGTGCGATTCTGAAGTATTTGACTGGACAAGCTCATGGTGTGTTTTCACACTGCGTAAGTTCCGAGCGAATTTTACCCAAATATTTGGGCTTGAAAAGATCTCTAGCAATATGGACTTATTTGTATACAAAAGGGACCGATTTCTCAAATAGCTCCGTATTGTTAGAGATATTTTCAAGCCGTAAAATACGCTCGGATTTCGAAATACGCTCGAATTTACGCAGTTTGGAAACGTACCATCAAAATGATTTACTTAATCAGAAAAAAAGAAAACATTTAGCTCTTATGAAAATAAATAAAAACAAAACAATTGGGTCTTGTCTTAAGACCAGTCTCAGTCAAGCTTACTTCTGCCAATTGCCCGATTTGGGCGGAATTTCGAAATTACTTGTCCGGCGAAAAAATAAAGCTCAAAAACGAATTCAATGTATCTCCTTACCCCTATATCCAACATCTGATCAACTTCAAAAAAAAATTTAAACTTAGCTTATAGCAAATTTTCAGGCTTCAGCAGGATTCCGGGCGAACTATATATCCGGGTAAAAAATTATTGTCATATACGGATTCAGTATCTCTTCTTATCCCTAAATCAGACATCTAATCAACTACAAGTAAAACATTTGCTTTTAACTATTTTTCCGGGTTTGGCCGAATTCCGGGCGAACTACTTGTTCGCGTAGAAAATGATTTTCACATAAGTGTTCAGCATGTCTTCTTACCCCTAAACCGAACATCTGATCAACTTCAAATAAAACTTTTACTTTTAACAAACTTTCCGGTTTTGGCCGGATTCCGGGCAAACTACTTGTCCGGCGAGAAAGTAGTTTTCATAATCATGTTCAGCATGTCTTCTTACCTCTTACTCGACTGCTCACAAGACGGACGGACAGACGGACAGACGGACAACTTTCGCGTTGTCATAGGTATCCCTTCACTTACGTTTTGAGATCCAAAAAATTAGCTAGAAATTTGACAGTACGGTATCCATTTCTTTGTACACCTTGAGGTTTTTCTGCCAGTTCTGCTTAAGAATCGCCATTTTGTAAGTAGAAAAGGCGTTCCCATTGAGGTAGTCAATTCGCAATTTGACCAACTGTAAAAACAATGACAGACGACGGACTTGCTGCTGTAAAAGGACGACTTTGATTACTGGTTAGCAATGCTGGCTGGCAAGGCCGTATCCAGGGGGGTGGGTTAGGGGGTTGACCCCCCCCCCCCCCGAAACACACAAAATTAATGATTTTTATAGGCTTTTCCCTCTGATCTGTGTGTTTTTTTGCACTTTTTGTCCGACCAGCAATCAACCCCCCCCCCCCCCCCCCCCCCCGAAATAAATTCCTGGATACGGGCCTGCTGGCTGGTGTCAGGATTTTGCCGAAAGGAAAAATATTTCAAAATAATTATTCTTATCGATTGGAAGTAGTTTCTCGCCCATTTTGTTCAGTCAACTCTGAGAATGTCGTAAGATTTTGCGTTGTGTATCGTTTTGTCGTAGGCCAAGGGTAAACTGAACGAACTCCTTTGTGTTGGTTGTTATTTTAGCACGGTCAGCTCGGGTTTTATTCGCCCGTAGTATATCATTAAAAAAGGTTCGATTAAAGTTTTCGCCAGAACCCAGTCTGAATAAATGAATTCGTTATGAATTAATAAACATCCAACCCGAGGTCCAACCCAATAGCCGAAAGAGATTTTTAAGTGTGAAAAAAAAAAGAAATGAAAAACTTCCGCTTATGTTTCGCTAGCGTATGGTCGCTTCGTAATTGAGGTTCTTCGTCTTTAGCTGTTACCCACTTGCTCAAGATAACTTACTCGTATCTGTATACGGAATATTGTGTTGGCCGATATTCGATATAATATCGATACGTAGATGTCGACTTCGAAAACGATATTTGGACATTTTCATTATGGATAATCCAGTATAAATGCATCTTATAGATTGATCTGATAGCATCTCCTGTGAGGTCAGTTAATTATTCGCAGTTTTAGTGTTTTTGTACCATTGCCGCTACGTTCTGGCAACACCGAAACAAAAGCTTCGGTCCTTTCTGAGTTATGATGTTTTGACAGATCCGATCATTTTTAGAGCAGTTTTTACTTAATTTTTCCACTTTCTTTTTACTTAGTCACAAATTTAATTGCCAGTTAAAATCCAAGTCAGCATTTTTTGCGTCAACTTGTTAATCTTTTTCAGATTGTCTGATTTCACGGAGTCCTTCAATCGTGTCGTAATTGGACACCGTTCAGAGATCCATTTTGGTAAAATCTCACAGTTGGTATCTCAGTGTGCATCTCAGTCCTCTCAGCTGTACGTATAACCAGATAAGGCAAAAAAACTGACCAATTTTTATCGGGGTATCCTCAAATTATGAACTGGGACAAATTTTAAAAGAATCTTGTGGCGCTGTAGGCTACACCGAAATATCAAACATTTTGGCCCAGCTTGATCTACGAAGGTAGGTCCGAGGAGGTGCGAAGAAAAGGCCCTAGTGTTGTAAACGGTTAAATTGATCACGGTAAAATTTGGTATTTTACCGGTATTGTACGTGATTTACTGGTATTTTACATATTTTACTGGTAGTCGTCGCTGATAACCACTCAGAGAGACATCATGATTTTTCGGCTTCAGTTTTCGGAGTAGTAAATTGGGAATGATTCTCGAGGTTGCAACGTCTATCTCCCACATTTATTTCACTTGCTGGTTCAGACCAGAATGCTTACACAACCGTGATCTAGCGGCATGATTTGGAAGCAGGTGTCTCGGCGCTGTTAAACAAGACCAAAGGTTTCGATGGGATTCCAAAAATTAAATATTTGATTCAGACAATTGGGTCTTGTCTTCGCCAGACTCCTTGATTATTTTTACTATTAAAATTTAGAAACAGATTAAGGCTAAAATAGCTAATCATCTGAGAAAACCAAGTTCAGATATGGATTCAGCATGTATGTTCACCCCTATAAATGATATCTGTTTTGACGAAACCGATCGAAACTTCCTGCTTTACTTCTGCCAATTTTCCGGTTTCGGCCGAATTCTGGAACAACTTGTCCGGCGAAAAATAAAGCTCAAAAACGAATTTAGCGTATCCCCTTACCCCTATATCGAACATCTAATCAACTTCAAATAATAATTTAACTTATAACAATCTTCAGCTGGAATCAGCTGGATTCCGGGCGAACCGGATGCCCGGTAAAAAATGATTGTCACCTACGGATCCAGCATCTCGTCTTACCCCTAAATCGGACATCTAATCAACTACAAATAAAACTTTTGCTTTTAACAAATTTTCCGGTTTGGCCGGATTCCAGGCGAACTACTTGTCCGGGTAGAAAATGATTTTCATATAAGTGTTCAACATGTCTTCTTACCCCTACGTCGAACATCTAATCAACATCAAATAACACTTTTACTTTTAACAGACTTTCCGGTTTTAGTCGGATTCCGGGTGAACTGCTTGTCTTGCGGGAAAATGGTTTTCATAATCTTGTTCAGCAGGTTTAATTATCTCTTAATCGACTATCTCCTTAACTGTTTACAAATATTTTGTGTCCCCCTTAATTTGAATCCCCTCCCCCACCCTAAATGGAGGGCTACATAGCCCGTCTACAAACTCGACCTTTCCCTTGACCCAAAGAATCCTCACACCAAGTTTCATCACAATATCGTCAAATAAAAACAAAAAAGTGGCTGGGGTATAAATAAGAAGTTAAAAAAAAAAAAAATCGAAATTGCACTATCTCTCATGCACTATCTCATCTTTCAACATTATGAAAACCGTGTTTTACCTATTTTATAAACTTTACTTCATTTTATATATTTTTGTTTTACCAATTCTACTTACCGAGTTCTTATCGGTAGGTTACTTGTACAATACTTGGTGGCTCTCTAGGGGTTGCTCACTCTCGATTTTAGTTTCCAGCAAGTGCCCGGTGCCGCGCTGCCCGATCGATGCCGGCACCTGGTGACACCAGCAGGCACCAGTTGCCACATGTTCAAACGCCAAAATAAGCATTGTTCGAAGCGTTTGAAAGATACATCGCCAAACTTACGGCCGCTGCCGGCACCGGTGCCCGGGAGTGGGTAACCCCTCGGTGGATCTTGTCACATCTGTCAGGCCTTCCGCTAGATTCCATGTCACTTGGTATACACCAAGTCGGGTAGTTTGAAGTCCCTCGGAAAGAACCTGCTGGTATCAACAAGAACTCTGTTTATCAAATTAGTCCTAGCAAGTAATCGATGGACCTTTTTGTGTCAAGGTGATTCTTTTCTACTAAAGAAGCCAGTATACTTGGTTTCAAAGCACAACAGTGTCAGTATTTGATAGGGTGAATTCGAGAGGCTCCAAAAGCTTGTAATCTGTAGTAGGCTCTATTTGTAGATTTATTTTGCTTTGCCTGACATGTCTCTTCTAAAGGTGTATGTTCTTCTTATGTAAACTGACAAGACATCCCGTCACGTAGAAAAGAATTCTGGTCGGCTTGAAAAGGATTCCGTTCGTGCAGGCGACCAGAAAAAAAGTATAGCGGACGAAAGTTCCTTTCAAGGTGTAAGGAATTACGGTCTTCTAGAAAGGAATCTCGTCGCGGGCGCTGGTAGAAAAGACAAAAAAAAGTCTAGCTAGCTTTTGAGAGCAGTACGCATCAGTTCTAAACATTTTTTTTGTTGGCTAGATAATTTACTTTTGCTGGGTTGAAGAAACAGTTTGTTTTCCCTCTGTGAGTAAACATAATCTTGTCAGTAAGACCAGATTCTGTAGAAGTTTTCCTCTACTTGTAAACGCTGCATTAGAGTACCATGCGCTTTCACATATGAGGGTAAAATTTGTTCGAGGTGAGTTGGTATCAGTTCCCGATACCCTGAAGTCTTCGAATGTCAACTTCATCGTGGAATTAATCAAATATGTAATTAAAGTGTTTACACCTAGGACAGAAAGTTTAGCCTAGTTCATGTAACAATTCCAGTCACAGGTGTAACAGTTCATTTGTGTTGATTTCTGTACTCAATATTCCATGGCATTTTGGCTTAATAAACAAACATTATTGTTAGTATTGTTGTGTCGTATCCAAATCCTGTTCATTCGTCCCAACGCTAATTTAAAGTCTAACTGAAAATAAATATTCTTTGAGCTCAAGCTGACTTTGAAACATTTATTCAAACAATGTTTACAACGGATACGTCAAGAGGAATCGTAGCTGACGTATCCGTATTAAACATTCTAACTGAAAAGCCAACTTATTTTTGCCAACAAATATCTGCGGCCGTCCCCACAGCGTAAATTCTACTATGACGCGGGAAATTTTAATCTCAACACAAACGCGGCTTTTCATTGGGCAGTGGTGAGATTGGTGAAGATTGCTTAGTGTCTGAACAATCATGAATCTTTCTCGTAAGGCATACTACAAAAATATAAGCGCATAGAGGTACCACAAACCACACGGACATTCCACTATTTGAAAATCAATTATTCGTGAATAGAGGAGCAACGAAGTAACGCATTTTCAGTTCTTCAAGCCAATTTAAGTGAATAAGTGATGGGTAACTAGTTTGTCCTATCCCAGCCCTTTTCGTTAAACTTTAAGGCATGATTCCCATGCTTTATCAAGCACTACGACTGAAAAGTCTTAGAATACTAATTTTGTCTGTTATTTCTTCGTTTACCGAGTTCTTTTGCTCTTTTGTGGAATATTTGGGAGTTATTGAATAAACCTAACTTAAATATGCACCATGCACATTGTAAACCAGCTTTCGGGTATTCAAGTTTGTTAAAAAAAACGACTTTAGTTTTGAAATATCAAGATAAATAGTTTTACAACTAGTTTGGGTGGAAACGGTAAAAACCCGTTAGGTGGAATTAGTCAGGCCCATTCCTAGATTTCTTTGCGATCTTTGCGGATTCCTTTATCAACATATAGTGTGCTGCTAATTTGACTGATGGTCTTGTAATTAGCTTCTTCAACCAAAAATATTGACTGATTACGTTCCAGGATAATTAATAGGCCTCAACACAACACTTTCATGGCCCAGTGTTTGTCGGCTCGTTTGTCTTCAGCGTAGGAGAAAGTTGAACGAAAACGAAGTAGGTTTTCTGTGTGAATCTTCTCGCGGTGTGTGTTTTAGTCCTATAAAGCACCGGAAACGAGCTATTTACCTCTAGATAACTCGCACTTTCTTTTTGTTTGAAGCTATGCAGTAAAAGTAACGATAATGGGAATGTCGTTAGTATTTTTGGTGTTAATATTTCATAATTTTTGGAAGGGACTAGACTGTTTGTCTGTAGCCTCGTAAGCGATAAGACTAAGTAATTTGCACTTTTGTTTGTTTGAAGTTATCAGGAGAATTCGGAATAGTGTCGTTGGTACTCTGTCACAAGATTTTGTTATTTTTAGAAGGGACTACAACTGTTTGTCTATAGCCTCGTGATCGACTAGAGCAATTAATGAGAAACACTTGAGTTGAGATTTGTTTCGAACTTGTGATGAAAGTGAAGAAAATGTGACCGGGAAAGCCAGACCGTCTGCTCGGAGTCTGCCCACATCATAAAACAAATGTTGGGAATGTCGGGGGTAGTAGGCTATGACGATCAGTGGTAGGGATGTCTCAGGGTTTGATGTTTATGGAAGGGAGTAACACGTCGCCTGTATCCTCATCAACAGTAAAAGTAATTAACCTGCACTTCTGCTTAATTAGGGCTAATAGATTCTGCTAATAGATGCGTTTATTTTTCCGAGGGGTTACCCACTTCCCTGCACCTGATGTACACCCTTTCCTGGCGCTGGCTGGCACTGGCCGAAACCAGCGATGCAGGCACCGATGCCAGCCATAAATTAGGCGATTCTGTTTCTTAACATGCTTATTTTTATGTTTTAACATGTGGCAACCGGTGCCGGCCCCGTGCACTTGCTGTACACTAAAAGCGAGAGTTGGGAACCCCTCATATTTTTCATGCCCTGAGCTATCTAGCAAAAGCCATGGAAATGGGAATATCGTTGGTATCTCTACATTTGATGTGTTTAGGACAGCTACCCATTAGCCCAATGAACATAGCCAAGTAAATGACTTGCACTTTTCTTTACAAGCTAGCCAGTAATAAGTTAGATTGTGTGCTCGTCGTTTTTTTTTTGTCTGAGCCTGTCCAGTAACAATCATAATGAGCTAGTCTTAAATCCATGCTGCTACTTAAATGTATATCTGCTAAATAAAATCTACTAATTGCCCATTGGACAATTAGCAGATTTTTGTTTGTTGTTATCTAATTTTATAATTGATTGGCGCTACGCGCAAGGGAGGCAGTTTCCGCGGTATTTCGGCCCTTCTTGCCGCGCGTATTCTTCAGGTCGCAAATATCAATCGAGTGTCAATGGTCCTTCTTGACAAGTATCCGCTTCATGCCACAAATATGTACCGGCCATCAACCTGTTCAAGAAGACCCTTGCCAGGAAGGGCCGAACTATCACTGAAATAAAATCTGAAAAAAAATAAAAAATATTCGATTATACTTATTTTTATTTTATCCAGTCGTATAGCATTGCTCGACCCTACCTCTGCACCCTTTCGTCTTAAAATACTCGCTAGCTGATGACGATGGTTCCCTGTCCATACCTTACTCCCAGCATGTGAAGCGCGTTTAATACTCTATATGACTTAGTCCGAAACACGCCAGTGGATCTCGGAAGAAGAAGAAGCGACACCCAAACGACCCCTCTAAATTGATTCAAATCCTGTGTAAAACAATCAACAACGTTTGTTGTCGTGACGTTTCTGGCTCTTCGCTGGGTACATGGCGATTCATCAATCAATCAATCAAGTTTATTCCAAATAGCTAAAAGCTAGTAGTGGAATTTACAAAAACTCTTCGTCGATACGAAGAGTTATTCATCAAGAGTTCGTGGCTCAGAACCAAATTATCTAACGATGATAAGATAAATAAGATATTATAAAATTTATTCCGTAAAAGCACAGAGGGCCATGGAAACAACAGAACAACACCAAAACAAACTGTAACCTCAACAACATAACTAACTACAACAAACTTTCCATGTGGACTATAGCCACCTTAAGGAATCTTCCCAAATTTCTAACATCTCTAAAACTTCCACTTTCCAAAATATGTTTAATTTCCTTCCCCCCGCACTATTTCCCCAATTTACGGATTGAAAATCCTCTCGGCTTAGTGTCGGAGAATATGTTCTGGTCGAGTAGCTGTAGTACGAAAGTAATCGTGACCGATTGAAGTTTCACCCCAAGTTTTCACGGTCCTGTGTAAGAGCCTTTGTGTCAATTAGCATGTAAACAAGAACCAAAGTCAAAATATATCTTCACACAAAATTATTAAAACTTCTGTTTCCCCGTACTTTCGTTCTTGTTGTAATATATTTTCTTGGTCATCTTGTTTTCTAGGACACTAGCTAGATCAGAAACTAATTTTCACATGATTTTGAGACATGGATTTCATGCGGAAAAAGCAACACGTAAGTCAGTTGTTTGATGACATGTATTTGAGATTACTAATTGTGACACGGACAGGTTCTTTAGTAGCCTACCTTTCTCTCAACTATGTTGATTGTTTCTCTGAATAACCTCAAGGCTGTAGAGGTGGGCGTGGATCGCTATTTCTTTTCATAAAACATGATTTTTAAATCTGAAGGTTATATGAGAACGCAAAAACAAGGTTTTCATTCAGAGCTTTGCGGTTGATGGTTATTTTAGGAAGGAAAGGTTTTCGATTCGTTCTTTTGGTTGAATGACGGTGAAGCGAAAAATTCGAGTTTCCGCAATGGAAACAAGCTTAGATTCGCGAAAAAAAAGGTCATACTGTACCGAGAACAACCATACAATACTAGCTGCGTTCTTTGTCACGGGAGTTCTCACTGGTGGTCTCTGGTTTTTCTTATAAGCCGTTTTTGCATCCACTGGTGACTTCTCACCAGTCTTATAACCCGTTTTTGAACTAACCAGTGTCCAGTTTTATCTCACCAGTGCGGACTAACCAGAACCCGCTCGTGAGCCCGGCTTCAGCGAAGAGTTAGCCAGTTTTCATCAACTCACCGGTGAACCAAAAAAACATGTTTTAAGGGAATAACCGGACACTGGTGACTAAACACCAGAGACAGCCCGGAGTGCAACGAACGCAGCTACTCTTGATGGACAGCTCGAATCGCCGCGCCTAGCGAAGACCCGGAAACATCACCACAGCTGTCCCCAACGAACGCCGTTGATTGGTTGACATAGGATTTGAGTCATGCTTCTGGCGACGTTTGTCGTTCTTCCCAAGGTTCACTGGCGTGTTTCGGACTTGCACTGTACAAACAAATCTTGCAGTATTTGCTACTAAACAACTTCCCAAGAATAGAACACTAATTTTCTTGATTTTGTTATTTTTATTAAAGGACCTGTCTTACCTATAATACTAATGCAATCTATTTCCATGATCACTCCATATGTTGCTAAACCCGGAGACCCCAATTTCGTACGGTACATTCTAACCGCTCTAACAAAACCACGCTGATTTTCGCACTTGCCGTGTTTTGCTACCTTCGATGTGTATCACGCTGTCGACGGTTGTACTGCGAGAACCTTTTCCATCAGAAAAACCGGTTATGTAAATTGTTTCCCTGTTTTAGCTACAAGTCAACGGGTCTCGGCAAAGGCTTAAAACAGCCAAAACCGTGGGTTATTTGTTGAAAGCAGAGCATAGTTTTAAAGTATTCAAATATTTTAAAATACTGTAAGTTGAAGAGCAAATAGTGCAGGGGGTCCTTTAAGATCGCATGCTCTTCTTTTCAGTAATGCGCCTTTAGTTTGCACTGTTTTTGAGTATTCAGGCAGTCATACCTTTCAGGGTTTTTTTATGGCACTTGCCCTTCGGCCAAGTGCCATATAGCGATCGCAATTTCTGTCCGTCCGTCGGTCTGTCGGTCTGTCGGTCTGTCGGTCTGTCGGTCTGTCCAGGTTTTGCTAGTTCGGGCACTTCCAGATAAGCTAGGACGATAAAACTTGGCAGGCATATCAGGGACCCCAAATGATTAAGTTGGAAATAGTCACTTCCCCGATCCGAGCACCGTGGGGGGAGTGGAGGGAGGGGGAATCCGGAATCTTGAGGTATTTTTAACTTTTGAACGGGTGATCGGATCTCGATGAAACTTGATATTTGGAACGATCTCATGCCTCAGACGACCGACTTAAAATCCGGACCGGATCCGGTGACTTTTGGGGGGAGCTGGAGGCGGCAACCGGAAATCTTGGGAAACGCTATGAGTGGAGGGATCGAGATGAAACTTGGTGGGAAGACACCTAGCAAACACTAGATACATCATTGACATAACCGAGCCGATTCGGACACTGTGGGGGGAGTGGAGGGAGGGGGAATCCGGAATCTTGAGGTATTTATAACTTTTGAACGGGTGATCGGATCTCGATGGAACTTGATATTTGGAAAGACCTCATGCCTCAGACGACCTACTTAAAATCCGGACCGGATCCGGTGACTTTTGGGGGGAGCTGGAGGGGGCAACCGGAAATCTTGGGAAACGCTATGAGTGGAGGGATCGAGATGAAACATGGTGGGAAGACACCTAGCAAACACTAGATACATCATTGACATAACCAAGCCGATTCAGGTACTGTGGGGGGAGTAGAGGGAGGGGGAATCCGGAATCTTGAGGTATTGTTAACTTTTGAACGGGTGATCGGATCTCGATGGAACTTGATACTTGGAAAGACCTAATACCTCAGACGACCACTTAAAATCTGGACCGGATCCGGTGACTTTTGGGGGGAGCTGGATGGGGCAACCGGAAATCTTGGGAAACGCTATGAGTGGAGGGATCGAGATGAAACTTGGTGGGAAGACACCTAGCAAACACTAGATACATCATTGACATGACCGAGCCGATTCGGGCACTGTCGGGGGAGTGGAGGGAGGGGGAATCCGGAATCTTGAGGTATTTATAACTTTTGAACGGGTGACCGGATCTCGATGAAACTTGATATTTGGAACGGCCTCATGCCTCTGACGACCCACTTAAAATACGGACCGGATCCGGTGACTTTTGGGGGGAGCTGGAGGGGGCAACCGGAAATCTTGTGAAACGCTATGAGTGGAGGGATCGAGATGAAACTTGGTGTGAAGACACCTAGCAAACACTAGATACATCATTGACATAACCGAGCCAATTCGGGCACTGTGGGGGGAGTGGAGGGAGGGGGAATCCGGAATCTTGAGGTATTTATAACTTTTGAACGGGTGATCGGATCTCGATGGAACTTGATATTTGGAAAGGCCTCACACCTCAGACGACCCACTTAAAATCTGGACCGGATCCGGTGACTTTTGGGGGAGCTGGATGGGGCAACCGGAAATCTTTGGAAGCGCTACGAGTGGAGGGGTCGAGATGAAACTTGGTGGGAAGACACCTAGCAAATACTAGATACATCATTGACGTGACCGAGCCGATTCGGGCACTGTCGGGGGAGTGGAGGGAGGGGGAATCCGGAATCTTTAGGTATTTATAACTTTTGAACGGGGGACCGGATCTCGATGAAACTTGATATTTGGAAAGACCTCATGCCTCAGACGACCCACTTAAAATCCGGACCGGATCCGGTGACTTTTGGGGGGAGCTGGAGGGGAGAACCGGAAATATTGGAAAACGCTTTGAGTGGAGGGATCGAGATGAAACTTGGTGGGAAGACACCTAGCAAACACTGGATATATCATTGACATAACCGAGCCGTGCCTACTCGTAACAAGTGCCATATGAGCTCGTAGCTCTTGTTTTTAGAGCGAATTTTCACCAACGCTTGTATTTTTCTTCGTCTGAAAAATTGGCTAAAATTGCCTGTCAGACGTGGGATAAGTCAAATGGTATCACTGTATGAAAGCACTACTCTACTTATATGAAACACACAACGGAGAATCTTGATTTCATCTTTCCCTTCTTGTTGACCGATCCACATGACTGGCAAACTCGGCTCGGCCGCGAAAGTGCTAAGAAGTTGTAGGTGCAGAACTAAACAATGACGAAGAGTGGAATTTCTGAAGCTTGTAATTCTATAAGGGAGTTAGAGTGTGACGGTGGGAATGGCAGTGTAAAAGGCAGAACGAGTACGCCACTGACTACTTGGTAATTCGTGTAGCGGATCAATGGGTACAGTCGATTACCCTTCCTTGAATGCTACCAGTGATGATTCTTAGGACATGAAAATAGGCTTATGTGTATTTGTTTGCAGAAAGTTTTAGGTAGAAATCAGGTCCTTACTTCTGTCCGTTGTGCGGATGCGAGAATAAGAGTTAGGTTCACATGGTTTGTGAGTGCATGGAGCTGAGTGAATGGGGAAAGAACAGTACGGTGTGAGTGAGTTTGATGAAGAATGGTTAATTAGAGTTGTTTGGAATGAATGTTTTACTACGATTAAGAGACGGGGGCGATTCCTGAGGACAGCGATGGAACATAGAAGTAGATTTTTGAAATAGGGAAATAACAAAGAAATACTGAAAATGGTTATTAGAGAAGAGAAAGAGTAAGGGAGAGCTTTTTCTCTCTTTTGTGTTATAATTGTTTTGTGCGTTTTCTTCTAGTATGTGATACTTTTTTGTGATTTTTTGTTGCCATTTCCCCCTGGCTGCTTAGGAATTAATAAATCTATCTATCTATCTATTGTATATTTATAAAAATATAAGTATGATATATTCTAGAATACGTGTAAGAGTAAAATAAAGTAATAACATGATTTTAATAAACGCTGATATGCTGTTAGCACTTTCCCTTTCATTGATGGAAAACTCCATAACTTTAGCCCGGTAAGTTCCATTGAAATAAAAATAGTAAATTTGATTAGATTTTCATATATCGTCATAATATCGTTCTTGGTTGTACGAGTGTGGATTCCACTATGGTGGAAAAAATATGAAGAAAATGTAGGACAAGGTAAAAGCCTAACGCTAAATGAAATAATAAATAAATAAATGAAAGTAGGCTTATGTGTATTTTTTTGAAGAAAGTTTTAGGTAGAAATCAGGTCCTTACTTCTGTCCGTTGTGCGGATGCGAGAATAAGAGAAAACTATGCCATCAAGTTTTGCAAAGAATTACTTACAATTACTACTAACCCCCCCCCCCCCTCTGGATGTCACCTACGCACTTTGTAGCATTTATCTTTAAAACAAACCTTTAAGCCTTATCGTGAAGGGAGTCGCCTATTGTGTTTGGTGTCGTCAACGCACGCTATTCTTCAAAGATCGTCGCCATTGACACCGAATTACGCGAGACGCGTAAATTTCGCGTTGCTCTAATTTTGTTCCGACTTTCAAAGCCGACGCTTTCACTTGAACAAATTAAGTGATTATCTTTCCGCTTCGATGGTTTTGTCGAAAAGCCGAAGACACCACTATTTTCTTCGGTCCGATGATCCTTTCATTTGCGATTTTCTCCATTTCCCTGAAGTACACAGCGTTGTCGCACCAGACAAAAACAACTCTTCTTTTCTTAAAATTATCACAGGTTCATTTTTGTAACTTTGAGCCTGAGGAGGACCCTTGCCAGGAAGGACCGAAATATCGCTCGAATAAATTCAGCTGACGTATCCGTGTATCGCAGTCAACTATATAAAAAAAGACCCAAAGAAGTAACACCAGTTTTTGTAAATTTTGTGATTTTTACGACATTTATGTCTTTAGAACACAGCATATTAAAATATGTACGTAAGCATATTAAAATAAAGCCATACGCTGACAACGAAAAAGTGAACTACGATTTATCAACTTCTTTTGAATGAAGACAGATAAAGATAAACAGCTGTTTTAGGTTATAGTACTTAGATTATCTACTGAACAACCTCTAAGACCTGTTTTGTTTACTTATCAGCTGTTTTTTGAACTGACAACCGAACAGCAAAGTAACATTTTCTAAATTCCTTCTTGAACTGAAAACAAGAGCTGAAATCTCATATGGCACTTGCAAGGCGGGGTCTGCAGAGGATGAAAGTAGGAATTAGTCAATTCGTGGGTATGTCGTGATCATTTGTAAGCGAAACCTTTGAGATAAGAATGATCATGGGTCCTTGCAAATCGCAAGAATGTATTGTTCGTAAGAACTATTTTATTTTTGCATTTGGCTGTGAACACTCTTGAAGCACAAATGATGATAAGCTGATCTGGATCATGAAAATGTATATTTTGCTCAAGATTATTGTTGTATTCAAAACCCTTGAGGCAAAAATGATCTTGGACCCTTTACGATCATGAGTAGACATGGTTTGGTCAATTTTTTTCAATTTTTTTTTACTTTTCGGATAAGTCGGTGAGGCGTAAACCTACTTTTTTGCCAGAAGTCAGGGGGCGCAGGGAAAAGCCTAAAACAGCCAAAGCCGTGGATAATTTGTTAAGGGCAGAGCCTAGTTTTATAGTGAATGAATGAATGAATATATTTATTACCCATCTTTACATAAAAATGTCACTGATGGAGTATAAGAAAAGAAAAATAAACAAAAAGGAAAAATGAAAAGGAAAAAAGAAATGAACAACACATAGTATTCACAGTTTTGAATATTGGAACATGCGAGGTGTGCTTGAAGCAACCGGCCAAGCCAAACGCCAACAAAACTTCGATAAAAAACACTACTACCGTGTAAACGTGGATTTAGAAAGAGCCACGGATCTGATTGGGCAGCGCCCCCGGCACTTGCGCACATCATTACAAATACAAATCGAGAGAGCAAACGTTCCGGATAAATGCAAACTTCACCGTCATTCTGCACCGGATTATCTGCGTTTACACAGATGTCCTTTGTCTTTCTCGGTTACTGGATTCTTTCGTGCGTGTAGTAAAAGCTGACCGCAAACGCGTTGACCATGGATCCCGTCCTAATCAACGCTTGGCAAAAACAACGCGCTTCCGGAAATGATCGCGCGAGGCGGCGAACCACTCCCAGTTGTAAATTGCGGAAATCACATTTCGTCAATAATGATGTCGGATTAATAGAAATTGTAGCCGCGTACATAGTCAACCACGCATTTTGCATGCACAGCCGTTACGCGACATTGAGACATGAGGTACCCTCATTAGGGAAAAGTGAGGGGCTGGATGCTAACAGAAGGGGGGGGGGGGGTATATTTCTTCTGTCCAAGCTGACTGCGAGTCATATTTGACTTTCTTGAATTTCTTCCTGAAAATTGCTCGAGTTCAAGCAATTCACAAAATAGGATATTTAAGGAAGAATCTTTAGTTGTTATCCACAAGTTCATTTCCCAACTTAAGAGGCTTGGACCTGACGAGGACCCTTGCTAAGAAGGGGCGAATTTTTGTTCTAATAACGTTAGCATACAGAAAGAGCCGAAACACCGCCGAAAAAGCAACTGCTGACGTTTCCGATATCATGATGACTCATCATGATATTGGAAATGTCAGCAGATGCTTTTTCGGCATTTTTTTTTTCTCTTCCTGGCAATGCCTGTTATGCATAATATTTAAAAGTGTGAGGTTTGGAAAACATAATAGCTAATATCCAAAGTGTTATTTATTGAAACCGCGCTATCTATTATAAAACTTCTGACAGGGTAGATTGGACACCCAGGAAATTTTACATTAGAAATTATCTGCGTGCAAGTTATGGGGAAGGAAAATGGGTAGGCCTTTCAGATTTTCGGATTATGTGTGGGGTTTACTCGAGAAAAAACACAGAAAATAACCATATCGCTCTCAATAAGGAACTTGTTCATAAGTACAACCATCCGCTTGAAAAAGTAACATGAATAAACACTATAATAAAGAAAAAGAAGAAGAAAAAAAAAAAAAAATGAACAACCCTCCTTTAAAGCATATAACACTCCAAAACCCCGTCTCTATCCAAAGAAAAGTAAACCCCCAAAACTTAATAAATAAAAGAACGGATTTTGGTCAAACATGAGAGCGATTCTACTGAACTTAAAAAAGCGCATATTGACGAAGACAATAGGAGATATTAGGCAAGACGATGCGATGGATACTCTTGATGACTAACGCCTGCCTAGCGCGAAGGGCCAGAAACATCACCACAACCTGACTACAACGAACGTCGTTGATTGGCAAGGCCGTATCCAGGGGGGGGGGTTAGGGGGTTGACCCCCCCCCCCCTGAAACATACAAAAATGCTCATTTTTATAGTCTTTTTCCTCTGATTTATGTATTTTTTGTCCGACCGTCAGGCACCCCCCCCCCCCCCCCCCCCCGAAGTAAATTCCTGGATACGGGCCTGTTGATTGGTTTACATAGGATTTAAATCAATTTTTGAGGATTCGCTTGGGGAAGTTTCTCGTTCTTCCCGAGGCTCACTGGCGTTCGGACTTAGTGATTTTTAGAGGGGCTTATCTACGTAGTATGTGTGGAACGAAGTCGAATAGTAAATGGAATAGTGTGGAATAGTGTTGAACAGCAATAAATCGACGGTTCCGGTTCTTTTTTGTTTTCGTCCATTCCATGTCGGCATCTTGATTCTAACTATAGGATTTATGTGGGTGGTACACTGCAAAGAAAAAAGGAACGACTATTTCCGAAGGAAGAAATCATGATAATAATAATGAGTGTAGTAATGATTGCTCAAGGGCCATGTACAAAACAAAGAAATAAACACAATGCCAATACTTAGGGAGCCTAACTACGTATTTTAATCGCTCTTAGCTTCAGCGCTCTATCCACATGATCACATGTATAGATTATAACCCTTTGCGGTGTGCTTTTCAGAAAATCGGGAAGAAGTAAATATATGTTGTCCCTTTCTTTCTTTTTCTCCTTATATGTAAGGTATGATAAAATCTTTCTCGTTTCTTTCTCATAATTTACAGTAGTTTAGTTGAGAGTAGAATTTTAATTTGTGATTGTGAAGGCATGAAGTTTGAAGGACAGAAAACAAAACAAAAATCAAAGCGAAAGGGGGGAAGAATAGTAAATGCAACATGGGCTTAAATTTAGTAACGTAAACAGAAATAGATTAAAGATAATTTCACTGAGGGATTGAGGAGTAGTCACAAAAAGACTAAATGTGATTTTTGTTATTTTTTGTTGGTAAAATAAAAAGAAGTTAAATCAGTCAAAAGTCTATACAAGATCGAATACATGTGTAACCGCACACATAAACTGTTACACTAGTGACTAAAATTGTTGCAGAAATCAAGCCAAAGTTTCTGTCCTAACGCTTTAACTCCACATTTGCATACTTCTACGATAAAGTTTGGGCTCATAGATTTCAGGATACCAGGAAGCGAAACCAACGCACCTCGAATTTTTTTTTCCCTTATGAAACAAGAATACATAAGAAATCATACTAAAGTAAAGTTCTTGTCATAGGCTTCTCCTTGTATTAACTCTCCGCACTTCTTTAAAGCAGACCACAAAACATGATCTTTTTACCTCACACATCCCTACCGCCTATGAATGTTCAGAACCAGAAGAAAAAACCCATCAAACAGTGAGCAAGTAAAAAAAAAACACACACCAAGTTTCCTAGGTTAGAGATAATTCGGTCTGGACTAAATCTCAGCCGATTATCCGGGACAGTCGTTATGGCACGTAGGGAGCCAAGGATCATATATTATATAGAGGCGAATATATTATAGAGGCGAAAGCCTTATTATTGCAATTATATTATTATTATTATTATTATATTATTATCAAAATAATTTCCACCTAATGCTCCAACTGTT
This sequence comes from Branchinecta lynchi, assembly GCA_023053575.1. NCBI lineage: Eukaryota > Metazoa > Arthropoda > Branchiopoda > Anostraca > Branchinectidae > Branchinecta > Branchinecta lynchi. Next base: position 16,963,872 of record JAKZAP010000008.1, read on the forward strand.
CATTACAGATACAGATAAATTAAAAAACCAAGACCAGTGTGGTACTCCAGAAGACATAAAAAAAAAAAATCAATGAAGTCTTACAATTCTTTGCTAATCAAACGTGGAAAGTTTGGTCATCTGGAAAAGAAGACTTTCTGCGTGGTTTTTTCTCGAGCCCAACCAGCAACGCTGCAATCAAGTTCAGAGAAGGTAGACAGAATAGTTTCGTTTTTGTTCGGCTTTTGCCTTTCCCTTTTCAGCTTTGGCTTTTTATCGTTTTCAGGCCTTTTTTAACATTCTGGCGTTTTCGCAAGTTGCCGTTACCACTAAGAACTTTTCACTTTTCTCGGATGAAAACGCTATTTTGACAAATGCCATTTTGTTTGTATTTTACTTGCACTTCAAATTTTTCATCTTTACAATCCGAAACAGTCTCGAAATACTGATTTTCACTTTGAATCAAATTCCTCTTTTATTGGATTTTGGGATAAACTGGCTAAAGTAGCGAGGCAAAAAGCCAAAAGGAGAGCGTAACTTGGTCACCTACCAAGTTTGCCTTTTTGCAAAAAGCCGAGGGAAAAGGCGAAAGTCGGCGTTTGCCTTTTGACAAAAACGGGAAATTGTCAAACAGGGCTTAGGACCATTTTACGAAAACGTAAAAAAAAGTAAAATGCCGTCGAAAACGCGAGTGAAAAGTCGAACAAAAACGCAACTAATGTTTGGATTAGGTCTTTAATCTCTCGATCAAGTCCTATTTTCGTGTCTTAACTTCGTTAGACGTCGGCTATCTACAACGTTGCTGAGCTGAAAACTTAAATGTGACAAACAAAAAACTGTTAAGGTATCAGACAAGGCCGTATCCAGGGTTGAACCCCCCCCCCCCCTAAACACACAAAAAAAAACGATTTTATAGGCTTTTCCCTCTGATCTATGTGTTTTTTGTCCGACCAGCAGGCAAACCCCCGTCCCCCCCCGAAAGGCACCCCCCCCTCCCGAAATAAATTCCTGGGTACGGGCCTGCTATGAGATAGATTGTCCGTACTAGAAGTTTTTTCCTTGTTGAAAAAGTAATCCGCGCTGACCCGGCAGAAACAGGAAATGAAGGGTTGAATTGATTTTTTACATTCAGCTTAAGAATAAGGCATTTGCACAATATATACAGAAAAATAAGTAAATAAACGCTTAACAAGAAATACAGATAGGCATTATTATAAATTTGGAAGGAGTGAAAAGTAATACTGAATCGGTTGGTGTTGATATTGCTACGGGACCAGGAAAATCGAGTGTCAATTCCACTTTGGTTCCTGTTTGACGATAAGTGTGGTTTTTATAGGCTTAAACAGGGGGGCACTGGTCTTAAATTCCAGGGTATTGGGCTGGGTGGGGTGGGTCCTTTGGTGCTCCAAAAGGTACTTTTCATACCAAGGTGGGGTGATCCAAAATATTATGTGTATTATTATTTTCATACCTATTTTGGGGGTGGGGTGTCAAATTTCACTGAAAAACAAGAATTTCTTCAAAAAAAAAAAATTTCATACCAACATTTTCCCAACATTTTCGTAACAAAATTAAATTTAACCAAACTGATCGGGTTTATTGCAAAAAAATGAAAGACTTTTTCAAATAGTGTTTGAAAACAATTTGTTACCACTAACACAACACATAAACAATGTATAACCTGAACTAGCTTATCATAACAATGAACAAGGCCTTAAAATACGACTAGTTTCACCTGGATCTCCCAGTTTTAGAACTGAGAACAGCATAGTGCGATGATTCAAGATTCAAGACGAGATCAAAGTCAAGGGCCGTCCAAGTAGAGAAAGCAGCAGAAAGACAAATGATATTTCCGTCTACCACCGAGTTCTGTTAAGTATTTTTCAGGTCACATAGATTTCTTTACTGAAAGAACTGAATTAGACTTTAGACACTCTTATAGTAAAACCATTTCCCAAAGGAAACATTCAAGTAATCACAAATTTGTGGCACGTTCTAATGGGTTGTTGTGACTCCCGGCTCTTTTATAAGACTTGTCTTTCATAGGCCTGGTTGCATAGTCTTGGGATGAGATCTTCACAAAAATAAACTGGCCCATTGCAGTATCGAAGCAGAAAAACCACAAACATATTGCAGATAAGGTTGATACATGAATAAGTCGGTGATCGAAAATCCTTCGCCCAAGTAGCTTACCACTTTCTGATCGTTATGCACATAATTCTGATCTTCAACAACTGTCTTTCTAGGACAAACTAGAGCTACCCAAAGTGGCACAAGTGTAACAAGGGCTAGAAGAACCATGTAATGTTAATTTCAGTCCAATTCGATGCGATCTGAGACCACAGTTGCCGACGATCCGAAATAGGTAACGTTCTGAAAGTGGTTCGCTACCTCTAGTTTTTTCAAATCACCAAAACGCACTTTATAATTAAAGGAAACTAACACCCAGCGAACACCCTATCAATTATGATTTGTAGACTGGTCACCTTTAAAGCAAAAAAGCATCACTACTTCTTCTTCGTTTTCACAACAACACAATGCAACGCTAAGAAAAGTTGGCAAATTAGTGTCTTTCCTGTCCTGCTGTTCCATTATTTTTTCATCACAGTATATGCATCAATTTCTTTCTGGGAAAAAAAAACCTTTTGGTGGGCAATCGTGCTCACTATGTTTCTGCAGATAATGCTCCTTCAAGCCATACCTCCAAAAGGTTCGGAACAAGGGTCGGCACCGTTTCTGTTTTTGGCTAAAACAGAAACGGTAAAAAACGGCAAATAAAAAACGGAACAGAAACAGAAACGGTGATAAAAAAAAAACGGAAAACCGTTTCTGTTTTTCCTTTTTTTTTCGGAAAAACAGAAACGGACCGTTTTTACAAAAAAACGGCCGTTTTAACAGGTATTTCTGTTTTTTTTTTCCTACTTCCTTGGGTTCATAAGATAAAAGTAAGGCGACCATTTGGAACGGTAAGGCGGCTGTTGGAAAGTGAATAGTGTGATGAGGGGCAGCGTGACAGGAGAAGGTTGTGAGAGAAGGTCGAGTATAATTGTGTAAGGTAAAAAAAAAGGACTCTGCACCTGTCTAGTAAACTAAGCCCTTTTTTATATCCATGGTCAAATGCTGGGGTATGCTGGCAGGTGTGACGTATGTGTACAACTACCCCAGAAGGGTACCAGGAACCTTTAAAAGCAAAATATTTTAAGGTCAAAAATTAATACCAAATTGTTTTAGTTGCCAAAGTACTGTATACTGATATCCCTATGCGGAATAAGGGGTACAATTACATGTGAGAACCATGGTCACCCCTGTTAGCATGCCCCAGCGTTTTGCATGGGCTTCATTCAAGTGCCATATACCGATCACTTTTCTGTCGGTCGGTCCACTGTTCCCGAGTTAGGGTACTTCCAGATGTGCTAGGACGATGAAACTTGGCAGGCATATCAGGGATCTGACCAAACTAACTTGGAAATAGTCACTTTGACGATCCGACGATAGTGGGGGGAGTGGTGTGAGGGGGAATCCGAAATATTGACGTATGTATATGTATAACTTTGGGATAGGTGATCGGATCTTAATGAAACTTGATATTTCGAACGATCCCGTGTCTCAGACGTTCCATTTCAAGTCCGGTTCGGATACGATGAATGTGGGGGGGGGGGGGGGGGCGGAAATCCTGTGACATGCGATCACGATTAAACTTGGTGGGAAGAACAAGCACAAGCCCTTGGTACTTCATAGACAGAACTGGACCGGATTTGGGCACTTTGGGGGAATTGGGGGGGGGGGGGGTCCGGAAATCCGGTGATCCGGAGTTAAGGTACTCCTAGGTGGGCTAGGACGATGAAACTTGGCAGGAATCAAAGACCCGACCAAATTAACTTGGAAATAGTCAGTTCCCCGATCCGGGCATCGTGGTGGAGTACAGGGAGGAGGAATCCGGAATCTTGAGGTATTGTAACTTTCGAACGGGTGATCGGATCTTTATGAACCTTGATATTTGGATAGACCTTGTTTCTCGGATATCCCATTTATGTACGGACCGGATCCCATGAATGTGGGGGGGGGGGGGGGGTGGACGGGAGTACTGGAAATCTTGTGTCACGCTTAGAATGGACTGATTGGGAAGAAACTTGGTGGGAAGAACAAGCAGAAGAACTAGGTACACCCGAGACAGAACGGACTGGATTCGTGCACTGTGGGGGAGGTTGGAGGGGTCCGGAATTCCGGTGATCGTGAGTTAAGGTACTTCCAGGTGTGCTAGAAGGACGAAACTTGTCTGGAACATTAGAGTCTCGATAAGACCTGGTTCACAAATTGTCAATTTCCAGATCCGACCATCCCCTGAAGTACAGAAATGAACTGAAAGCTCCCTTGAAGTGCGCACCTTAACAGCAAAGTGAAAAATTACTTTTGACAAACTTTACATTTCATGATCCCCCGAGGGTCCATGACCATTTGCGCCAGAACGGTTTCGCTTAAAAATTAATTCCTAGCACCCTGAAAGTGCACATCTTTACAGAAAAGTGAAAAAAAATACTTTTGAACATTGGAAAAGTTCGGTGGCTCTTTCTTAGTTGTATAATTACAGCTTTGTAGAAAAGTTTCATCAGAAATAGGAGCTTGAAGGCTTCAAGCTTTCAGTACAATACGATTCGTGCTTCCTATTGGTTGGATTTCAAAAAATGCGTCTTAACCGACCAATGGGATGATTGGGAGGCGAGACTACGTTTCGCAAAAGTGTCATTATACCAAAAAGAAATAGCCAGATTAACGTTTCCAGCAAAAGTATTATTGTACCAACAAGAAATAGCAAGATTAACGTTTTCAGCAATTAACCAGCTCAGAATAGTTATCAAAGGCCGATAATTTAGTCTGTAAGTCGAAAGTCCTATACCTCCTAATGTTAATTTTGTTGTTATATGCTTCATTTAATAATGGTGTAACAATATCCGTTTCGTCAGGTAGGGTGCAATCTCTCTATTCTGACTCAAAAATCTTTCATTCCGAAAAGCAGAAAATATCGGTAGATGGCATAATCTGCCGGGAGAATAAAACCCGCTAGATTATACCAGGACGCCACGCGTACAAGTCGGAACAAAAAACGGAAATTTGGAAAAAACAGGTAAAATAAAAACAAAAACGGATAAAACGGTCATATAAAAACGGAACAGAAACAGAAACGGCATTAAAAAAAACGGCTACCTGTTTTCTGTTTTTCTGTTATTTAAAAAAAAAACAGAACAGAAAACGGTAGTAAGAAAACAGAAAAAGAAAAAGAAACAGAAACGGTGCCGACCCCTAGTTCGGAACTCAATTTCAGAAGGACATTTCTCACATGCCACTGGGTAGTTGGCGACAGGCCGTGGGGTGGGGGGGGGGGGTCATTTTGAAAATTTCAGATTTTGGACGTGGGGTGGGGGGGGGGGGGGGTCATTTTGAAAAGTTGAGATTTTGGACGTGGGGTGGGGGGGTCATTTTAGAAAGTCAAAATTTTGTATGTAGGTCAAGGGGTGGGGTGGGTGGGTTGTAGAAAGAATGACCTATTTAGGAGTGTATACCCTAGGATTTCATACCAGTGCCCCCCTGGGCTTAAATCATTAGAGAATAAACTGTTGGTTCCCGTTACTGAGGTCTAACTATTTTGGTACTTGTTGTATTTTTGCTACGGAAAAGATTGTTTGATTTACTTTACGTTCTTTTACATTCTAAGCATAAATATACATTCATGAGAAAAGCACTGGTCCTCTAAAAGTAGAAACAACCACCGGAACCAGGAAAAAATGGCTATAATCAAACTATAACAAATATTCAATTACAACAAACACTTAAACCACAGAACTTTACTCACAAACGGTTATTATTAACGATTTAGATTAAAGAGTCTATGTATATATATTTTATTTATAACCCGTCATATAGACATGGCGACAGCGGAGTAAGAGAAAAAGAGAAAAAAACAGTATAAAGAAAAAACTCAACATTATCACAGGCAATTTGACTAAATTTATAATTGGGCCTAACAATTCATGGAAAACATCATGTGGACTGTGGGTGATGAGCTGGATGACTGGATGTGCCTAGTACAAGAGGGTCGTATTATTCTTATTTTTCTAGACTTGGACTTCATTTTTCAGTCAGCAGTATGATATTATATGTATCTTATTCATAATATTTGCGAATTCCAACTATCAATGGGAGTAAGGAGCGTCACATCCCTCATTTCTCAAGTGGTCAGGGATGCGAAGCTAGGGTGGGGACGGTTATGTGAAAATCAACATCCGCTTGCCTAAACAAACTACTAACTAAGACTCGTTTATCGGCAATGTTCGTTTGCATAGTCGAGAGTTTACAAGCCGAGACTATGATAAGTAACCTAGCTTAGGTCCAGGAGCTGTTTACGCCTCCTTCGTTGAGCATTCTCCAAGGTCTGACAGAGATAATATACGTTGCGGGCAAAGTCGTCGTTTTGGCAGGGGAGGGGAGGGTTCCGTTATTGTGTTTAAACTTTTATACTGTCCGTAGTCTACTCTTGCATTATTTATTTACTCGTTGACTTGTTATGACTCGTGCCATGAACATGAGTTATCTATACCTGCACTTATTTTCCGGGTCTTGACCGGCCAACAACTCTTTTTACTTCAAGCTTATCTATTCTGTAAGTACATTACCAGTTGATTAAACCCTTTGTTTACATATGGACCTTATTTAAAGCTCTTTAGAGCATGTAAGGCCTAGTGTATGATGGGTGGTTGATAGCCTATTGTGGGTTTGGTCTGCAAACCATATTGTGAATTGACCTGGGGAATCCCTAATGAACCCGTGAAGTTCTGCACGTGTACTAGGCCAGCTTGACGTCCTAGGCCATTCTGACTCCGATGACTGTATCTTTGGATATTTACCATCTTCTGTCCGGCCTACTACATCCCTCCCCATAATATCAGGCTGAGAGTGCATCTTCACATACAGATATAGTTGTCGTAATAACTTGCTACGATTCACATTTCCCATGAGCATTATCCTCCCAACGAGTGGTGGCTTATCATGCCACTGATTCGTAAAAACGGTTACCGGTTTGCCTGGTTTTTACCAGAAGTCGTGCTTGTGAAAAGGCTGAAAACAGCCACTGTCGTGAATAATTTGTTAAAAGAGAGCCTAGTTTTACACTATTCAAATAGATTTGAAAATTGGAACATAAATAGTAAATAGTGCAATGTGTGCTTTAAGGAGGTCTCTCACTAAATTTTTACCTTTATAAGCCGAGCTAATGGCCGGGGACGACGCCACTGCCCATCCCCCAGATTTTTCCGAAATGACGGGTCCTCGTCAGGCTGTCAATCCTCTGGGTATACGTCGGGGAAGGAAACAAACCTGTAATCAGATTACAGGTTGACCTTCGGACGTTGACATTTTTGGGATCCCAAAACGCAAGTGGAGGGATACCTATGACATCGCAAAAGTTGTCCGATTGTGTCCGTCTGTGACCACGATAACACTCGAAGGGAATGATACATTTTGATGAAACTTGGTGTTAGGATTCGTCGGGTGAAAGGATCGTAGATGGGCTATGTAGCCCTATATTTAGGGGTGGTGATTCAAATTAAGGGACAGACAAAATATTTATACAAACATGCTGCACACAATTCTGAAAATTATTTTCCGCCGGTCAAGTAGTCCCCCCGGAATCCGGCTAAAACCGGAAAGTCTGTTAAAAGTAAAAGTTTTATTTGATGATGATTAGATAATCGGTTTAGGGGTAAGAAGACATGCTGAACACTTATATGAAGATTATGTGAAGAAACCGGACTAGTAGTTCGCCCGGAATCCGGCCCAAGCCGGAAAATTTGTTAAAAGAAAAAGCTTTATTTCTAGTTGATTAAATCTCTGATTTAGGGATAAGAAGAGCTGCTGAATCCGTATGTGACACTCATTTTTTACCCGAACATATAGTTTGCCGGGAATCCTGCTGAAACTGGAAAATTTGTTAGAAGTTAAATTTGTATTTGAAGTCGATTCGATTTTCGATTTAGGGTAAGGAGATACGATGAATTCGTTTTTGAGCTTTAATTTTTCGACTGACAAGTATTTCCGGAATCCGGCCGGAACCAGAAAATTGGCAGAAATAAGGCATGAAGTTTCGGTCGTTTTCGTCACAATAGATATCACTTATAGCGGTAAACACACGTGCTGAATCCATATCTGAACTTAGTTTTCTCAGATGATTAGCTATTTGGCCTTAATCTGTTTCTAAATTTTAATAGTAAAAATGTTCAAGGGGCCTGGCGAAGACAGGACCTAATTGTTTGGATCGAATATTGAGTTTTTGGGATCCCATCGAAACCTTTGGTCTTGTTCCTATGGTTAAGTAATAATGACTAGAAAAATATTTGTTGATAATTAATTAATAATATGAATAATTGGATAGCGCTAAACAGATAAGTCAGCTGAGATGTATTGCAGCGATATTTCGGCCCTTCTTGGCAAGGGTGCTCTTCAGGATACGAACTTGTCGAACTAATTGCAGCTAGAGCCTAAAGAGGACCATTGCCAAGAAGGGCCGAAATATCGCTAGAATCTATCTCAGCTGACTTGTCTGTTTCGGACCATCAAATATGATTCGCAATCAGCTTGTGCTTAAGAATTACTTTGCTTACGGCTTTGAGAATTTTTCATATAGCTTGATTTAAAAGAAGGAGAGAGAAACTCAGGGAAGAAGACTTATTTGCGTAGGACAAGCAAATAGCTTGCCACATCTTCGGGTTTGTCCTTTAAAAGCTAAGGTAAAAGTGTTATACCCTGCAAGGATAGGCGAAAACTAAAAAAGTTCACATTCTCCGCTAAATTTTTATCCTTTTTTTGGACCGAAAATTTAATTTGATCCTGGGGGAGCTTGAGATATTGCGACCTTTTGCGATGTAATACCCTGGCTCCGAGTGCCGATTAGATCTGGAATGTTTCATAACATATATTTTTACTGTCCATCATGTCCCTTCTTATTCGATTCATAGTCGCTCCTTAATTTATTTACCTCCGTAACTTTTACTCGACCCAACGTCTCCATTGGCTATCGTTCCTCTGCTTTCGGCGCCGCTTTTCGTTCCCAATCCGAAACCATGGTTTCCAGGAGTATCGTGATTTGAATACTAGATGGCGTATGCTAGTTTTGTTGTAAATTCGGGCGTAGAGCGGCGTTTAGGTTAGGAATAGATGTAAACTCGTTCGGCCATTTTTAGTCACACTATCGGCATAGAATACTCCCGGAATTTTTTTTTACAGATTTTGCAGAACGAACTTGTTCGTCCAGCATACGAACTGTTAAAGCACAAGTAAAACTGAACATTGTTCTCTCAACTTTCTTTAGAATTTTAAACGACTCCTGAAGCAGCGAAATTGCGGTATCTCATATCCTCTAATCAAAAGCAGTAATCCTTCTATCTGTTCCCTGGTTTTATAGCTGTACGCCGTTATTTGGATACGAGGGATTGCCCAACTCTCGATTTACCAGCCGACACCGGTTGTCACGTGTTAGAACCGTGTTCGCTGTTAGCTGTACCGCCGTTTTTTTGATACGAGGGATTGCCCACTCTCGATTTACCAGCCGACACCGGTTGTCACGTGTTAACCTTAAAATCGGCATGTTTAGAAACCGCTTGAAAGATAAATCGGGTAATTTATAGCGGGCACCAATATAGGTGCCACTGATTTTGGCTGGTGCCGGCCAAATGTACACAGCAGATGTCGCGAGTGGAAGCACCTTCCCTGGGGAGTGGAAGCAGAATTTGCGTGAATTATATACGAATATGCCTGAAGAAGCCTGTGCTAGTGGTAGCGAATCTAGCTGGCTTCGGAATGTGGTTGTGCGATTACTCGAGGTAATAAACCTTTGGTGTGCTAAGGCTTCGATACTAAAGCTAGGTTCATACAAAGTCCGATAATATGTCGTGTGCGAAAATAGGAATGCGAAATTCGGGTCA